>VZRZ01003586.1:2025341-2130535 GCA_013398175.1 Climacteris rufus
AAAAAAAAAAAAAAAAAAAACAAGAGAAGGGAAAGGGAAAGAGCAGAAGAGTCTGTGCAGCAGGGATGGTGTAGATACCAAGGTCAGCTCAGCTGCCATCCAAAACTGACTGAACTTTGTGCCTAAACTTGCAGACCCCAGATGACCAAATAAATCTTCCCTCCCTGAATTCTGAAATAATTGGCCTGTGAAAGCACACGTACAATGCAAACAATATTCAACACTGTAATCTTCCAAGTAATAAAACTAGGCAGGGGTCTCCTATTTGTTACACTCTAAAGACAGGAATGGTGTGGACAAACAGGGTTGTTAGTCTGACCTGAGGAGCAGGCAAAGCATCACAAGAGATTTCAAAAGATGGGGAAGTAAATGGAAATAAAGGAAAAAGACCATGAATTTGTCTCACTCTGTGCCAGACCAAGTTCATGCTTTATTTCAGTAATTAATTTAACTAAAGTAAGAAAGCCTTGAATCTCACCTTTTTGGCACAGAGACACATAAAGAAGGATTAGTTGAACTGGACAAGACAAAGTGACTCTAAGGTGAGCAAAAAAACAGATTTAAAGACATATAAATGAATAGTGACTGAAATTTAATAAAGTTATTATTAATCCTCTGAATTCACAATTCTGTAATTCACTGGAATCCTCCCTTGGGAATGAGACTTCCAGTGATTAGAGTAGCCTCTGCCCTTCTCATTAGGAGATTGAGCTCTGATACCCACATACACAAGTGTCTGTTTTGCTGCTATCAAACCTTTATAGCATTTTGTTTTCTTGTTCCAGCTGGTCTCCCATTTTGCTGACCAGAGTTGTCTGGTTTGGCTACTTTGCTATTCATGTAAAGAAGACCTAACAGGAAAGAGAATCTACTTGCTATTTGTTCTGAGATTCTCTGTGGGGAACATGGTACTTACGAGATGGCCTCTATCATATCCATTCCCATTTCAACACAGCAGTGTGCATGGTCAGCTCTTGCTTCTGGCAACCCAGACACACAGTAATAGCAATCACCCAGGATCTTGATCCGTAAACAGTGGTTCTCCTAAAAAAAATAAGAATAATAAAGAAGTATTCAGCTTATATTCATGCTTGCAATAGCTTGCCTTTTAGGGCAGTGAATATTTAAGAAATCCAGTGAACCATCACAGTATGTCATTCTTGCAACAGGAGAACAAAACCAAGAGAAAACAAAATTATAAAAGAAAACTTACAGCTGCTAGCTTATCGAATCTGGCAAAGAGCTCGTTCAGCGTCATGACCAGCTCCTGAGCAGTGCACTGGGAGGCCAGACTTGTGAAACCCTCTATGTCTGCAAAGAGGATGCTTGGGAAAAAAAAGAAAAAGTGTTACAAAATTTGTTGCTGATATTTGTGTAAGTTCTGAGGTGGAAGTCCAGGGATGGGGAGGCACGTAGGGATGTCCCAACCCTACAGCAACAAGGGGATGAGCAACCCTAATGGCAACCTATGAGACAGCCTCTATCACACCTGCAGTGCCCAGGAGCAGCTCTCAGTGAGGCTGCAAGCACAAAATGACCAATGTCCTGTCAAATGACAACTGTAGACCTGGCCAGCTGAGGCCAACATTGACTCAAGGATATCACATCATTTGTCCACCCAGGATGGACTGGGAAAGCCCCGTGAAAGCAGCGTGGACTGTTTGGAAAGCACAAAGTTATTGAATCACAAGTATTATTAATGACTCTTTGATTTCAGTGAATCAATTTTAATGTTGTACAGCAAGGATTTTGTGGGGTTTTTTTTTTTAAACTGCACAAAGATTCCGTCTCATTGATAATTACAACATGGAAAATAGTGACTTGCAATCAAACACTGCCATTATGGCAAATTTAAAACTATTCAGTAAAACAAGCAGCAGACTACATCTATACAGATCTAAGATAAAATGTATACATGCACACACTTTCATATAAATAGAAAATTCATAAGCTCCACTTGTATATTGGAACACTTATCCAGTGGTTGATTTGTTCTTTGAAGTTGATTATTGCCATCAAGCTGTACTCGGAAGAGAATTTAAAAGTCTAAATAACAAGCACTTTGGAATTGTTTCTCCTTTGTTAAATAAAAGTCCAACATGTTTTAGGCAAATTGCAGAGGTATGTTTTCAATTGGAATTCCGTGCAATGTCTTCAGTCAGAAGGCAAAACCAACAAAAATATTTTCACAAGCATTTTTTGCAAAAATCCTGAAACACATTTCAATTCTGGCATGCTTTTCATATTTCCCTTCTACATTTCAACTCCAATAAATCATCAACCAAACATATTGCATTAAATACTTCTTTGTTAGTCAGACTGATGCTAAAATGTACAAGAAAAAAAACAAGACAGGAATGCAGGGGTGTCTGAATCAAAATATACTTTGCCATTTTTATACACTTGAGAAAATACACAGAAATAAATCATGATTCCACATATTTACAAATAAAACTAAACCTCCTGAAGAAAGACCCTTGAAATCAACTGAAAGCTTAGACAAGTCTGTACTGCTCATAAGCAACTTAAGTATGTGCTAATATGTAATGTACAAATGGGAAACGTCTCCAGTTCTTGTGGCTGCAACAAAATGTGTCTTGTTGTACGCACGTTCCTCTTCTAACATGGGGCAAATTGCAAATTACTCACTTTTGAACATGTTCACACTCTTTGCTTGTGTGCATGTTGCAATAGCCTTGTGATAAAACAGGAGAAATAAAGATCAGCTGCTGCTCTGACGTTCAGATATCAATGGGTGTATCTGAAAATACTACACAGGGATGCCCAGAGCATTCTCCTCATGCCTAATAAACATGGATAAACGACTGAGGTTGCTCCCTCCATTCCCCATTACTATCACGCTAGATAAATGGATCAGACATTTCTAGAAGTTAAATTGTGGCAATATTTTCAGCCACACAAATGAAGCAATCAGCCGAGACCTAGGGAGCTGTTCTACAATGAGATTTCTGCCAGCTAACCAAGCACCTGAGTGCATTACAGCCAGACAGCTCTGTGACCTGCTCTGTGACCAGCCTGCTACACCACCGAGCTATCAGAAGACACTCTCTGGGACACATGGGCTGCAGGGAATGGAAAACCTCATCAGGCTATGGAAAGGACTGCGTGTGAGATGGCAAAGGACAGAGCAGTTATCTGGGAGCTGAGGACAGAGAGGGTAGAGACACATTTGTGTCAGGTGACTGGAGAAAGAGCAAGACACGAGAGTCAGAGAAAACAGTCCTTGCGAACAGGAACCCAGCCTGAAGCCTCTGCCCTCTGCTCTCAGCAAAGAGCTCTGAAAGCCACTAAATCCCATTTCACTCCCCCTGCTTAATCTGTCCCCTCCACACACTCCTGCTAGCATGCAGCTCCAGCAGCAGAGATACCAGCCAGGTTTATCACTCCCAATCCTGCCAATGACCCACAGGGGAGGAATGGGGACTCTGGAATTCCTGTTCCTTCTGTTATTAGCCCTTGGAACCCTTAAATTCAGCCTGTTCCCTGTAAAATACCCAACAATCCAGCAGTGACCAGGGAAAAAGATCTCTGTTACAGCAGCCATCAGGGAACAGCACATGATCCTCATCCTGTGTTTAGTCAGAGCTGTTATTTAAAAACGAAGCCTGTTATATCTATGTCCTTATACACACAACAGACGTGTGGTGAGATGATTGAAGCACCTCCAAATCCTGATACTGCATCTTACCCAGACTAGCAGCCTTAGAGGTTAAACAGATTTAAACCCACAGCTTCACCATACCCTTAGCTCCTCACTCCACACTTCAGTCTCACATGTCAGACTACCCTCAGCAATAAGAAGATTTTAATGAAGGACCATGGTGATGGTGATGAAGGGCCCAACTCAAGGCAACTATTTGTCAGTCTTCAGAGGTCATGCCATTTCCTTGCTGGTGGGAGCACAATGCCAGTAAAAGGCCTCCCTTGAGCCAAAATGTGCGGTAAATGACAGTGGTCAACAAAAGGTCAAATGAAATAATTATTACAGCTATAAAAATATCATGAGATAAGGAAGGCAGTGGTTTAGCAGTACTATTATCTGAAGCTGATTAGAAGGGATTGACCACACAATCTGCAGCCTGGGCATCAGCAACTATTATCAGCCCTGAGTCCCAGTTCCTTCATCTGGGAGGCTACTGCTTTGTGGAAAAACCAGTTTAGCATGTAATTAAAATGTTGTAATGGCTTCAGAGCTCTTGATATATTTTCCACTCCATCACTGTCTTCAGATTTACCATCTGATTGGGTTTTGTCCAGCAGTAACCAGGGTATGACCTCAAAAATACAGAAAATGGTTTATTTCTGGGAAAGACAGAGAAGAAAAGAAGAGTTATCATTAATTTTATGCGTCCTTTTAAATTCTTTCGCTTTTATTTTGGTTGAAAAGTACCACAAATTGTGTTTTAGGGTAGAGGTGAATACTTTCCTAAGCTCCTATTTCAGTTCCTATTTCCAGCAAGGACTGGCTGAAGATTTCATAGCTGTACAAGGCAAGCTCAGTTTTGTGCGTGTTGCCTGACGTGGCTCATGACACTGACAGGGAAGAAAGATGCCGAAGAGCCTGATGACAGATTGTGCCATTCTCCCCTCTGCTTAGAGACCAGCCTGATACCTGCCTGCTCTCACCCAAGCCCCAGGCAGGGGAACAGGAAAGGCAGATACATGGACTGAACACCCCATAGCTGCTGGCTCCTACTGATTCCATGAGTCCATGTCTGAAGGGCAGCACAGGGCAGGCTGGGCTCACAGCATTCTCTGCTACTGCCATGGGAATGCCAGCTCCTGCCTGAGCTTGGCTCTTCTGAAAACCACCACAATGGACTGCAAGGCCTCCATGAGCAGGATCTCTGGTTGCCTCCTGCACATGCTGCACAGAGCTACAAAGGCAGACTGAGGTGAAATGGAGGGAGGTACAGCTAGGATGCAGAGACAAGAGGAGAAAATTTCCGACCTGCTGTGCTCAGCTTTCCCATTTTTTGGTCTGTAATGCATTCACACAACAGTTAACATACACCTGGACAAGCAGCTCTGGAACCAGCAAGAGCTTCAGTGCAACACCCCAGAGACCAGCAGTATGAGCCTGCCCAGCCTGAGCTATTTCCAGAGTTTGAGCTCAGGTCCAGTCTACCCCACTGCACCTGGAGTCCCACCACTGCAGGTCACTTAAAACTATCTCCTGTAAGTCAGGTGATCCTCGCACTACTGCTGTACCCTGAGGCAGAAACATCACAGGATCTTTCGGATGGCAAAGGAGAACTTTCTTTGCAAGAGTGCAGGGAGGGGAGAGATTTGGCAGAAACCAAAGGAAAACGTAAGGAGTAAGAAGACCTAAGGACAAGGTGGGAAGCACGAAACATTTAAAAACCACGAGACATTTAAAATTTACACATATCTACAGAGAATTATTCTGAAGTGCAGACTTAAATGTCTGAAGCTAATACAGTTATCAAAGGAGGGACATGATACAGGTTTCCCTGCAAATGCAGGAGTATTCAAAATGCTAAATTAAATCATCAGTGCTTCTAATGTAAAAACAAAAAGCCCAGTCATGTTCTATTTCAAGACATGTGCGTGCCATGCACGCCAGCCACAACATAAATCAAGCAAGGCAAGAAACACAAACCCTATCACCATCACAACGGTAATGCCAGTCATGAATATAAACACCATGTGTTGCTGGAAACCAAACACCACAGGCACTGCATGGGAAACAGAGCAAAACCCTAGACTCGGTGAGCGTTAATGACTTATAATAACTGCAAAGTGCATCTGACTGGATGTGAACCAAAGCCATGGTGTTTCACTGCAACAAACACTACCTACAAGAGAAGAAAGAGTTAGTAAGTGTCATAATAAAATAATCACTGTTCACTAGACACAAGCATTCACAAGCAAAGGTGTAACAAGAGAATGCCATTTGCTGTAGACACAGTCTGCCCTTGTCAGTGAACTCTCTAGACTAATGGGTGAGGACAGCATCTCAGAGTGCTACACCACCATCCACTGCTATTGCTGTTGCATGTCATTAAGTCATACTACGATCAAAGAAGAAGAAAGAAGGATGGACTGGGATGAAGCTCACAAAACTCTCACTTGAAAGGCTACATCAAGCTCTTAAGACCAAACCAGACTTTCAGAGAATCACAGAAAGGTTGAGGTTGGAGGTCATCTTGTCTAAGCCTCTGTTCAAGCAGGGCCACCTAGAGATGGTTACCCAAGACCATGTTCAGATGTCTTTTGAGTATCTCCAAGGTGAGATCGTCTCTTGAGCATTTTGGTAAGGGAGTCAATTTTTGCACTTGGACATCCATTTAAAAGCCAGTTCCTCTCCAGCACTGTAAGCTCAGAAGTTATCTTCCAGCTCCAGTGGTACAAACATAGTATTAAGTTCATTTAGAAGTTCCTAGAACAGACATGGCATCAAGATGGCTCTTTCCTAGCTATAGCTACTTGGGGATGGGATGGCATGGAGGTCCTCCGTGTGCTCTCTCTTTTACCCATGCTATGCACAAAATAGGATTTCAGCTTCCAGAAACACTAAATGAGAACGTCTCACCTTGCTGAATTTGATCACAGCAACAACAAAGGGTCAAACCAAAACAAGCTGGGGACGGGTTCATAGCAGTGGCACCATGACTGTAGTCAGGCAGCAGCAGGTCTGGGAAAAGCAGCACAAATGTGAGCAAGGGCAGCAGAGCCCACCTAGGGAGGGTGAAGTGGCTTACACAGATGATTGTGTTGAATGACAGCCCAGTGACCGGTCCAGCAAGCTACTTCTAGAATAACTCAGGTCTCAACAGCATGTCAGCCTTGCTCTCCAGGGATGTCTATTGTGACAGGCTAAGGACTCAGCCGTAGCCATGCAAAAAATGTTCTCCAGAACAGCAGGACATCAGACAGACCAGAGGTTAAAAATTTTCCTTTTTCTACAGTCATGGGAAAAAAGCAAACATAACAGTAAAAAGATACATGCTCTTGTCCTAAACTTATATGGTCATTTCAGAGAAGATCCATTTAGTATTGAAACCACCTCTTGTTTCAAATGAGCCCCAGCACTTCTGGGACACATCAGCTGGCACAGCTTTCCCTTGGGAAGTGGGACTCCATCCTGCACCACAACAGTGCTCCCTCCATCTGAAGATCAGTCATGCTGGTTACCACTTGCTCAAGAGGGTGAGAAGGCACATATATACACAAATGTTGTGATAAGCAAACGGTTACTTGAAAGAGAGGAGGAAATACATTTAAAACCCCTACAAAACCAAAAAGCTGGAAAACTGTGAGCCTTTTCACCTTTTTGTTTACAGCAAAAGGCAGAAAGCCTCTCGTCCCTCTTCCAAAGTTGCCAAAAATGTAAACCAAACCCACATGCCATATTTGAGAAGTTCACTCTGAAGACCACACCAACTGAGTCTGGTGACAGGAAAAACCAACAAAGAAGCAGGAGACCAGATGGCTCTGGGAGACACTGGTGGCAACGTTCAGACTGCCATCCATAGAGCCACTGTATGACAACAGCCAGGCCCATTGCACAGATATAAACTACAGAACCCTGCTTTGACTTGATTTCTCCATGCCTGCTCTCAAGTGAGTGTTACTGGAGGTCAGTAACACTCAGCTGGGGCTCAGCTGGGAGATGCACATCTCCGGCAAAAACACTGCACATTTGTGTCTCCAGCCCTGTCTGCATTAGCAGTGCTGGGAATGCCCTGTGGAGAGTGTCAGGCCCTGCTGGTGCTCAGGAGCTGCTAAGAAAAATGGCACCACACTTTCCATCATGGTCAACTCCCCTCACCTCAGTGCCTGTGGTCTGTCCCTCACTGTCAACACAGGAAATGAGAAGAAATTTAGATCCTGAAATCACCAACCAGCAGGGGAAGAATGCACCAGTCATGCAGGGAAAAGATTTTCCATGATCTCCCTAGATTTGCAGTTTACAAGCATGAGTAGCAACCCCAGTTACTGGAACTTAGCTATAGCTAAGCAGCATCAGTACTAATTTTTTTAAAATTTTAAACATGAAACACTTGCTATCTTCTCTGTCTAAGTCCTTTGAGTTACAAGATTTTCCTATTTCAGCAGACTATATTTAACCAGATTGATTCTTCACTGGAAACAGGAGGAATAAATAGCCTTTTGGGAAGCAAAATTACTTGAGGAAGGCAAAACCAAATAAAAATAGATATACAGTGGCTACCAGCCAAACTATAGGTGTGACACATTACAGATGTCTTTGAAATGAGTGAAAGGAGTATTCCTCCACCATCGCCAGCCAAATTAGATGCTGCTGTTTGTCAAACCTAAAAAATAAATCCAATCACCCTACACAAGATTTTGTGTTATTAAGAAGGAGGAAATTTGGACCTTTTCATGTATGTAAGAAGGCACTGATGGGAATGCAAATTTTTTTAAAACTGTTCTGGTCAGGAGAACAAGCCAGGTAAATGCCAAAGATGCCAAATCCATTCCAACTCCAAGGAAGTTTAGGAAAGCAAAGTTGAAGGATAGGCATGACCTTTTGCAGGAAGGAACCATGCACACTGCTGACTCCAACCATGTGCTTTTGCTGTGGCTCCAAGCAAGCTCAAATTCACCCAGGTCTGCCTGACCAGTACAAAAGAGCTGGCAGGTCTGTCCAAACTGGGCGTGAATCCAGCCCACACCTATATAAATCTCAGATTCATTCATTCCACAAGACAGCCTGAAATCCAGAACTGCAGGTAAAATGGAAAGGAAAAGCCACATTATTTTCTGGTTTTCAAACTTCAGGTGTACTTCTGAGCATTCTTGCAGTCTGTTTTCTGGGATTTGAGCGATCCCTGATGTCAAAATCCTACCATAAAACAACAAGTAGGAAGGCAGAACTAAGAGAATTCTGAAAGAAGGGGCCAACACAGCTGTAGCTCTGTTCAGGGCAGGAAGACACTATTCCTTCCTGCCTTCTTTTTGAGACAATACCTTGCAAAATTGACCGAAGCTATAGAAGCAGCACAGAGAGAAAAAACTAAAAACTTAAGCATTAAAGCAAAAGACAACCTGTTGCATGGAGGCTGTGTGCCAGCAATCAATCAGTTGTCAGAGAAGGCAAGAGAGTAAAAAATTTTGTCACAGTTAACAGTTTCATGTGTATATCCTGGGTCAGGCACATGGAATAGAGATTAAAATTGCATCTAATCAGGTTTGTGATGCTTTCTGTCATATATTGCTCAGATCTTTGATGGAGGAAGAATGAGCTCTTCATAGCTGTGAAAACTGCCTTCAGTCTGTTCTTCTCTGGTATCATGGATATTCAGGCAAACAATGATGCTTTTGTACTCCCTAACCAAAAAGCTGCAGTAATTCTGTGTGCAGCAGTCATTTCAATCTAACCTTAATTCTTTGCTCTTCCCACTAGCCTTCCCAGTGTCCTGTCCTTTTGGGATTTATTTACTTTGTCATTTCAGCAAGTCAGGGTTTTCCCTCTAGAAAGTCACTACATAATGAAAACATTACATTAGTATATAAGTGTTATAATTTAAAACATTAAGGAGCAATTGTGCCTTTCCAAAGTGAGTAAGCAGCAAAATAGGCAGACTCCTAACGGATCAGCTGAGAACAGACAAGTGATGTGATGTTCTATATACACAACTGCCATTGGTAGCTAATTAGATCAATAATACAAAGTGGCCATTTGGTGGGAAAACTGAGTGCTGAACAATAAGAACATGAGTCTTCCTGCCCTTTTTGGAACAGTCAACATGAGTGGACTCGCTGCCTCCTCATTTCTGTCCTTTTAAATGTAATTGAGCAGCTGTGTTTTTAAAATTATACAGATGAAACTGTAAAGAGAAATGGACCCAAGGCATTTAGACTAACTTAACTGTGCGCACTTTTTAATGACCACTTTTCTGAGAAATACCAATGAATATCAGTGGAGAAGAACTTAAAAATTATTTCAAATTCTTCTCAGTTATTTTTAAAATGGCTGTCAAAAGAAAATGGTACAGCTCATTAACTGAGAGATCAATGTTATTTGCTTAATAAACAAACCTGATAATAAATTTAATAAGAAACCACATCATGCTTTCAATGACAAGGGAGATTAGCCGCAATGTCAGAATCAAATGAAAAAATCCTGCAGGAAATTGAACTCTTTATCTGGCTGTTGTACACTACATTAATTTTCCTTACCTGATAAGAACCAGTAATGAATAGATACTCTCAACTCCCAAGGAAAGTTCTCTCAACTTTACAAGGACTATAATTTAACATGAAGGGGTTTTTTTTTCCTTTTGAAGATGTGTCCTACCATTGCATCTTAATTGACCTGCGGCACTTGAGCTGACATCTATCTTTGATTCCCTTTGGTGACACAGAAAACTTCAGCTTCCACGGAAAAACAAGGTAAATATAATGAAATTCTGTGCAATTGGTATCAGCAGTAAAACCACTCCTCCTCAGAAGGCAGTACAGGTGAGCTCACCACATAAGGATATCTATGCAAAGAGGATCCTCGAACAGGGAATATAAACTTCCATGCACCTCTTCAGCCCCTAACATATCTCACATTCCAAATACTTTGCATGTTTCCATGATTTCATAGATAAGGTAAGCAGTGATATTAAGCAATTGTTAAAAAGTCATTGGTGCTAGAAGAGCAACACCACACTATTTTCCAGAGACAGTAGTATGGTATATAGAGAATATACACAAAATACATGGTAACATGGGAAAAACACGACAAAGCAGGAATGTCAATCCTGGCCTGATAAGTCTGGGAACCATCCACACAAACCCTGCTCCTGAGATACTGGAGG
Organism: Climacteris rufus; assembly: GCA_013398175.1. Classification (NCBI taxonomy): domain Eukaryota; kingdom Metazoa; phylum Chordata; class Aves; order Passeriformes; family Climacteridae; genus Climacteris; species Climacteris rufus. Next base: position 2,036,159 of record VZRZ01003586.1, read on the forward strand.
AGGGACCATGGCAATGGCAGGTCTGCTCACTGCATATGTAAGTCTCTTTAACATTCCTGTGATTCTCCCCTGATTTTACAATCAGCTGTTTCTTCTCATAATGAAGCAGGCATATAATTTTAACTTGATTTCAAGAGAATTACTGTAATTGCCACCACCAGAATAATAGATCTGTGTATAAAGAAATGGCTTTTCTCTTGCATTTTCCATTGGAAAATTTAATTCCTCTGTTAATGCATTAAGATATTTCACTAAGCCATTTGTTTGCTACTCTCAATATTCACAAAACATTATCTCCAAATGTAGTTCCTGCAAACAACTATTAGTTTACTAGTGAACTAATATCAATAAAATCAATAGAGTCTGACCAGATCTTTTCTATAGCACAGAGAGCCACCTTGGAGACCACTTAAATATTATGGTAATGCATCTCATAGCATAAAAATAAGAGGAAATTTACTGTGTCAGATCTTTCTCCATCTATGCAAAACCAGTTTAGCTAATTTCTGCTTACTTTCTATGCCACCGCAGTAGCAGCAATTTCGGTTTTCACAAAGCTCCATGAAATGGAATTTAAGTGCCAGGGAGGACACATGCCCATCCAAAGGCTAATACAGCTGGCAATAAAATTGTGGCTAATGAGTCACAGGACAAGCAGGTTGGGACTTTCCCTGTAGGGAATCTGGGGAAGCCACAGCTGAATTCACTTGCAGAGAGGGAAGAAGTTTGAACAAACTCTCTCAAGTGAAATGTCTTTTCGAGCATCCACATTAACAGCCACACAGATCAGGTCCCTAGCACAGATACATTCAGGTTTCTAACAGATGCCTTGGATTAGAATAATTTGCTCTTCCAGACAGGAGTAGCCATGACTGTAGTAAAGTGTTTGTAAAACAACACATCCGTGTTCTCCCTGGGGGTCTGTGCTGTAACTGTGTGAATGAACGCGGTGCAAGTTTCCAGCGCGAACAGGGCCTGGGGCTGTCAGGCAGATCTGGAGCAATGGAGAGGGCAGCAGAAGGAAACGGAGCATGCAAACAAAACACAAACCATAAAACTCTTTGAACAATCTGGAATTTGCAAGATGTGCACTAAGGCAAATGGCAGCTGTGGCATTTGGTGTCTGTATCCCTGTTTTTAATGCTCCTGCAGTTCAGATAACAAGAGATGGTTCTCTATTCTCATGTACCAAGCTACTCTCCGGAAGCCTGAAAATGCTTAGCACAGCTACTCTATTTCTTATATACCACAATAAACAAACTTGCAAAAGTGCTGGATTCTAAAAGCCACTGCAAGGAAAGAAAAGGGAAAAAAAAAAGCGCAGCAGCCCACACAACATCAAACGCTGGTAGGCTCAGTGCTAAATAGCAGATGATTCTTACTGAATAACTGCCCTAGTTTTTGCAAACAATACAGGGAACAAAAATAGAAACCCATTTACATATTGCTGTTAATAACTTTATTTATAGTGTCACAGCTAGAGCACAATAACTGCAGCCATGGCTTAACTTGAAAGCCATTCACTGTGGAAGAGTCAGACAGATACTGTTTTCTCAATCCTTATGCAACTGAAAAAAAATCCTGCTGACAACAGCCAGTCACCAGAATCCTTGTAAACAGAACCAGAGAAGTTGTTAACAGCAGTCAAAGGCAAAGGCAAATCAACCCCAGGATCTCCTTGGCCTCTGCACCTTCTGGCTACTTCAGACCTGCTGTGGTTAGTCAAGGACCACTGAGGCTAGAAACCCCGGCAGGTAATCCTTCACTTCAGCCTGAGCCTTGTGACAACAGCTTAAAGGAATACTTGGTTGTTATTTAATTTCATTTTTGTTGTTATTTGTTATTTGAATTAAGAAATACAGATAGGGCTCAGACTAAGTCAGCAGCTACAGTAAGAAATGGCATGTGTCCAGTGTTTAAGATCATCCCTACCACATCCACGCTTCCATCTACATGACTATAGCCAAATCTTACCTGGGTGCCAAAATTCCTGTCAGCTAAGATAAAGCCTGTCACAACAGACTGGCACATCTTTAAGGTACAGAAATTTGTACCCTTGATTCCTTAGTATTTTGCAAATGTCTGCTATTTACAAGTAAGCGGAGTGAGATTGCAGGCAAGGAAACTATCTCCTAAGACCCTTCACCCAAGAAGTGAAAAAACATGGATGTAGTTTTTCCTCTGCCTGAATCCAGCCTGAGCTGGACAATTGGCTATTTTGGATTGGGAACAGGGGTGCCCTGAGGACCTCGTGCTACAGCTGCTCATTACATATAAAATACTCAGAATAATTAGAAGCAGAGACAGCAAGCGCTCTGCTCTGCCCTGCTGATTATGGTGCGCACTGTGACATGGGACAGTGGGATTCAAGCTGCTGCTCCGGGGTTTGATTCTTTTATATGAAAAAATGAAACAGAGTTAACAAAAGAGAATGAGGAGGCCTTTTTCATTTATGGCCTCTCCTAGGAGATGTGGCCTCAAACGCCCTCTGGTACATGGGAAAACCGAATCTGGATAACCTACACTAGCACGTGGGTTGAGCCTCTACCCTCCCAGATGAGCGCCATTGTGCCTCGCCACTTGTGCCTCTTCAGATCTGCACTACCTCTGCATTGTACTTTCTGCCATGTGGAATGTCAACTGAATAAATTAATTCTCTGGGTTTCCATTCTAGTGAGGAACAGAAAGATGCCCCAGGGCATGGCAGCCCAGCCGAACTGCCCCGCTCACTGTCCCTGCAGATACAGCCAGCACTCGTGAAAAGTCCCCAGCACAGAGTGAGTGTGCACACTCCCTGCTTGTTCCTTCAGCACCATTCCTCAGCAGTCCAGGCAGGGCAGTGCCTGCAAGATGTAGTCATCAGGACATTTCTGCAAAGGGAGCCAGGCATTTCTGAACTCTGATCAGCCTCATTAGCAAGTCAAATTAAAGAACTCACTGTCAATCTGAGGTTTAAAGTTTTCAGACAAGATGTACTATTTTAAATTTTCTCCTTTCACCATTACATATCTGCAAGGAAAAGCAGCTCAGCAGGTAAACCACACCTGCAATCTCTATTTCTCTGGAGTTTAGAAGAAATTTGTAATCACTTCCAATTTCAGTAACAAAATTTTATTCAGTTTGCAGCTGAAATTTACAAAGAGCACTGGATATTAAAAACAGAATACCACTTACAATTTACACTCTGTGACACAACTTTGTCTCTACATGAGACCTGTCATCCTAAACTGTGACCTGCTGGCTGTTATTCTGCAGAAGGGAAGAATCTAAGGGAAGAAAGGCAAAGTCGATGTGAGTTTTTTCTTCTTTTTAATTGAAACAAAGTAGAACTATTAAATCAAAAGGCCTCTTTTTCTCTTGTTTGGAAAGGAAATGAATCTCACAAAGGGGCTTACAGTAGTTTTGAATGCAATCCAGAACAAAAGGTTCCAAATGAAACAGAATAATTATACTTTTATGGATCAGCTCTTGGCTTTTGTTGAAGCCTGATGTGTAACTGCAATTGCTCAAGTTCCCCTGAGCAGAAGCCAAAGTTTTGTTTGCTTTGTTCTACAAATTAATTCTTATTAGCTCATTCTTTGGGAACAGCCAAGGCACAAAGCAGCAGTGCATTGGTGTGCCTGCTCCCGGCACTGGTTCTCCACCAGAACTGCTGTGGCACATAAATATCCACTATCTACACCTGCTTGCATCGAGTTTCCATTCTCTCTTCTCCTTTCCTCCAGTCATTACTAACAATTAGTAAGTTTGCTCCTTTCTTTCCATGTTTTTTTTTGCCTTTCCCATAATTTTTGCCTACCTCTCCTCCCCACATCAGCTCTGTGACATAGATTCTCTCAGTTCTTTCACAGTCCAGGGTGTTACAAAGCACCTCTCCAAATTGCTACCTCATTCAGCACTGATGTATGGGTATGCCAGGCCTTGGAGATAACAGAAATTGAGTAGTTGTGAGAAGAAGAAGGGTTGTCCTAGTAACCTCCTATTAGCAACACTCCCCACAGTCAGCAGGAATGGAGCCAGTGAATGATGACACTCTGCAAAGAATCATGCTTAAAGTTAAAAAACCTACCCAAACCACCACCATCAACAAAACCCAAAACAATGAGCTGACACATGGTGGATCCAACTGTCACTACTGTACCTCTGCTGGAAAAAATCCCCATTGCCTCACACATTCAACATTCCTCTGGTCATGCGGAATTCTGCATGCCACTTACTGGGGAGATCTCTGCAACAGGAGGCTAGGATAGAATATCTTGCTGATAGTCACCCAGATCCAAGTTTTACAAGTGGTCACCACACCAGGTTTTTGGTCTTGGGTGCCCATTCTGTAGAACTGTAGGTGAGAAAGTTGATTTTGAATGTTGATGATCCTCCTATATATTTCAGGGGTCCATTTCAGAGGCTGATTCTAAACAGGGACATGGTTACTGGTCAAGAACATCCTTAGAATTTCTCAGTGCCTTTGAGAGCCTCAGATATTTGCCTAACACACATGGAGCAACCACAAAGATCCCTGCTGGCCATGGCATCAGGGAAGATAATACCTGTATTCCTGTATTTTGTTTGCTTTTTAAATAGAATCACACATACACTTCTTTCCAATCTCTGGAAACTATCTGCAAACTTCCAAGTCCCCAAAATCTACACAGTCTTAAAAATCACATTTAAAATTGTGTGCATCTTTCTTGGGCTTTGTAACAGAAACACAAATGGACACAGAAAAATCCCAGTTTCCTAAAAAGAGCACTTTTATCATTCCACAAGGGCAATTCCATGTCAATGGGATGTGTGTAATAAAATTATTTTAATCTCTTTGGTCTTTTGCCTCCTTTGCTCTGTTGTGCAGTTCTCTGGAGCTCCTCATTCCCATCAGCTCTGCTTCTGAAATGACCTGTTCTTAACTTGGTTTCTTATAAAAACACCATTTATGGAACTATGCAGACTGCACAGCCAGTGCCAGCCTCTTCCTAACTTTTTCACCACTTAGTATAAAGTTAATATAAAAGAGAAAGTTTAAAAAATACACTATGACTTTCATTTACTGGAGGACATAGACTCAAGTTAGCAATGTACTAACTTGAGTCACAGGATGCCAGACCACTCGAGAGCTCTTCTCCAGTAATTGGTTTCAGCTTCTGCCTCTACTTCATTATTTATCCAGTGTCAAAATTATATGTACACCAGTAGGAACAGATGCACAAATTAGCAGCAATTGTTAAGGGATATAAATATAGTATAAGACAAGAGAAGTTAATCCATCCCTATCCAAAACGGTGCCTCTGTCTTATAGCTTCCGTAAGAGAGCTTCAAATAGTTTTGTAAAGTTCAGTGTCTTACAGAATAAAAAGTTTAACTCATTTTTGCTTTTCAGTCATTATCATCTAAGGAGGAAGCAAAAAGGTAGGATGATTTTAATAAGAACCTCTTAAAATGTTATATAAACTCAACGTTCTTAAAACCACTTTGCATGTTAACTACATGACAAAGCAGTTCATCAACTGAAATTTCATGAAGTCTTTACAGGAGGAAAGCAACTCTGTAGAAGTCTTCACAAAAGCAAAGTTTTGTTCAGAGAATACTCAATTTTTCTTGTCAAGGTTACTTCAGAGAACAGAGGACTGGGGGTGAATTATTTGAATAAACTTAATTTGATGCCTTTTTTTTACTATAAATTGTATACATTTGTTTTTATCAGTCCAATCAGCAGTCAGACTTACACTTTTTAATTTTAGTACTAGTCAAGAAAAAAGAGAATCCGAATAACCTTGATGAGTTAAAATTCTACTCTGTAAACTTCTGCAGGCACCTTCATTATTCTCTCCAAATTACTATTCACAGTATTTCATCATTTAAACATCTAACACTCTTCAATCCATCACCCTGTGAACTTCACAGGCCCTTGTGTAAACTCAGAATAGCAGAGTGTGAATTATACATCACAGGCCCTTCCTAATTGCTGATGGCTTGCTAGTGGCTGCAGATCTGCAGTCACCTGGCACGCTGCACTTTTGGGATGTTATCTTTGTTACAACACACGTGTTTAAGTAGTGCACCCAGTGGGGTGCCTTGCAGCCAGTTATTTATCTGTTTTGTTCTTCAGAGGGTACAAAGCTCACTCATGCCCCTAAAGACAGCAGGAGCTCCCAGGAGGGACCAGGATCACAATATATTCCCAGTTCAAAGAGGAAGATCACAGATCAGATGAATACAAACAAGTTAGCATGTATTTGTTCTTCTTAAAGGTTGCTGTGCACATGCACAGAGGTAGATTTGCTAAAATATATAAACCTGCCATATTCTTTGGCTTAAAAGTTTTCATGACTGAACCATTGACACACTTCTTATCGAGAGGGAGTGCTCCTGAGTTGAAATACCCCCTGTAATATTAACACCCAGCCTTATTGCACAGTTTTGATGTCAAATCCAGGTGTAATAATGGCTGAAAAATAAGTGGATTTCTTAACACATGAATTTTAGGGTGAATGATGATCTCCAAAAGATAAGTGATTTTTCCTCTCGAAAACAACTTGACCAGGAAGAGTCAAGTGATTAGTGGTGGTAAGAGCAGAGTAATTCACCTTTATCCATGGGTGAAAACTACTTCTGTGCTTCCTAAAACTTATTGCTAACTTAAAAGGAAAAAAAAGATAAATTTCTGCAACATTGAAAAGCAAAGATTCACCCCCAGCAGGCATAGGTGAAACTCCCAGGAGCTGACTCTTGACAGAGAAACAGAGTAGTTCCTGCTTAGGTAAAATTCACTGCTGTCATTTGGGGAAAGACGTGGGCAGGCTCATTTCCCTCCTACTCACTTTTCTCATCCTACAGCCTCAACCAGAAGTTACAGCAATTAAATGCTCTGAACTCACATGAAACCCACAGTTACCCCCCACTTACCTGCAAAAATAACTTTTTACTGCTTGTGGGCATATGTCTTGAATAAAGAAAAGGAGGGAGAGATCTTGCCAAGACTTGATTCTGAGAAACAACCAACCAACTCATAAATGCACTTGGATGGAAATTCAAGTTCATGGAATGGCAGGGAGAGCACCACCAAGAAGCAAGACATTGATAAAAACAGCTCTTGGGCTTTCTCCTGCTTAATGCTGCTCTTCCTTATATTTAAACATAAACCATCAATTTTTATTCTGCCTCCCCACAAAAAGGAAGGAAGACAAGGAGGAAGATGGATTATAGAGTAAATATTAAAAAACTTACTGCTCCTACCCTTTCCTGGCAATGAGGCCTTCCATAGAAATCAAAGCTACACAAACTCTGGCTGAGACAAAGGATTGTGGAATCTTTAAAAATATCCATGGAAGAACCATCAGTAATTTATACCTGCCATATTGTAGTTTTATTTATTAAGGAGGGTAAATCCTTCACCACCAAGAAACATTAAGACCAGATGTCATGTGTGTGAGGACAGTGGGAGGAAGGAAGAAAAAGATGTTTGCTTAGTTGAATTTTTCCTCAAATGTCATAGCTCACAATTCCACAGAACCTCACAACCTGAGAATTTAACAAACTTCACAAGCAACTAATTAGGCATCACAACACCTAAAAGGTGAAGAGGTTAAGTTGACACAGCTGAATACCCTGACACTCAGCCAAAGTGCAACTATTTGGTAATTTTTAAAGGGAGAATATTTTGGTGTTAGAATGTCATTAAATCAGAAGACAAGTTACAAATGCTGTTTGTTTAAAAAGCTGAAAGCAAATGGTCTTGTTTCATTTCTGCAAATGGTTTAGTTCAAGTTGTCAGGAAGTTTTAAAAACTCTGAGAACAGGTTAATGTTGTTGAGTACATGATTCATAAGAATTATGTGAAGGGAAGAAGAGAGGAAACTGTCACTTTTACTGTACTTGGATGCCAGCCCTAATCTTCTTGAAACAGTTCATCAAAGGAATTTCAATGACAAAGCCAACCTTTATCCCTTCACAGAGGACTTCAAGCCTCCTTTTATAGCACAGAGATTACTATATTTGGCCAAACCTAGATAACATTAAAGGCATTATCACTGCAGAGAGACTCTATAAATAGCAACACTAATGTAAAACACTCAAAATTCTGCCTGGGAAGCATGATAGATAAACAATATTATCTATGCATAATTTAGGGTTTGTCTATCAGACATAATCTCATTCATGATAACATGAACAAATTTAGTTACATAATTCACCTTGTTGTTTACCCAAAATTACTTGCATAGTCTTGGAAACTCCTTTCCTGATTGCTTTTGACAATAGACTTTATATTTAACACACACACATATGTGGGAAAGGTCAAATCATGCTCTGAGGTTCTGGATTTGTCAAAGTTAATTCTCATTCAATAAATCAGGACAGGAAACTGTTTTGTTCTCTGTTAAAAGGTTCTGCTCATGTGCATCAAAAAAGAGTGTATTAACCCCAAATATTTTCATCTTCATTTTGTCACCACACTAAATTTTTCAGAAGAACATAATCCTGAAACAAATTTTGCTGCCAAAAATTACAGGAAATTTTATTTTCTTTGTGGATAAATTAGTCTCTGAACTTTACTTTCCATAACAATAATCAGGAGATTATGAACTCATTTACAGGAAGTCCAGATAAAAAGATTTGCTAAAAAAATATTGTCTTTTATCCATTCAGGTCGAAAGAACACATTAAAAACCTCGTCTTTCCCTTACGCAGAGATAGCCCACCCTCTAAGAGAAGTGTAGCATGGTGAGCAATATCATAGCAGAACTGCTTCTTATTAAAGGATCATGGCTGTATTTTACAGACTTACTACTGGTACTTGAGGAAGATCTTTTCTACACAGGTTTAAATTGCCTTATTTTTTCTTAAACAAAAAGAAAGAAAAGAAAGAAGAAAGAAAAATATGAAGTGTGCACCTCTTTTTCTAAAAAAAAACCAAACCACTGATGTAACCTAGAATCTAAAACTACGCGTATCACAGCAGAACTGGAAAGTTAAGGACACTTCATTTTAAAACTGAAAAAAAAAAAAAGCCTACACACATTAACTTCACATAATTTTAGAATAATGTTTTCTGCTGGTACAGTGGTTTGGGTTTGGTTTTTAATTAAAATTAGAGGTGGTCCCAAAAGCCCAGACCCAATCATCCCTGAAAATTAAAATATTTAATCTTGTCTGGAAGAGAATTTAGGAAACTACTTCTCCCACACAAAATGTCAAACCAGGCTAAGTGCACGAGGCTGTGCTCCTGCACCTCCTGAGTTTGAAGGACCCAAGTTAAACCCATCTGGATGGAAAGCTTCAGTGTCAGTGAGCCTCATTATTTCCTTGTTGACTATGAATTTGGAGACCAACCTTACTCTGAAGATCCAGTAAAAATTAAGATGTCAGGTTCCAGGCAGTAAGATGACAATCAAACTTTTAAGTCAGTAGTTAACAAAAATTCCCACCTACTATACTTTCATGTAAAATCTACCTTTATAGGCAATCTGGGAGAGTGGGAAGAAAGAATCACTGGATATAGCTAATGGAGAAGGAAAACCCACACCTCTTTGCAAACCCACAGACCTTCCCATTCCTACGAACTGCAGAGGAAATGCTCTTGCTGATAAATCATCAACAGGAAGCCAGATTCAATGGCTGGGCACAGCACCCTTGCACCGACTTCACATACTTCTCAATTGCCTTGACACAATAACCTTTAGCTCATAAAAACTTAGATCTTATGACATTTTTGAAGAGTGACGAACACAAAACAAAATTGCTTGGGGCGTTCTCATCTCAAAGCCTCCCCTTGAGCATTTCCCTGTGCAAAGTAAAGAGCATGCTTGCTTTTATTTAGCCAGTTCATTAATCAACATCACTGAGATGCCACCTCCCCCCTCCAGTGTGTTTCTGTGTGCATGTAAATGCTTCCAAATCATCCGCAGTCATTCCCACTAGAGGTGGTTTCAGTGCACCCAGGCAAGAGCAAAGGCTCCGTGCTGAACTCCTAGTGTGAAATGAGTCATTTGTTCCAAATCGTGTTTCCTTTCTTCAATATTCGTACTTAGTTATTCATTTCCCTAAAGTACATGAAGATGAGATGTTCTTGAGTTATTTTCTATTTGCTCTCAGCACATATACTATTTTATTCCTATTTCTTATCTCACTTTTCCAGCCTTTTCCATGATTTCAGGGGGTTTTGATTTAGGATCTCAGGCACAGCCAATAAAGCCCACACTTTGAGGAAGATATCATTGAAGTTGTTTCCTCTTGCAAGATCTTTTGAGACCTTAGACTCCCTTTGCACTGGAGATAGTCAGCACCTGCAAGGGTCTGATTCCTAAACACTCAGTACCACGAGGAACAAAGTTAAAATAACTTTTAAGCTGCAGAAGTGAAACTATTACATAAATGTCATATTATTCAATAAATATGCAAGATGTGAAAATTAAATGTTTGCAAGCCTTCTGTTAGCTCCCCATCAGGAACTGACTGGTGCACATAGCATTTATGTATTTATGTATTATGTATTTCACCTTTCATGTTACTTCACAGCCATAGCTGAAAATCATAGAAAACTTTTTCTATACTCTTAGCCATGTGCCATTTTTTGATGCATCTTTTGAGATCTCCATGTCTCCATACCAGCCATTATCTTTGGGCTATTTTTTCCAATCACAATTGTTCCATCAAATTCCCCTTCTCCCATTAAAATTTTTCATTTGCAAGCTTAGTTCATTATTGTTTATTTAGTTTTGGCATATGTAGTCATACAATTAAAATTTCAAATCAGTATCATCCTAGAGAAATAATCAGCTTTACTAAGCTTTGACTACTGAACAACTTTCAAACCTGTAAGTAACGACATATGGAAATTGATATGAAAGACTAAAATACCGTAGTCTCATATCATGACTAGTCTCATGCCATATCTAATGAATTGCACTCAGTTTGAATGTCAAGTTGACCTTTGAGTACTGGAAAAAAGTAATTCACAATCAGCATCTATCACAAGAAATTTACACACCTACTCAAACAAGCTCAGTGTCATTAAGGAAAAAATGAATGTGAAGACACAAAACTTAATTTACTGTAGCATGTAGTCTGCCAAGGGCACTGTGGATGGCCTCTTCCCTTTCATCACCATATGTATATTCTTTATTTTTCATCACTGAGCCATTATTGTCTCTGATTTCTAATAATGTTTTTGTCTTCAGTATTGCTAGGGGATCTTTGCCTCTTTCCTGAGTCACAACCAAAAGAAATGAAAGGCTGAATTCCATCCAAGCCATCACACAGACCTGCCCTGATTTCAGTGAGCTTTGTATCAGACTCTGCATTCAACACTGGGCAAACAACCACTTTTCTGCTTGTGCATTACCTCTCCCTGACATCCTCAAACCTAAGGTAATGTCTTCAGATGCATCAGAATTTCATGTGGATTTTTCCACAACAACTACTGGAAGGTGCAGGAAGTTAAGAGATGTAAGAAACCCACTTTTATTTGTTGAGCATCACGTATCAGAAAATACAATTCACCAACTTGCTAAAGCTACATGACAGAGAAAGGCTACACAAGGAGTTTACAGGAAAAGCTCTTGTTGGAAGGGGAGATGGAAAAGGGAAGCTCTCTGTCCCCTGTCCCTGTGTCTCAGTAGAAGTATTTCCAGACTGAGCTGTTACACAGCTCTGTTCCAGGACCTGGCTTAGTGAGATATAAGTGATCTCCAAAGAGCAGAGGTGAAATGCATCAAGATTCAGTTAAACTTTGTAACTACAGCCTACAAATCTATCAAGCCACTGCAGTACCATTCTATTGCCTCTTCCCTGTGAAACAGGACAGTGGGAAACAGGTGATGTTCAGAAGCTCATGGGGCTGGACCACCCCAAACATGGACTGGGTTTGATTTTGCATGACTTGCCAGAGATTGGATATCAAACTGTTCTGCTCATCCAGGTAGACCAAGGAGCAACACAGTGCTGGGTGACTGAGCAGGTGTCAAGGCTGTCACTAATGGACACTCTGCTTATACTTCCAAACTGGCAGAAACCACTCCAGATCTTAACCTCAGCTGGGCTCTGCAATTCACCCTGTGGAAAATGTTCCCAATCTTTAACTTGCATTCCATCAGGTCTTATCAGAGGGGTGCTTGTAACTGTCAAAAAATAACTGAACCCCAATATAACACCTTCTCAAAACCATCAACACTCACTCCAGGAAAGGAAAAAGTGAAAAAAAAGAGAAAATTTAAGGAATGAGATCAGTTAAAGTTGCCTCTCAAAAGAAGATATTGCAGGAATGTGGCAATCCTCCTATCATCCTATAAACTAACTTTCAAAAGTCAACTAGTGACACTTCAGAGCCTTAACCCTTGCTTTGGAGTATGTGTCACTGACATCTTCATCCCTGGGTGTCAAGGGCCAAACACTGGGAGGGTCCCTTTCTGCCCATGTCTGGGAGACAGGTTGCTGTTCTTACCTGACATTGTCATGCTTCTGGATGTAGATCTTATGAAACATCATGTCTTCCTGTTTGGCATTAATGTCAGCTTTCATCTCCATGGCAACATGTCGAGGAAGTACAGAGAGCAGGAGACGCTCCTGTGGAGTCAGACAGATGAACCAATTAAAACACCTGCTGCCCAGTTAACAAACACACTTTGTTCCTTACTGGGGAGAAATGACTCATCAGTTTGGTGAGAGATGAGTACAACTAAGCAAAATGGTCTCCATAAACTCAGGAGCTGATCCCCTAACCAGTCATATGCAGTTCTGTCCCAAGCCCACAATAAGAATTCAATGATTTTAGAAGAAAAATTATTATTTTTCATTCCAGAGGCACTGGGCTTACAATTCATGGTTGCCAATTCTTGCAAATGAAGGAACCATGCAACTGATAAAGTGTCCATGCACCATTCTTGGTAGGACTCTGATAAGTGATATTGTCTGACCTCCCACACAGCCTTTGCACACCACCATGAAGTCTTCCTTCACCTAACACCAGAGGAATGATACCCCAACACCCTTGGGCACTATTTAAAATTCCTTCCTTGCTTATCTAATTATCTAAGCACATTCCCCCAGCAGGCACAAACCTGCTCTTAGCAGCTAAAATGTCGTAGAAATGCCCTGATAAAACTATCATGAAAGGTATTATACTTCCACACTTAAAATTGCTATTAGTGCCCAGTTGCATGAAGACCTGTAAACCCACCCACTCACCTACAACAGTATTTTCATTAACCCCCTATCATCAACCATTGGTGGCTCCCCTTGCCTCTCATTTGGCACTTTGATTTACTGATCACAGCTTTTGTGTGACTTTTGTAACATTATTTTGCAAGCTGTTCAGTACAGAGTTTGCAAAAAATTAGTCACATGACAAAATGATGACTTTCTGGTGATTTTCCTAAAAACTCACACAAAAACAAGTGCTTGTTATTATTCTAAATTTGGTGCTAATTCCACACAGAAATTACAGAATTTAAATCTGCAGGTAATTTGTGCCCCAGGGATGCATTTGTGTGTATCAGGAATCACACCTGAGAATTCTGCCCAGAGCTTCATTCTATTCCCAGTCACACCCCTTGCAGTTCAAAAGTTTTTGCTATGGCTTATGAAGGTGGGGAGCATCTCCTTTGGGATCAGCTCCACTGTGGTCCAACCTGCAGGCTGTGCTCTGGAATAGCTGAAGAATCCCAAAAGCTTGTGCCACTCTTGTCTTTATTTTTCTTTCTGTGCAGTGAACAGGGGGAGGAAAAGGGCCTTCCTTCCTGACAACAGAGACAGAAGGTGGTACAAACCAAGGTCCCTCACCTCATCCAACAGCTCATTAATTCTCAACAACACAGGGAGCAGCAGGGCTCAGAGGCAGGCCTGACTCAGAGGGGTCAGCACTCCTCTCCCAAGTACTCACGTCACCAAACCAATTGCCCATACTACAGTTATAGGCACATTTCTGTTTTCTAATTCCTAGTTTCAACTGAAAGTTCACCATCAATTTCTTCCTCTAAGGAGAGAGAGGAACCCTGAGGGAACCAGTGGAAGATTAAGTCACTGAAAATGTGCTCAGCATGCACTGAGACACTTTACAGTCTGTGGCACTGCCCAGTATTTCTTTTTCCCCCTTCAATGCGTGCCTTAAAGAGATGGATTCTGCCTTCAGTCTTTGAAGAGACAGTAATAACACAGAAGATGTGTTGGAGGGATTTCTATCTCTGCTTGAAACTGCAGCAGTCATGAAAAGATACTCATTTTTTAAAGTATTCTCACCTTCACTAGCATACCACAAGTGCTAACAGTTGCATATCCACCTTTTTTTTAAAAAAAAGAAGCTCATGAATCATGCACGTGTCCTTAGGCTTCTGTCAGCTATTGGTGCACTCCTTGAGTGGAAAAGCACAACACATTTGTATGCTTTCCAGAGTAAATGCTGTATACACTGTTGTCATTTGCATATTCTAATAGGCATCCTCAAATGTGTGAAAGCTGCTATTTTATGTGTGATTTTACACATCCTCTAAATAACTTGGAGCTTTATGGGAGGATCAGGGGCACCCACAGGTTTGGAACATTCCCTGTGGGCGCATGAGCATGGAGGGTTTACTTGCTTTCAAAACAGAGACACATTCAGGAGTCTGAGTGTCTGTTACAAGCACTCCAGGAGATTGTCACATATATTTCTGAGTAGCTTTTACTTGAGAGCCCCCACCCCTATTCTTCCTGACACCATAGGCACTTTCCAAATTAAATCACCAATATTTTCAAGACACTTGAGATCTCCAGGAGCTGCACTAACACCGCTCTGAACTAATAATCAGGGAATAAGATAGGCTCATCAGGTGAAACAAATGCATGTAGCACAACATCCCCTCATGCAGAGACTAATTAGGAAGCTGAGCTGTGTTACAGAGCTGAGCATTATCTTTATTCTGTTTGTTTGGAGCATCACAATCACTGAAAATAACCTCTGAAGCTAACAGGAGAAGGCTATAACAAGTGCATTTGTAAAGCATAAGCCACATAAAAAGGCCTTCAAAACAACAAAATCCCTATGTTTTATTTCAAATGGAGCACAGAAATTAGAGTCTCCACTAGAGTACAATTTTCATTTTGGTACAATAACTAGAAAGTACTGCAGCCCTCGCTGTAAAATCACTTATTATGCACCAGCAGAGGTGACTAGGACTGCTGTTTTACAAGTATAACAAGGCAGCATTCTGACCTGATAAAAAAGCAAGAGCAAATTCATATATAATTCTCACTTCAAAATAACATGCAAGTATAGTTCCACTGAATTATACATTAAACAAATGCAGCCCAAGGAGCACAAGTCTCTAAAACAGGCACATAGATGAAAGAGTTCAACACAGATCTACTGTGTTTACATACATACACATAGATGTGTGTGTACACGGGCACACACATTCCTACAACTCTGCATAGGAATTTTAACTATTTATGTAGATCTCTCCCAAGATGACCTCAAATCAGTACAATTTTTTAGTATCTTAAGATTTTTAATTTCTCCTCAGGTTTAGTAACAGTTACTTTTTACCACAAGTGATCCTGAGATGAAAAAAAGGAGAGGACAACTTTTCAGAGACAAAAGACAAACAATGCTAGAATTAAGACAGTGCAGTCCCAATAACCTATCTCTTACTCAAATGCTATTTGCTCCCTACAAAGTGTGTAGAACACCTAATTTTTCATCCAAGAGTATTTCGTTCTGGGCAAGAAACAGTGATTCCAGTTATGGCTCTGCCCTAGGTTATGTCAAGTAATGAAATCACAAGTTGTATCTCTTCTGCATTGGACATTGTGGATTTTTTATTTACTTTCTGGCTAATTTTGAGTGCTAGTAGATGTTTTACAAGGGAAAATACAAGTCATTTGCTCAAGAAAACCTGCCTGCTTTTAATAGAGAACAGCACACAGGAGCACCATCGATCTCAAAAAAAAAAAGACAAGCAACTATAAATAACAGTGTTGGGCTGTGCAGTTGTGTTTCCCTCCGCCCCTGTTTGCAGACTGGCTCTCCCAGACGTGTGCTGAGCTGCCCTTATTTGTGTCTGCTGTCACCTCATGATTATCTCAATGCATTATGCATAGAGATGCATCTGAACTGAACCTGGAGATCAATGTCAGTGCAGCTGCCAGGACCTGCTGTTACTGCTGGAAGGACTGGAGAGCACTTGGCAGGGACTGGCTTTGACCCACGTTTTTCTGATGTTCTGGCTTTCTTATGTATGGTACAGTACTTTCTGAAGAGGGGGAGAGGAAAAAAGCATTAAGCTAAGGGCATTTGTCAGGGTTGTTCTCAGGAACTACCTTGGAGACAGAAGCACCTAAATCCAGACCAGCACAAGCATTTGAGCCATGCTGCTAAGGCAGTCTCCCAGCAGGGAGGACAGAGCTGTAATCAACCAGTAAAATGGCACATTCTCTTGGCTCAGTCCTTTCCTCCATTTCAAGATGTGGAAGGAGGAGTGGCTGCTTGTTTCATCTTTCTGAGACTACGTTCGTTGCAAAGCAAAAAGGAGTCTTGAGTGTGAATCTTGTTTTCATACATAAACTACCAAATAAGCACATGTACATGTTATTTCACAGTAAGGACTGAACAGCAAGTATGTCAGCCAGAGGTACCTCAGGAAACACTGTTAAAAAACAAATCCATAGATGCAGATGGACCAAGACATGAAAGAAAATGAAGCTGCATTGCCACAGAGATGCAAAGACTCTCCAGCTGATTAATTCCCCTGACCTCTCCACAAACCCACAACTAAGCTGTGAGATCTCTCTCAAGGGATGAGTGGAAGTCCCATTTCATGATTAATTTTAAATTGGACTGAACAGACCACTATATGTACTTCAGGGCAGAGATGTGTGTTGGCAAGGGAATAGTTAAGCTGTCCCAAAAGGTCTTTTGTGTCTAATTCCAAAGACTCAAGAGATTCATTGCAAGAGAACCCACAAATGAGTTAGGGGATTGGATACATTCAGTACCCTTGACAACTAAGCTGTATTCTGGCAGCAAGATGTCTTTTCACAGCAAAAAACCAATGAAGGTGAAGATTAATCTGGCTTTTTGAACAAATACAATTCATTTGAGGCCAATAAGATATAGAGAGGTGTGTAAGCAGGTAGGAATCCTTGGCAAAGGCAGGAAGAGGACCCTCTTTGGAGCCATCAAAGAACATCACATTCTGTGGACCAATTTTTACCTTTCACTTCTGAAACCTGCCTCACAGCTACTTGTTGGTGGCTTTGCTGGCAATCACACCATGCTTTGACCTTACATAGAGGGCCAGTCCAAAGCCTGTGTGTTGCATCTGCATTCAACACCTGGCTTCAATGATGGGTGTAAAAAAACTGTTCAGACTCTGTGTATTGTGTAATTTTATTCTGCAGAGCACATACAGGATATGCTGCTGTCTCTGGAAAAGTCCATCAGGGTATTGGACAAGAACTGCACCTCTGAGTTTTCTTCCAAACCTTCAAAAATACTGTTCTCTATCATCAACCTATTCTTGCTTGGATTACTCATGAAGCAAGAAGCCTGCAAATCCCATCCTACAGGAACAATTTGCATGCTAATTCTGTTTCAACATTTTCATTTTTTATTTCCAACTGTTGCTCTTACCTGCTGCTGGTTTTCCCTTTGAGAATGCAGCCTGGCTTGTATGCATTCCCTGGTCTCCTGGAAAGCCTGTCTTTGGGACACCTCTGCTGGGTAGTGGGTACACACGCCTACAATGTTTGTACAGGAGAAGATGAGAACATTGGAGACCAGCTGCAACAGAAAAAAAATAAAAAAAAGGGAAAAAAGGAGAGAGAAAAATACTTGGTTACACTTTGGAAAAGTGCCATTGGTAACAAAGCACCGGCCAGAACCCAGCCCCTTCTAGGACTCCTTAATCCAACACACCTTTAAACCTCAAGATCTTAATAGTGCATGTTACCTCTCTAGTCTTTAAAATACAAAACTTCCATATATGACCTCAAATATACGTTCTTACCACTGTGTGTTAGTTCACTGATATAAAGTACAACTCCACTGCTAATTCTGCAATTTTGCTTTTGGCTATCCATTATCTTGGAACTACCGTGACACAAATCTACCTAAAAATGCACCATTGCTTCATCACTAAAAGTCAGCTATGACTCGTGCAAAGAGATCTGACAGAGGAACACAAATATTTCCACATTTGTGTACCTACATATCTGGCTCAAAAACATTTCAAAGGTACAATAAAACACTATTTTGAATTAGTGCTTAAAATACTGAAGGTAAAGTGTTGGTATCACAAGGTTTAAGAGCAATTGAAGTAGTTTTTATAATCTAGTTCCAACTCAAAATTTTATGTTACTAGATAAAAACATAAGGTTTTTACATTTCTGTGCATGAGTACAGAAATGAGTTGCTAAGTCAGAAGCATATTTCACCTGGACAAGCATGAAGGAAAAACTATACCACTTTTCTGCTCCCATGTGGGTTATGTTTTGTAAGGAAGCAGTAACATAACTTTTGCTGAAAACTTGTGTTGCAACTGTTTATTTCCCAACTACTTTTTAATAAAAAGGAAAAAAAAATCATGCCCATTGGTGGTATTTGTTTCAAGCAAAATGTTCAAAACCACTTCTGATGCCATAAAAACACTTTCCTTGACAGAGGTCAGTCCCAGTAGGACTTTTTGAGACTTGCACAAACTGTACTGGATCATCCTTTGAGGACAGACGTATTTGAAACACCTCTCATCTCTTTTAGGGGGAAAGACCTACAAGATTTTCTTAATAATACAGATCTTTGCTCTATACCCTGATGAGTCCAAATATATCCTTTGCCTTTATAACTTTTTTACTTGCAGAATAAAAAAAGCAGTTTCCAGACCAGCCCATTCCCTGAAAATATGGAGCCAGACTCTGAAGGGCAGGAGAGGTGCAGGACACCCCTCAATCCCTGAGCTCACAGGAGGTGCTCAGGACTCTCAGGACTCCCCAAACCAACTTGGACACTGTGCAGGAGAGAGGAGCCACCCCCATCTCAAACGTGGACCCACATCCAAGGGTAACAACCTCTCCAAAAAATCTGACTGGTATTACTCCAACTGCTTGACTACATCCACATGCTAAGGACAGCGTCTTTTATTAACAACTCTGACTTGAAAGAGGAAGAAAAACCTCATCTTTCAGCTCAAAATAAGCAACACCATCAACTACAGCCAGATGAGGGACTTCTCTCTGTGGAGGGCTGCCAGATGGCAACACTCCAACTTCCCAAGCTCCTGCATCCAAGTGCTGCATTTTGGGCTATGCCCCTGCAGGGAGTTCCACAGTTGTGTACCACACTACAGTCCAATGACCTGCAGGTTGTGGGCACCCACAGGTGACTTTCACCAATGACATCTGTGTCCTTTTGCAGACACTTGCTTGTCCAGTGCAAAATTATTCTCAACCCTACAGATGGGTCCCTCCATGCAGAGCCCACAGTTCGCACAGAGATGGGGCTGGTGAAGATGCAGATCACACACATGGACACAAAATAAGTCCCAATCCTAAACTCACACATTCCCTTCACAATTATATTCTCACTGAGCTCTAAGACTGGCTGGATCCTGCCAGATCCAAGGTCCTCCACCTCCCTCCCCCAAGACGATGAGACACCAAACAACCCCCACCCAGATCCTGCCCAGTTAACCTAACACAGAGCTGCACCCACTGGGCATTTGATAGTATTTTTTTGTGGTGATAGTGATGATTTTTAAAGATTAAAAATCCCCCCATAGCATAAAAAAAAAAATAGCAGTGCTTACTATAATGACGAAAAAGCTTAAAAAGGGAGTCAAAATAGGGTCTTCCTAGGATTGACTCTGATTCCCACACCACAGATGCCTTGATTGAGACTCTCAGCCAGTGAACAGCACTTCTGTAAGTTCAATCTAGTTCACAGGGGCTCAAAGGTGTTAAAACTAAAGAGCATCTTTTGCATGTCCAGATTATAGCAAGACTCCCAAATTCTCTCTATTGGAGCTATTCAGTTATGCAGTAATTAGAAAATTTGTCAGGGCATATAAAATGGCATAAGCACGTATCATACAGTTGGAATGGATAAAACTGAGAACACAGAAGGTTGTAAGGAAATTAACAGTTTTCTGTTTTAATCCCAAGACTCTGAGATTTCATTTCACTTACAGTCACTAGTACAAACCCCAGAAAAACTCCCCAGAACAGTGACTCAAATCTTGCACCAGGAACAGAAGACAACAGGTGGTTTAGATGCCAGGCAACATATCAAGAGTTTACCCAGTAGAAAGAGGAACACCTCAGTCCTGAAAACAAGCTCTCTTTAGGTCTTCCTGAACAAATTGGTGCTGTGCCAACAGAAAGTCCCCCCAGTGGGGTCCGCCCACAAAGACACTGGTGCTGTGATGAAGCCTTAAACAGTCAGGCTGTGCTGTTCAAGGCACGTGATTCATAATGTACACCGAGATGGGGAGTACAAAAAACATCATCAGACTTGACACTCTTAATAACATTTTGGGAACACAAAGCAGTTTAACTTTTCACCACTCACTAACGTCATTTTGCACAAACCCAAGGGACTTTGCAGAGTGATTTACAAGACAGACGCAGATGACCATGCTTCATCAAGTAGGAACAAAATCTATATTGCAGAGTAATTTTTAAGTAGCAGGGGACAGGTATTCATTCTGTTTAGCAGAAGCTCATTTAATTCACTGTATGGCATCTTTGGAATACCCTGAAACACAAGGAGTGAAATTACTGTGTAATTTCTGTGTTACTGTTTAACTTTTCTGTGAAAGTATCAAAGATCTACAGAGATTTAAATCTGAAGCTCCTACTATTTGCAGCCACACTCTCCAGTGAGCAAGAGCATTTTGTTCAGTATCTGTTCACAATAGTTTTCTACACAGGCATTCTAAAACACAATAAAGCAAAAAAAGAAAAATTCGAGCAGCACTAATTTCTTTCACAGTCCTCTGTCTTAACAAAATAAATTTATATCCTGTTTGCCAAATGGTACTACTTGCTTATCAGCTTCCTTGCCATTTTGCTATGGTAACCAGCTTCAGTCCCAGGAGGAAAGAGATGATGTAGATACTAAAAATCTGATTCCCTAAGCTCCATGGCCTGAAAAGTAAAAACATATTATGGCAGCTATTTCAGACAATCTGTGCTTGAAGAGCTTTTCAAGGCAATGGAAAGATAAAATTGCCTGTTTTGTAGTTGATTTCGTTCCCCTGCCTAACTAGAGATTTAAAGTAAGAAGACTCCTACCCTTCAGATTTTGGAAAATAGTAATTTATAAAAGACCATTTAACATACATGTAGCTCCTAGGTAAGCTATTAAACCTGCCTGCAGTATTGCCATAGATGAAACTGAAACTTTTACAAACATAAACTTTTACATGACCCATGTGACTCAGAGAAATGCTGTTCTCCTGGTGTTACCAAGGCAGAGCTCTTTAAAGGTGATTCAGTACCTAAGGAAAAGCCATGTACTATGAGGGGTTTTCAAAAACCACCGTGACTCCTTAGTGCCACTGAAATAATAGATCACTCAATCTCAAACAACAAATCAGACCAGGCAGTTTCCAGTCGCTTTGATTTCATCGCACAAACAGAGCACTGCAACGCTTTTGTTGAATCTCCCGCAGGAAACTGTTTTCAATATTTTTTTCCCCTGGTGACTGAAAGAAAAAAAGACAAGAGATGGAAACAGTTTAGTTCCACGTGTTCTAGGAGTTATGAAAACCTGGTATTACAAAATCAAAATCAAGAGCTAAATTTGGCCTGACACCAGTGTTATAAAATTGATGTTTTGGGCACCTCAGGCCAGGCTGAGGAAGAAGCAGGATGTCTCAGTGGCCAGGGGAGAGCCTCCAGACCACCACAAGCAGAAAAAGTATCAGCTTGCATCAATATTGCCACACTTCTCCCTGCTGTGTTTCTATTCGATAATTCTTCAAACACCAGATGCTATTCAATATGTAATTAAGAGACAACAACATGCTTAGGAGAAATAGCATCAAGATAAATTTAGTTAGTTCCCTACCTCTGCCAGAGCAAACAAGGCTGGCTACTGACAGGAGAAGGTGGGCCATATTCCTTGCAACACCACTGCTTCTTACAAAAATCACAGTTTCTGTTTTTTGCCAAGTTACTCTGCTCTGGTCCACTTCTCTCACAGAGACTCAGAATTATTTCTGTTCTGAGAAACAACATTAGGCTATTCACTTTAGTTTCCAACAGCACTTTCTACTTATTTTTCATTTAAATCAAAATATTGTTTTGATATTTTCATAAGGTCCTGTCTTGAAAACAATTACATTTGAAGCTTTTACTGTGGGGCAGTAAAGCCGTCGCAAGGACACATAAAGCACATATATGGAGATTAAACAGTCATGCAAAACAACCTGCAACAAACAACAAATTATGTATCCCTCCTTTCCAGAGTGTGACACTGCTCTGCCTCTGCTTTCCAGCACTCATGATACTCATCCAGTAGCAACAGCCAGATTAAAATCAGATAACAATTGACTTTCTAGGCTACGTTTCAAAGTGGTTGTATACTGAATTGGCAAACCGGTCCAATTATTAATTGCAGGGCCAGACATTGAAATTATCTTTACTTTTGACAGTTGCTTTTCTAACCTTTAAAATTACTATGAAATCTTGAATACTTACTGGAAACAATGTAAGAACAAAAATATGACGATTACAAAAGCTCTAACTATCCAAGACATTTCTGCTGCACCTATACGTGCAATCATGACTTGGAAGCATGGATAAATTCTAAAGATAAAAAGCACAAACATTATGAGAAAGTGTTCTTGTAACAAGACATATCTGGTGCTGTTTTTAAACACTTTCCATGAACAGCAATTAACCCTCTATTGCCTCTTTATATACTACTGTCTAATAAAAAAATTGGAGCAGCTACAGAGCCAAAGGCATAATGAAAATTAAAATGAAAGACAACATCAGCTGGCTCCAAGATCAAATTACTCATGTATTTGTGTTGTATATACAACAACATCTTTCATTTCCCAGAGCTACAGCCAGCAGAGTACTAAGATAGTGAAAACCAGTAGATCATGCTAGAAAGATAATTAAACAGTTAACGTCATACAGTCTTCTCCCAGTGTTTGGCCGGTAAAGAACAGTGTAAGGACTAGTGTAGAAATCAGGAGGTTTCAATTTCAAACATGACAATTACTGAGCAATGAGTGATAACTGCAACATCAAAAGATTGCATCAATACACCAGAGCCTGAGAACAAATTTTCTGAAGTCGCTTTATGGCGCCTTCCCTCTCTGTTCTAACTCTGCTGTACAGCAACCACTGCTTGGATCTTGAGCAGAGCAGAAAACCATTTACAATCACTACCTTCCAAAGGCTTCTCTAAATTTGCTTTACACACATGAGTAGTGCTACTAAAGCCAGTGCTGAGAGTCTAAATGCTTCCTTAAGTCATAGTTTAATTTAACTATTGCAAAGTAGCAGAATTCATTACAGAGTATTAGAAAGCGAAGTTCTACATATGCAGTAAATCTCTCCAGTTGATGGTGAGAACAAAAAATGTCTCTGCAGAAACACTTCTGAAACTTTTTTGATGTTCCTTCTGTTTGGTAAGCCTACAAGGAACAAAAGCTGTCCGCTTTACTCCTTCAACTAGATTCTATATTTGGCATAAAGTTATTTGCTGAGAGTGACACGTGGTATTTTGGCTGAAAACACTAAAAGAACCCTTATGCAACTTGTGAATATCTCTGTTCAAGAACTGCAGTCAATAAAAACATTACGCTGGTGCCATCCATTCTGTGTATTTCAGTGACCATCTCACCCTCATACACATTGATCTCTCAGATGTGATGCTCTGTTCTCCCACGGGAAAGCCAAACAAGTGTTTTGGCCCACGTAAGTTTATTCTTTCTTTAGAATAAAACATTGTTATCTAATCTACCTTTTAAATACATAGTTGCAGGTAGAAACATAATACACTACATCCTTCATCCAGAGCAAAATATTAAGATATTTAACTTTTTCAATTCTCTTAGTTGTTTCAGGGGATATCAAAATGTTTGATCCTGCATTCTTAACTGTAATGCTTCACACCTTATTCTATATTATTTTAATTCATTTACTGATCGTTGTAACTGCAAACCTTCTGTGCATTCTTGCCCACTGATATTTTTACTGTCGTGCAGAATATAGTATTTATGATTTGGGCTTTTTTTATGATTAAAACTTTTAAATCCTGGTTTCATTAAAGAACAAAACATTATCAATACAGATGCATTTTTAGGAAGCTTCTCAAGGGGAAAAATTCCTGCATAAAATGGCTAAATTCTACTTATCTATCACTGTTTTATTAATTTTTCTGCTGGGATTTCATTTTCTTTCATTACTGACTGATAAGATTAAGAAGAGGAGAATATACTGTCCTAACCAAATCTTGGTGTAACATCAGCTAAAAGAAATATTTCTGTGTCTAAGTTTCCCTGGAACTCTGTCACGATCCCAGCAAAGCACCCTTTGTATGGTGGCACAGCCTGGGGGAAGGAAGTGCTGCCCTTTGCTAGCAATGAAACAGGAGGGAAGGAGATTCCTGGGTCTGTCGTCCATCCTCAATGAATCTCTGCGGCAAACAAGATTTTCTTTATCTTCACACTTAACATACTTCACAAGCTACGAAGCAGCACTGGTTTTCATGCAAGGATCCTTGATGGTGAATCAGATGAAGCACGTCTAAAGCCTTGTGGGAAGCTGCCACTCCACGGAAACACCCTGCGGCCACTGGATGCAAGAGTAAGGCCCTGAAACAACTTAGGGGGAGGCTTCTTCCACTGAAACAGGGATAGTTCCCCTTCCCCTTCCCCTGTGGGCAATTCAACCCCTACTTTTTCATTTAAGTTACCACTTGAATCTTTGCAACCAGGCTGTCTCCTTCAAATCCCGTGGCTTCTTATCTTAAGAGATGGAACACCAGCCAGATGCTTCTCCTGAGCACAAGCTGCAAGTTTGGCCTGTTTAAAATCTGCTGTGGCAGCTTCCAGAAGGAACAACATGATAGAAATGGAGGACTGGGAATAATACAGATCTCACCAGCAATACTGCACAGTATTTTTAACATTTCAACACTCCAGCTCACTTAACCTGGCCCTAGTGAAAAAGCATTTGTACCATGAGTGAATTCATCTCCCAGGAAATATGTTTATTTCTGATCCACAGAGGTACCTCTGTGATAAAGACTTCAGCAACCAAATACAATCTTACCAAAATAAAAGCTCTTCAAACAGGACTTGAAACATTAGGTACATCTCTATGAGGATGTGAAAGTGGATGAAAGCTCCTAGACTTTCTGTGCATGACTCAGAGCTGTCATTGGATAAACATCTTCCCATAAAAAATATGTCAAGATAATTTTGACAACTGTACAAAATTTGCCCAGATGCATGATAGCTTAGGCAATTTAGACAATGACTTTAGTTTAAAAAATTAAGCAAAGCTCTGATATTTGAGCAAAATCAATTGTTCTGCAAATGATTGTAATCATGTTTTGAGTTATTTTTATGCCAGTCCCACCTGTCCCTGTGCTCCAAGGCACGAGGAGCTGTTAAGATAAGCAGATACAAACGTGTTAATAGAAAATATTGTAATTGAATAGAAGTTGGATTAAGATGTCTGGCTATCCAGATTCTCCACAATGTCTCTGAAGCTAAAGGAAGCTGTAACCAATGAGAAAAAAGGTTGAGAAATGTGTTTTATTAATCTTTTATATTCTATTTCCTTCCCTATCTCACAAAAGGGATGTGAGGGAAGGTAGACAAATGCTTAGGTTTTCTATCAGGCTCTTTTAAAATTAGTCTTCTGCATTGGAACACACATGAAACTCCATTAAAACATGTCAACTAACTTAACAAGCAAATATATAAACTGTTTTAAGCCATGGTGGGAGCAAGATTTTGTTTACTTTGCTTTTCTGCACTTTTTTACCCTTTGGAACAAATTGTGCCTGGCAGCCAGCTACGTGATCTCAGCAGAAGAGACCTCTGAAGCCCAGGATCCCAGGTCTTCAGAGTCACCTCTATGACTGCCACTACCTCCCTCTCCATCCTTCTGTCCACAGGTACTCTGCCTTTCCCAACATCCTACACACTGCCCCCAAACACACCTCACAGAGAAGCACATTCCCAAGACCTGTGGTTGCATTCAGTGGCTGTGAGAGAAAATATCTGTACTAAACAGGCAAAATCACAAAGACAAACACTTGTCTGCTTCCCCCTATCACAGTGAATCCTAGCCCTTAGTGTTCCTGGGAATATTTCAGGCAGCCCTGGACTCAGATACAGGCAATGCATCAGACCCCTTATCTTCCATCGTCATTTAAGCACAGGCGTCACCTCCAGGTCACTGGGAAAACAAAAATATTTATCTAGTTACACGAAAGTCTTATTTATCTGGGAAAAAGGAACATTCTCCAATTGCTCAGCAGGCAGAAATGAGTGCCCTAAATATGGTCTGTAAGATATAAAAATTGCTATTTCCCAAGCATTTAGAATGTGTGTTTTTGGGAGGTGGTGAGTTAGGCTCATTTTGGTTGTTTGTGTGGGAAGAAATGTAAAATTGGAGAAAGAATGGAATACAGATGGATATTTTGGTTTTGATTTAAAAACCTCCTTTCTTCTTCTGTTGCTGGATTTCAAATCAAGCCAGAGCAGCTTGCCCACAAGCTCTGTTCCTGCCTATTAACAACCCTATCCCAACATATATTTTTAATAAACAAAACTTACCAGGCACCACCAGCAAAGCTTGAACTCTTGAACTGAAGCAGTGGCTTGTACTAGGTGAGGTGAAGGAGCAGCATTCACAGCAGATTGCAAAGATTGTGCACAGCCACCACTAATACACAAGTCAGTGTGGAAGGGACCTGGCTGGATCACATACTCCCCTTCAAAGGCTGATGTGTGGTTTTGCCAGCTGTTGCTTCTGCATCAGAGGGGTTGCACACAAGTCTGAGATTCGTTATCGCATCTGGCTGCTCAAGCAGCTGAGCATACTGATCTCTAAACTGATTTGGATTCAACAACACAAAAACTCTGTAAGCAAATTCCCAACCAAATTTTAACTGAGCCCAATGATCAGCTTGAAGGAAAATTCCTTGGCCTTCAGATTCGTCATGCTGAATTTCAAAGGTCTACAGTAATACAATAAAGATTTTACAGAGAAGCTCTAAAAGACACTTTAGAACTGTTTATAAAGACAAGACAACCCAACGACACTGGTTACAACCAGCTCTGTTTGTAATATAAATTACAACACAATTCAGCCTGCCTTGACTTCACTGTACACAACCCCTCTTGCCTGTGCCTTTGGGGCTGCACTGCTGCACTCTGCATGAGTCTTTCATTCTGCCTTCTTTCCACAGTAAATCCTGTTACTACCCACCTGCCCTTTTCCCTCAGCTCCTCGGTTCTTTCTGACCCCAAACACACAACAAACACTTGGCCTTAAGATTCCAGGATCAAACCCAATGACTGTTTATCAATCAGCCAAGATGAACCTCCTTCTGTTCCAATAGCTTCAACAATTTGGTTACTTGCTACTACATGGGCTTTTCACAGCATACTTTGGAGGGCACAATTTTAATTGCTTTGCAGCAACACTTCAAGGTAAACTTTTGAGTCATGTGTTGAAAACATTATCCAAGCCCCATAACACACAACTTTGGTAATTAATTTCTGTAAGCATTATGAAAGGGCAGGAAGCTGGATTCTTGAAGCAAGACATGCTACAGCTGAAGGATATTTTGGTAGGATCTCAAATCTGCTTTTTCTCGCTGTCAGATGTGTGAGATGAATATACTGAAAATACTGGAATTGCAATACTATAAAAATTCCACTGTTTAACAGAAACAAACAAATCAACCTCACTTTGCTGGAGATGCACAGTTTGGAAAAACCTTTGAATTCTGACAATTGAAATAAGTTGGGTCAGCTGAGAATTGGGCAGGATATAAAGAAACTAAATCCAAATTTCTGCTGCTAGTGGAAAATTTTGAGCCTGTAATTGAGCATGTACTTTTATTCTCCCAAAGATCATTACCAGAGATTATGCAGCTGAATAGGTTTTCTGAGGTGAACTTAAAATAGACCTAATATCATACTAACCTCCCCATGAGGATACTGTACACCACAGAATTGAACTTTGAAAAACAATAAAATATGATTATTTAAAGTAACCTAATCTGAGGAAGACAGAAAAAATAAGGAGTACTTATTTTCAGAATTTTTTGTAATATGACAACAAGACAGGACCTAAGAGACCTTGTGGACTGTAGAGCTCATTTCCCACTTGCCTCTTAAAAAATGGTTGTAACCAAAAACTGATACCACAATCCTGTTGAAGTTTAAAGGCCACTGAAAAGCAGTAGTAGCATTCTTATGTTATATACAGTATTTCTCTTTATATATTCCAAAGAGACACTTTTCCTAGAGTGAACAATATTGACAATAAATGAATTAGCTTGCAATCTTATTTCCCTGTCATCATCCTCTGTTGCATCACTGCTTAAATATTTAGTCATAGCACTAGATTTTTAATTTCCAAGAATACAGTTCCTGTGCACTTGGCTGTGCCTAGTTAGCCTTTCACAAATCAGTCCTTGTATTATTTGCAGATTTATTAGTTCACTTCAAAACGAGTTAATGAAAAGTACTTCAAACATGGAAGATAACTGGATAAAAAATTGCTTAAAGAGGAAAAACATAGCTGAGAGAGGTTTTGCTATCTAAGAAAAGCAGGTAAAGTTATTGCCTTTATGTCTGGGAAATGAAAGCCACACAAATAAAGAATTTAACAAGAGATAACAATAATAAAAAAAGTGGTAGAAAATGCTTCAGTATGTAATCAGATCCATGACTGTGGCTCGAAACCCTAAACTGGTTCTTTGCCATGATACCATAATGTGATCACATTTGTCAGTCTAAATCCAATAGGGAGCTCCTAAGCCGTTTTGATAGGATAAAGATATTGGAACCAGTTCTCTATTCTTATCAGTTTAACTGTATCAGCTTAAGACAGATAAAACTAAAGAAAATGATTAATTATATCTCTAATATGTTATTTCATCACAGACTTCTTTGTGCTTTCTGGTGAAGCAAATATGAGATATCCCTTCAAAGGTAAAGTAGGTGGTCCTTGACAGCAGTGATAACTGGCACATCCTGCTGCAGAGCTGGTAAAATGACAGCAAACAGAAGAAAAAGTGAAAGGATGGTGAAAGTCACAAATCCAGACATGTAATGCAAATCAGGAGAATACAGAAACACAACAGTCTAGAATAAAAGACTTAAATGGGCCATTTTTGTCATTGACTTCATTCATCCACTGAGGGCTACAAGACAGTCTTTAAAAGTAGCCAACTGCTCTTTGAGAATGGCAAACACAAAACAAACTCCCTCAGAAATACATTGTCTGCTTATGAACAAAACCCCTCCAGACCCTATTCTTTTTTAATAAACAATTTCAGAAATTTATATCAGAAATCAACTGATAAACCCAACTATTTCAGCAATCAGATGTTAAGTCATTGGAATAATGCCAGGCATCACAAACAGTAGTGACCACTGCTAAGTTTGTTTGCTGCTTTTGCTATTACCATAGCCTGGGCAGTAATTTCTCATGTGGTTATCACTTACCAGTTTCCTTGTTGCATTCATGTTTAGCTGAAAAGTTCACAAAGTCTTTGCAGTTTTGGAAAATACACCAGGAAAAAAAAAAAAAAAAAAAGGAGAGAAGGGAGAGTGTAATGAAACCAAATGGGACAGAAGAAGGAAATGGGCATGAAAAAACAGATATCACAAAAGAGGATCAAGACTGGTAAGTTATGGACAGAGAAACACAAAGAGCTTTCTGGAAAGATTGCACATTTCCTTCTCTAGAATCTGAAATCAAATATTCATTTTTTTCTCACTATTTTTTCTGCCTCAAAAATAAATTCTGCTCAATAACAAACTACACATACAGTCCCTTCAGCTGGCAGGACTGCAAAGGACTAAAAGGTCTCTGTACTTATCCCTTGCACAGAGAATTTAAGTACTAAACATTTTATTTGTCCTGAGACTGCCTTGAACCAGAGAAGTGAATTGAGGCTACAGCTAACACTAAATGCTGAATAATGTTCATTAGCTCACAGGCAAGTTTTTATGTTTCAAACAAGGCTCAGTAGGCAATGTGTCACAATTCCAAGCATGAGTACCCACTTCAGAGATTCAATTTGCCCTTAAAATATCACTTTTACAATGCAAAATTGCTCTATCTGATTATCAGTACTGCACAAATCACGAAGAACTATCTTACAAATGGCTGTTTAATTACTTCAGAACAAGCTGTGCTCTTTTGAAAGAGAAAGTAGCTGGAAAATCAGCATCATATTTTATTGGACTTTTAATATGTATATTAGACAGCTGAATGTCCAGAACCTGGACTCCAAAGAGAGTATTTACCTTCCCCACTGTTTCCTACCACTATGGATGGGTCAGATGTTAGATATCATCCAACCATGCACACATCAGTTCTAAACAACAAGAATTAACATGCTAGAAGTTATCTATCCACAAGAAGAAAGAGAATTAGAGGTTGAAAACAACAGAAATGGGAAAATACATTGGGTTACTTCCCATGTCTTTCTTCAATTCAGGGAATGTGAGCAGGGTGATTTCTTGTGGGAGGCGAAAGGGTAGAGGAAAAAAAGGCCTAAAAGTATACATTGTCCTAAGTCCACTGTCCTGTATACTGTCCTGAAAGACACTAGGACTGGAGTCACGGTGGCTGACACTGAACAGTGAAACTGCTTGGTGCATCATGAAGTGCCTCTCTGCAAGCATGCCTGCTCAGCTCTGCTCCTGCTTCCCAATTCGAGCGCCAAACATCAGCCCCAGCACCAAAGGAACAAAAGATGCACCTGGCAGGAACAGTTTCCACGTCAGGGAGAAGGAGGTCGCCCTTGGTCTGAATGCAGATGGAAAATGTGCCCAAGCACACTGACTCCTAAAGTGTCTGGAAGCAGTCGAAGATCCCTGGCATTGAAAATCATCTTATTAAGAGCAGGTGCAATTCCCTCAGGGGAGGTGAATAAACCTATGCAATGGCATCTCCATCCTTCCCCAGCTCTGCAGAATTGCTTCAGCCCAGATACACTCAAATCTCACCCAGCAGGTGTTCCATCAAGCCCCTTTTTTACCTGCTCTGTCTGTTACAGCTGCATTAAACAGAACATATTTCTTCATGTTACCTTTCAACCCATGCAGTCAAGCAGTTTGTGCTAAAGCCCATAAAATACCTACACTGTCACAAGTACTTTATTCAGACAGAATTTATTTAATCATTGAAGCTATTCTCACTAGCATTTATACAATTATCATGGGGGGTTGTCTTTTAAAGAAATTATTAGGTTTCTGAAAATAATTTTTTTTTCGTCTGTTCCCCCTTTCACCACTGTCTTCTCCTCACTTACACTGTTTTATGCCCACCTGAGTATAATTCTAGTCATTCTCTATTTGGTAAGATATACAAAGTGTATACAGTCCCGACCTCTAGGATTAAGATTCAAACAGGATTTTAGCACTTCTAGCAGACCTTTTACTCACCAGATATCATTATAGCAGATCCCTTTCCATGTCTAGTTTGGTAAATCAGTCCTTCCTGTCTTTTGTTTGGCTACTGTCTCCTTTTCTCAGTGTGTGCATTACAGAACCCATTTTTAATTGCTCTGCAACACCTGAATTAAAACCATTTTGTGCATATTCAAGGTATGTGCATTAGAAATATTCTCCAGACCCTGTGCTGCAGGACTCAGTCACTAATCCATTTAAGCAGCATGAAGTAATAGGAAAGTCAACCAGATGCAAATTCAACCAGAAGATTAAAAAATTTGCCTTTTTTTCCTGGTCCCACAGGGACATCAATTTTTGACATTTGTGCCCACACAGTCAGAGATTTTTCAGGTGTATAGCTGTCACCAGTTCATTAAGATGCTTTGACGAGGTGTTTTTAGGATCTAAAACTCAATATCTGTACAAAAAGTTAAATTTCTAAAAGCAGTTTAAACAAATGAGCTGCTCCTACAGTAAAGCATTTACTTTGGGCA
This sequence comes from Climacteris rufus, assembly GCA_013398175.1. Lineage (NCBI taxonomy): Eukaryota > Metazoa > Chordata > Aves > Passeriformes > Climacteridae > Climacteris > Climacteris rufus. The sequence continues at coordinate 2,068,287 of VZRZ01003586.1, forward strand.
CCCAAAACCAAATGCAATTAATGTACTTTTTTAAATCTTAGAAAATCTTAGTTCTTGTTCCCCTGGATATTCTGGTTGAGCAATTATATCCTGAGTTTCGATGGAGACAGACACTGAGAGGTATTAACAAACACAGTGAGGGTCACTGTTCAGAAGAGGAGAGGCTGTTGATTTTATTTCCCACTGGAATCTACTGGGAATAAATGAACGAAAGGATTCCAGAAGAACAGCTTGTTCTCCAGGCCTTGCTCAGTTCAAACAGGAAAAACATAAGTTATTAAAATATATACACAGAGCACAAGGACTGAAAACAGGCTGCGAGTTCTTTTGCTCTCAACATCACAAGCACAAGTCTAGACCAAATGCCTTTCCTCTTCTTGCTGCTTTACTGCTTTTTAATGTTATTGTTAGTAACACATCAGCATTGCTGTCCATGCTCCTTCCCTCATCACACTGTCAGAGACTGCCCCTATCACAGAGGTTCCCATTCAAACCAGGTTTTCACAGTGGTTTCATAGCAAGGGAGCTAATGACAATTAAAAAGGGGCACCAGTCCACTTCCAACAGGCTCAGTCCTCCAGACCAGCACACAAACCACCATGTACCACTACATCTGCTAGACAGGCAAAATGGCAATGCTGATACTTCAGGGAAAGATACTTCAAGAAATCCTACATTAGACCAATCTATCACTACAATAACCCACACAATATTCCCCCAAGACCCCGTTATTTTTGCATTGACTCTTCAGCATGATGGTTCATGTTTCTTTTGCTATCCTAAATGCAACATTCAAGGGAAGGAGGGAGCTCTGATCCCAGTCAGGCTTCTTGGTAGTTACCTGCTACAATATTCCAAACTCTAGATTTAGTTTCTGGTTGTAGCTGTAGAATGGATAGAGTTAATTTTGTAACATCAGAAAATGCACTAATAAGCATTAAATGATTTCCTACTCGATCATTAACCTGTCAAATTCAGCATAATAAAACCTTCACCAGTTTAAGGAACTACAAAGGACTTGTCATGGAGAGAATTTTAAGAACACGACAATCATGTATAAATTAAAAAAAAGTAGCGATGATCCTTTCTACAGCTGGATCCTCAAGAATAATTTTCCACCTTCACACAGTAAAGGCAAATGCTTCTGCAAGAAGTTTTGTTCCTTTAAAAAAAAAATCTTAAAACTTTCTGAGCTTTCAGTCTTCCAAAGAACTCATCTGAATCACAGAGTCACTCGATGTGACACTTTAATGCTTTTTAGGAACTGGCAGTGGTCTGGTATACTTTAAGTCTATGATCTATATTTCCTTGTAGTCTATCACAACCTATTAAAACTATGTCAACAAGTGTTAAGGAGGGAGAACTAACACAGTAATTTTCCATCCACATTATGCCAGCTCTCAAATGTCAGACCTCTGCTCCCAGTGTATCTGCAGAGCCTTCAGAGGTATATTGCAATACTCAGTATATTGCAATCTTAGCTGTGAGCAAGTTACTGCTGGCCAATTTTCTAATACAGTGCTAAAATTCAAGAGATAATTCCAGGATCTCCACAAGCAGTAGGAGGAGGACAGTATTCCAGGCACAGTTTGCACTCCTGAGTTTGGAAACATCTGCATTATCAGATAAAGAGCCTTTTATAAGCAGTACTAAGTTAATTAATTTCTCCAAGTATAAAGAGAGCCACAAAACAGAGTTCCTTAAGTGGTAGCACACTGACAGATGAGGGCTATAATTTTGTGGGAGGAATTTCAGTGTAACTGTTTTCCCTCACCCAGTTGTTTCTTCTGGTGGCCAGCTCCACTACCTACAGCCTTCCTAGAATGAGGGCCAGGAGGGCAGCCAGGGGTTTCTTACTCAGGGTCTTCCTGACCACCCTGCTGCCACCGGCTTTAGCACAGCAGCCACGCCGAGTCACCTGACAGAAACCGTGAGGTTGGGACCCACAAAAAAAGGTCTGTCCTCAGGACTCAAGAAAAGATGGTCTTCCAGGTTATTTCAAAAGACTTCCTCTCCTTAGTCCGAATAACTGACAAACTAAGCCCTTGGATACTCACAGAAAGGAGGGATTCTGGCTATGGGTGTTCACTAAGCACATTTTTATACAGACAACAATTTCACTGGTGAAGTGAGCAGACAATACTTAGGGTGGCCTTGTCTGATAGTGATGGACGAGACTGTCCTATCTCATTCACTCACTTCTTTGCTCGTAGTCCTGCTTGATTTATTTGTAGCAGCAATACATTAATGTTATCTGACAGCCACTATTAAAGTGTCACAAGCATGTGTATGCAATAACACAGATGCTGCAGGGAATTTGCTGCGGGCCACTGTCCTCCTAGGCACAGAAAGCAAGGGGAGGCAGGGGAAATACCTTATAAACCAGAAATCTTCTACTCTCTACTCCCCTTATGCAGAGGGAAAATTGACAGGGAAAAATACTACAGAGACCAAGCACATGCAGAAGGCATGATAACATTCAGACAAAATGAATGCTGCACATTTTCCCACCTGTGTCCTGATAATTACAAAACCCAGACAAACCAAAACTAAACCCAGCCACCCAAAGGGCAACATCCCACTCAGGTACCCTCTGCAAGAAGATGGGCAAACTCACATGGCACTGTTGCATTAAGTAGAAGGGTGATAATGGGCTGCTAGAATAGTAGGAGACACAAGAAAAATCTCTCTTCAGATTTTTTTCTTCTTTACAGTGATGTACCAGCATGGTGATAAAATGGCATGCTTTTGGTTGATGACATTTCCTGCTTCCATGACCCCTCAAGTACTTACAAGATCTATTCTTATACCATGCTTGAAAATGAAGGAAATAGTATCCTCATGTCTCATATATATAGAACAAGCAAATATTTGTCCAAGGTCACAGAAAAATACAGTGGCAAAGCCAGGATTTGCATACAGATTTCTCAAGCACCGTATTATCTAATACTTTAATAAAAGCATTCACTGTTTTCTTCTCTGTCTCAGCCTCTGAGACAACAAACAGGGAGAACCAAGCAAAATATTCTTGTTGCGTCACTTAAGTCAGTAATGTTACAGAGTTTGCCTTAACCATATATTCTGTGAATTCTGAGGGGGGAAAGTGACTCCAGGTCCATAATTCATGAAGAGCTGGAAACACTTGACAGCTGCAAAAATCTCAGATACTGAGGAATAAAGCATTGTGACCTAAAGAACAACAACTTCATAACAAGAACCAAAGAATTATTTCTGTTCTGCATGAGACAGAGTTTTTATCTGCAAGTATGTGGAGGATGTACAGGAACCTCCCTGGCCATTTTTCATGGTCTTTCTGAAACCATAAAGTAGTTTCTCCTCAATATCCAAGGACTATGGATCAGAATGATCACTATCATATTCACCAAAATTCAGTGCAGCAGGTAACACAGTATCATTCTCTTAACTTTTCAAGGAACACTGAAACTAGCCTCCAGAAAGACAGTCCGAGCTGGGATATTTGTTACTTACCTGTCAAACATAAAAAAACCTCTTTATTTTATTACTAGGGCAGGTGTCTTATATCCTTGCCTTCCCTACTGGAAAAAAGTATGACTGCATAGCACTACTTTTTATCATACAAACAAATAAACAAATAAATAAAAATTATTGTATCTTCTTGTTGCTCAAGTGAGCCAGCTGATGTAGCCTGCTAATCACAAAATGTAGCAACAGTCCTAATCAGGCAGAGCACAAAGCAAGGTGAAAAAAGGTGCTGTTTAGTATTTATTGGTGCCTGTGCCACCAGTTTGATGTGGTTTGCTAAAGATTCCACCACACAGGGCCTAGCAAAAGGCATGGCTGGAAAGGTTACTACATCTTCTCATGTCAGAGTACTCTGAAACCATCAGTGCAGTGCTCTTTGCTCAGCCACCCCCACCGCTGTCCTCCAAGCACCTTTCCTTCTGCTTGAGACTGTCAGCAGGATGGCTGGTGCTCCCAGGATCAACAGGGAAACAAGCTGTAACCTATTAACTGCATAATCTACCTTCTCTCCTTTCAATGCTAATATGGTCAAAAAAAGGGTACGGGTCAGATTTGCACAAGTATTTAGGCCAGATGTGCAGATAAGCAGTTAAACTATGTAGACATACATTAGATCACATTAAGTGCCTATCTGCACCATTTTAAACTGAGCTTCTTTCTCTTTATCAGATTCATAGTAATTTAATTGGAGCTGATTAGAAATTAAGGTCTCCAGGGCCAACACATAAAGTTTACTTCAGATCACTCCAAGCCACAGTGCCAGCCACAAACTGCTGCTTGTTGTGCAAGCAGAGGCCCAGACACGCAAAGAGGTGCCAGGCGAGCAAACCGGGGAGGTCGGGACACTCGTGTCGTGGGGGACACAAACCCTGAGTGTGAGCCCTGCACAGGAACAGAAGATGAAGCTGTGATGGCTGTGTTCATGTGCTGCAGCCAGCTACATCTCAAGCTGTGCCTTGGCTTCGAGTGCCCCAAGGGGTAAAAGTGCACTAAAAACAAAGGCCAAATAAAACATGCTTTAATTCGCAGCCATTAAAACCCCAGCTGCAAATATAACTGAAGCATGTTTCTTTTTAAAGAAGCAACACAACACTTTCTCCCTCCAGCCCTGTTGAGTTCAAAGGCTTCAAAAGTAACTTGATGCCACGACTAGAGGCAAAGCTGCCATTAAGTGCCAACTCCTGCAGTTGCAGAGATTCTGAGGTCCCAAATTCTGTTTTGATTGTTTACCTTCAAATGAATTAAAAAAAAAAAAGAAACAAAGAAAAAAACCAATGAAAGTAAGAAGGGATGCAGATTCCAACATGGCTGTCTGCATGCCTGCATGTATGACAGGAACTGAGGGGTGAGTAAATGCACAGAACCCACAGCTGCAAGTCATAACCTTACAAATACTTCTGATACACTCCAGTGAGGACCAGCTCTCTCTAGTACTACATGGCTTGTCCCAAAGGATTTCTTATGTCGCTGTCCCCTCTTTTAGTACAGTGTGTGCTACCAGCCTTGATCAAGTTGAGCACTCTCAGAAAACAAGCCTGAAACCCCTTTTAAAGTGACTTCTCCAGTGTGTATATGTCACACTGGGTTTAAGTCAACAGAGCTTTAATCCATAGCTTAGCACATCAGCTTCAAAAGAAACTGAGTTTCAGCATCCACATCACACACAGGGACTCAGGGACTCCCTGAATTCAGCTGTAGGCACTGTATGGCTTGTCCTGATCCCTGATTTAGCTTCATGAACCACCCCCCCCGACCTGGAGCCATAGACCAGGGCCCAGGTGAGCTGGTAACTTTAGAAGACTAAAGCCAAAAGGCAACAAGGCACCCACCACACTGTGCTGTGTTGACACTGCCAGTCCTAACACCTCTGAAAATCAACCAGAGCACAAGTCCCTGTATTGTCAGGACTGCTGCACTGCAGTCTAAGCTCTACTGGCACATCCTCATGCTCATCTACAGAGAACTATTAGAGGGGAGAGGGAGGGAAATAAAAAGTAACAACAAAAAATTGAGGAAGCTCTGTGGTTGCCCGTACTTTGATGAAGGATTTGTTCCTTGCTTATGTTGATGATGTTCTGGTACAGACTGCACATGAAGAAGTCACTGCCAAGCTTTTAATTTATTTGGTGTTCCCAACAAGCACAAACATAAAAGTTATACTTCAGAATTTCCTGTCCCTGCATATTTAAGAATAATGTAGTCACACTGAACCTCCTTGGCTACTGCTGGATCTACGGAGAGAAGGATCAATTCAGACAATAGCCCCTTTTCACTTTCAATTCTCCATCAAACAGATGGGAAAGCAGGGAGAGAAAAAAGGCTGAGGAACAAATGGCTGAGTTGACTCATGTGTTCAAAGTGCCCATTTTAAATGACCAAGTAACTATTTCATAGCCCAAACCAGAATGAATCCAAATCTGCATATAAAAGGACCTTGCATAAATGCAGATGCTAATCACAAACACCTAACTTCAAACAAAACACACTCAAAGATGCTTCCCATTTGTGCCAGTGCAATATCCAGGCATCTTGCAATCTTTCAGTTAAGGTATTAGAGGTAATAGAAGATTGAGAGTAAATAGTCTTGAGGGACAAGGCTGTAATCCAGTCACACTTGCACATGCATCTATGACATCCTCCAGACAAGATCTGATGGAATAAATTAGAGCAGCTAAGTGAGAACAAAAATAATAAAGAATATTTTTTTTTTGGCACGTAATGACAGCACAGAAGACTTCAGCCCAGCTTCCGCCTCTGCAGCAGACCTACTGTACAACCCACAGCTACTCACTTAATATCATTATGTGCCAGAGCTTGGTTGTGGATTATTTTTGTTTCATATCCCTTCTCCTGTTTAATCAGGCCTCTCAGAGAACAGTTTACAGTTTGTTACTATGCAGTTCCACAGCCTCTAGTACAATGCAGCTCCAGTCCTGGTCCTAGGGAGAACAGCTTAATAACCATTTCTTACAAATATCAAGGCTGGCTGGTGGCAGCACAGACAGGCTGGAGCAAGGCACAACATACACAGCACAATTACTCTTCATGATTTAACCCCACAGTCCTGCCCCTTGGACAGAATCTATCTTAGTGCCTTCAGCTGGTCAGAGTAAACCCTTAATTTCTACTAAAAACAAACTCATGCACTTGCAGCAGCATAAATAACAGTTGTTTGCTATCATCTGTCTCTAAGAACTCAACCTGTTGGATCCAATCTGCCACCCAAAGCCCCAACCAACTTGCTGAGTCACAACAGGCAGCCATGAAGGCTATCTTCAAACAGTAACCTGAAATACCATTTCTTCCTTCCAGACCATTCTTGTCTCCCCCAGACATATTTTCCTATGACAAATAAAACCTGTTTTGCTTGTGTCTCGTTTAAAAGCAATTTGTAAAAAAGAAGCAGTGAAAATAACAAACAGACAATGCCTTTTTCTTTAAATCTTTCCAACATAAAATAGGAAAGAATGCCTAAAGGTTTCCAGGCCAGCAGAGTTTTCTTGTTTTGTTTATTTTAACATAAGTAATTCAGAAAGCATGAGAGCAGGACGTACTGGTACCAACTATGTTATCTCAGCGGTGCTGCAATTTCCCATAGCCCACACTATCTGCAGGACCTCTGTTTCTTTCTGGTCATGAATTCAGAAACAATCATAGAGCTGCATAAAATCGTGAGCCTTGATGAATAATAAAGCACATGACTCTATGGAAAAAGCTTGGCATGGGAGATGCCTTATAAACTCAAGTACTTACTATTGAGAAGACACACAAAACCTATCCTGCCCTGAACCCAACCTTATCACCAGTCTCAAATTTTCCTCACTACCTTTCATCTGCAAAGGGTATTGAGTGTGTTGAGTACGCCTACAGTGTGTTCACAGGCAGAACTAGTGAGTACCACAGACAATGCAGGCAGGCAGAAAAACATGTGGGTGCCCTAATGATAGCAGTGACCCTCCTAAATGCAGCTCAGGACCCTGGTAATGCAGGCACACGAATGCTAGGTGGCCCAGCCAGGCTCACAATTTGGCTGCAAAGACCTTGCAGATGGAGCCTCTTTCTCTCTGTTGAAGCTGAAGAGCTTTTCCACTGTTTTCAGTTAACAGCTGGCTCTGAGCAGGACACCCTGAGCAGCAGGAACAAGGAATGTCAGGGTCTGACTGGCTGAGTCTCGCCTTCTTCAAAAGTCACAGCCGTTTTGCAGTGACTAGCAGCTCCAGACTGTGAATGAATGGCACACCTGGGAACGTGGTGGGGAGATCTCCACAAGAATTCACTTAGCATTAAAGTGTAGTAGAGAAATGTACATTTGCCCAGATTGGGGAAGGGAAAATGAGAGGGGATGAACCTACCACATTCTGTCATTGCCCAAGTCTAGAAAACAGCAAGTTAGCAGCAGCACAATGGAGCTCAAAGTGTAATTTCCCTCCAGACTACTCTAAACTTGGAAAGGGGGTTTTTCCAAATTTATTGCTTCTCTGATTTCATAACAAATTAGCTCTATGTACCATTACAAAAATTGCTTTGCTGTCAGCCCTGCAGGCTTAATTTGGGGTCTGGGAAGCAGAGGGCTCTTCCCTTCTCACACATTGTCAACAGCCACACAAGGTTTTGAACACAGAGTTCCACCCACGCTTGTCCTTGTACAACCCCAGTGAGGCCTTTCACAAGGTTGGACAGGTGTAAAATGACAAAACTTGACCTAAAACAGCACTAAACAGACAAAGCTGGGAAAAAAAAAAACAAAAAAGAAAAAAAAAAAAGAAGCTGTTGCTCTGACATTATTTAATAGACTTGAATTGACTGAGTTTTCTTATTTTTTCTTTTTTTTAAAAAGAACATCAATGTATCAAATCATAATGAAGATAACTGAAGGAGAGGGGTAGGAGGAAAGAGAATTGCTGCCAACACTCAGTGCAATACTACTGTTTTCATAGAGCATGTGTTCCCTTTAAAAATGGTCCGATAAGCCAGTGACAGCCATCCTGCTACTCCAGCCTTGTGAGAATCCAAACCAGATGGTTAAAAACTGGGACCACGGTATCACAGGAATCTTCTGCAGATTTATGAAGGTGACTCTTGAATCTAATTAACTTCTTTCAGATCTACTACTCAGATCTCTCACTGACAATAAATACTATGCATCCAACTAGCACTAGAACTGTTGGGTGCCTGTTCTATCTGGTGCAATGCTCCTGTTGACAGGTAAACAGGAGCAAAGGCTCTAGGTTAAAATAATCCAAGTTAGACTGGGATGTAGTTGTATACATTAGGTGGAAACATTGCCCCAAAGCTGCAGTAGTCCTCAACATGCTGAGTAGGCGCACAAGCAAGCACACTGTCATGATGTTGACAGATGATGAACTTGTTTGTGTAGTGAATACATACAAGGAAGAAGCAGCTGGAAATGTATTGTAATGTGTGCTCGACACAAATCTAATCTCTGCTAATATTCTTTGGATTCTAGCTGCTGGCCAGCCGGGTGCAACTGTGACAACTTTGGTATACATTTCTGTTTGTGACTAAAGGACTCTAGCTGAAGGGCAGATATTTGAGGAAGGACCAGCATAGGCTATCCTAAAATAATGTTGTTTGAAGACATAGAAACAAGAATCTTCAGCTCGAATTAACTCACAGCCACACATTTTTGCTTTGTACACTGTCTTCTGCTTAACTCAGTCCTCTCATGGTCTTAGTTGTCTCATTTACAGGGTAACAACAGGGTAATTTGCAGGGTAAACAACTATATTTTAAAATATTCAGTGTTAGTGTTTTGCAATTAAGTAGACTCTACTTCCTTTTAATTTCCCTATGTGAGTGGGACTCTGCATTCCTTTACTAACCCCTTCTTCTTCCATACGTCTAATTTCAGGAAAGTAATTGCCAAGCCTGGCTAACCAAACCTGTATGCAGCATTCCCAACTCCACAAGGTCTCATTCACTGTATGACAGAACTACAAATCCCCCTTTGGATAGGGAGCACTTCACTGAATGCATCCCAGGGTTGTATTTGTCTTCCTTTCATGGCTGCACTGCTACACCAGCTTAGTCATTCTCAGACTGACTCATGGTCTTTCTCCTTTTCTGTCATTTCCAAATGATGAAGGCTAAGTGCAGAGCTGAAATTAAACCTACATGATTTAATACCTATCAACTCATAAGATACCACTCAGATACTCAGATTATTTTTTTTTCTCAAATATTCATCTGTATTTGCTACCCTTCAGACCTATGGCATCCTCTCCAAAATAATGCATTCCTTAAAACTCCTTGTAATTCAGTGTACCACCATTTGCCTATTTTACTATTTCTTTACTGATTTTCATTCCTCTCTCCACTTCAGCATGTTTAAAACTTGCTTGCATTTAAACGTGTCAATTGCACCATCACTTCTCCATATCTCCTCCTTAGCAATGCTCCCTTCACCTTTTCTCCCCTTCTCCCTCTCCCCTGCTCTTCGGCAGTATTGTCCCGAGGCAAAACAGTTATTCACCTTTAATCCATTCCTAGGTGGTCTTTAACTTAAACCCAGCCTTGGCAGCTGTATTCTTCCCTTGCTCTATTTTTATCTTTGCAAATATGTTCAGGCAGGCAAAATAAGAACAGGATTGCTGCAATTAGGTGGGTAGTTAAATGACACAGTGTGATGAAGAAAGTCAAAGTTTGTAACACTTCAGAGCATCATGTTCTGTAACCCAACACAGAACTGAACCAAGAGGCAGAAACGCTGAGCCAGGGACAGGTAAGGGATTGCTCTGCCACAAGACTCGCATCATTCCTAGGAAATAATGGGGTACAACTGGTATCCTTGTATTGAAGGCAGTTGCAACTTCACTGGCTGGCTGCTGGTTCATCTGGTGTTTTTTATTATTGCTCAGATCCATTTTTTCTGCTTCTGCAAGGTCAGCTCTAAGAAATAATAAAAACTGATTCACACTAACAAACCTCAGAGCAGTCACAGAGCATGGAATCTTTTGGCAGCATAACTGGAACTAAATATTTACTGGACACATTTCTTATCTAGGGACTTAGCCAAAATGAGAGAGAAGGCATGTGAAGCCAGCATTTTCCAAAGCAAGCATAAAACCTCACACACATAATGCCACACATCCCCTGCTGAGAGATCACAGAAACCTGGCTACCTCGGAGATCATTCATTGGAAAGGAAAAACAAGAGTGGACCGGGTAGGCTGGGAGGCACATCAGCCAGCCTGGCTGCCAAGGAATAGCTGCTTTGACCCTGCCCCTTGCTCCTTTTTCCTCCAGCAAATATTGCTTCTTGCTCCTCCAAGGCAGAACTCCAGCAAATGTTTACACTACTACAGGACTAAGGTAAGGTCTAAAAATACCCTATGGAACATTTTACTGTATGTGTGATGAGAATGTGCAATTGCCATCATGCTCTGAAACGAGCTGCTTACTTTTGTTATCACCTTCCTTTTCCCATAGCAACCCTTTCCAATCAAGTAATCCTAACTGATCTTGGAAATCAATCAAACTTCTATTATGTTTACATACAATAGACCACCATGACTCACTTTCATCTACAATCATTGAGCTTCAAACACTGGTTTAAAACAGGCCACAGATTATTATGATCATGTTTACACAAGAAACGTAATATGCCAACCTGTCAAAATATTGTCAATATTTATTCCACATAAATCCATACCCAAAAACCAAAGAAAAAACTTAATGAAAGATTGGAACTGAGGCAGACTAGAAAAAAAGGTAGAAGCAAATATTTGAATCAAACACTAATAATATATGGATGAAGCTTAAAAAAAAGCTGAGTATCAAAAAGAGAAAGCCTCATCCCAAATAAATTGGGCAGCTTCACAACAAGCAGTAAAGCAAGTGAAAATAAAACTTTCATGGGCTATGGAAGATATCAGTACCAAAGAGAAAGGATGGTAAACTGCCCTTGAGAGTCAAGAGGGAAAAATGCAGTGAAGACTTGGGTAAGAAGAGGAAAAGAGCTACCTACATAGAAAAGCAACAAGAAAAGCTAGCAAGCAATGTGTGTTGCTTTCAAAGGAAGAAAAAAACACAACTAGATGGTCAAGCATCATGACAAGATGAACTATATTTCTATAAAAGTGGAAACTGGACATGCCTTTTTCACTGCCACTCCTCAAGGAAAAATGAATGTGGGAAGGGGCTACTTTATGCTGATGGACAGCAAGGAATTTTTACAAACAGACCAAGCTCATTAAGCTACTCCATGTTTCATCTCACCTCAAGGAACCATTTTTTTCTATTACAGCTGGGGAAAAACAGAGCTGATTTCCACATCATTTAGCACTTTTTCTGAGAGATTCTGCTTTGTCCTATGCAATAAAAGCTTGGATGGATTTCAGTGGGAGTTAGCAAGTGAAGTTTGCATATAAATGTCAGGAAGGAACTCCATGTTATTTGTACCTAATCTTATTTTTCCATGTGAAGTCATCTGGAGCAGTTTTGTTCCTTCTGGAACCCTGCAGTCCAGGGGAGTTTCAGGTAATCCATATCTTGAATTAAACACTGCACAAACAAAAGGGCACATTTAAAAGCTAAATCTTTTTCCTCTTTGCCCAAATTGCAATCCGTATAATATGGGGTGATACAAAATGAACTGGAAGGGTTAATGAACTAGCTCTTACTCCCATAGACTTTTATGGAAATAATCCATACTCAGTTTTGCCACACAATTCTCAGCTTTGTGAGTTTACTCTAAAATCCTTAAATCAGAAAAATATGACACTAAGATGAATTCAGTGGTTCAGAACAGGAAAACAAACAGAGCATTAACACTATTCACTAGTCATCCCTTAACTGCCTATCGGCTAGATAACATCTCTCACAGAAGTTGCAGAATATTCTGAGTTGCAAGGGACACACAAGGATCATCAAGTCCAACTCTTAAGTGAATGGCCTGCATGGGGATCTCTTGTTAGGAGTTTGCACAGTGCTCACTACAGCAAGGTCCTGATCACATGCTGCACACTTACAGTGTAATAGAAATTAAGGTCTGTAAGGAACTAGTTAGTGGTTATCTCAGTCCCCCCATCACAAAAAAAACATTTTATAGGGATAGGATTGTTTCACAATATCTGTTATCACCACTCTCTGTTGTTACCTTTTCAATTTATCTGCAAAACTCCTCTATAAATTATTGTCTTTTCATTACCAAGTTATTTTAATTGACTTCTGACTCATTCCCAATGTCTCTCTCTAAGATTCTTGGGGTCTTCAATACTTACAATGACATACACATACTTTTACTGCCAGAAGAGTTTGCTGCATTGTATGCAAATTTTGTGGGTTTTTTACTCTTGCTTCAAGAATATATGGCAGAACAGCATTCATTTTTAATTTTTCCCTGTTTAGTGTGCTCCTTAATATTCAAGTTTGTCCAGATTGGGACCTAAAGCCTATACAGAACTGATCACCAACAAAAGGCAGATCAACTTTTTGTTGTGTCAGATATGAAACAATCTGCAATAGAAGCATACACAGTCAAAACAAAAATCAGTGCAAGACTGAACAGTGTTTGACCATGGATCAAGTAATTATCAAGTAATTGAACATGGATGGGAACAGATGAAGTGGAAGCGCAAGAAACTCTTCAGAATAAAATTAGATTATAAACTGCACACAGAAGGAAGCATCTTCCTAACCTCCATCACTCACCATAATCTATGGTCTGAAGAAGGAGAGTTTTTCTCTACAAAGAAAAATGTGGGAAGTTACTGGTGGAACATGTTCCAAACCTTGAGTAGGCATCATTTTGTTCAGCTCTCATCACTTGTCTACCAAAAGATGCAGCAGTACTAGAATGGGATCAGTGACAGAAAATGTCTACTAATAATAATGGAAAATATTATTTGCTGTCCTCTTCTGACATAAGTTCTGTTAGATCACCACGACACAATGAGCAGACATGCTCATTCAACTTCCCACAGTAGAAGCTCCAGAAATAAATATTTTTATTCCTAAAAGTATTTTTCCAGCCACAAATGATGGTTGTTAATTTAAAATCCCGCAACACGCACAAATCAGTTTTGTTACTGTTCGTTCTGTGCCTAGCTTGTGACAAAAATGTACCATCATGTCCATTCATCTCATTTTGCCCTAGTCTTCCTTAATCTTCATTAACCTCTTCATCACATTTTCCCTATTATATGCAGAGTATCCATGGATCACAACATGAAATACTGTACTGAAGTACCATACACTTACTTGGTAAGTATTCCTAAACCTTTATTTGCTGTTTCGTGGCAGGATGTCAAAGTAATCCTACTGTTCGAAATTGCAGCAACTCAGCAAAGAGGACAACAATGTTAGTGAGTAATTTTACCAGCATATTCTGACCTAGGGGACTCCACACATGTAATACAGTTATTGGCTTCAGAGAAATAGAGAACAATGATGTTTGCAATCCAATATTTAAGGAAACTTTGTGCCCTTTGGCATCAGGGGCAGCTGCATGATGAAAACTTCACTCAGCTTCCCAGTAGTTAGAGATACTTAAAGCATAAAGGAAGCACAGATCTTTGAATTCCTCTGTTCCCTGACAAAGGAATCCTATGGGTCGAGCTGGTGACAAGTGGGGTGCTAAGATGGAGGCGTATTTGGTGAGCAGCTAAAATACTGAGAAGCATTTCTCCCCTGAAAAATAAATCACACTGACCTTTCCACAACAATTCTGTCAGACAGTGACCTCAGGCAGTAGGCTGACCTGGGAACAAAAACCTAGCATAAGTTACAGAGCAGTCTACCCTTCTCTCCCCTACCAGGGAACCCACATTTTCCAACATGCTATTTCAAGACAATGTGAGAAGTTTAGAATACTCCTTTCATCCTCTTCATTCCCAAATGTTGGCTTTGGGTGGGCCAGCATTATTTGTGCCCAGCCATCTTCTGGTCACTTCTCTGGCACACACCACTTCACTAGATAGTACCTGGGATGAAAGCAAACACCTCCTGAAAATTCTCACTGCAATCCAAACAACAGCTGCTATTCCTCCTGAGGATGACACATGTTTTTTAGCCTGGTTATTTCTCTCACCTCTTTTAAATTCACACATATTAGTAGATTTACTTTTTTTGTCCAATAAATCTTCAGTTATACCCTGAAGCTTTTCATTGCAGAACTGGGTACAACAATAAGGATGGTGGTTCTCCGTCTGGTTTTGCTTTGCTGCTTAAGTGGTAATGCATTTCATATTACCCTGGACTGCTGGGTTCTAAAAGCCTTTTCCTTTCAAAATGACAGTATGATACATTACTTTGGCTTCTGAGCCTGGTTCTTCGCCACAGTGTGTTCTGCACACATCCCAGAACATTACATCTTCTAAGACACCATGACAGCCTTCAGTCCTGCAGCTGTTCTTGCGAGGTTCAGATCTTGATAAGTCTTTTGGACTCCGATGAAAGATGATCTGAACACCCTTTTCTTTGACTGATTCATCAGTACATAGTACAGATCATAACTTGGCCATAACTCTGAAACTATGCAATTCTATGAAGCTTGAACACATGCCCAATTTTGATCAAATTCTGGTTGTACTATATAATTAATAATTAATCTATTATGTCTATGTAATCTGTCCTATTTTAAAACTCTCCATGTCACCCCTGGTCCAAGATCCACTGTGAAGGAGAGAAGAAACCTTTTACAGTTGCTTTCAGTTTAGATCATGAGATCTGCACACTTACCAATCTGAACTTCAATTTGCAGAATTTTTCACTAGGAAAATCATATTAATTTAGAGATGCCAAAGTAGTTTTATTGTGAAGGAATTCTCATAGGAAAAGGAATAACTGTAAAGAAATACTTTAATGGGAAATTTGAAGGCTACCATGTTTTTAAAAATGATGCATTTATAGCTAGCTATGCTTTCCTTCTCTTGCATTTTTTAGCATTAAGGTGAACATTTGCATTATGGTAAACTGTCAGTGACATCTAATACAGAAGCACTGTTTGCAGATATTATTAAGATAATAAGCAAGAACTTTATTAGTCTGAACTTTCTCATTTATTTCTTTTATTCCTAATCTAATTTTCTATGCAGTTTATCTACCTGAAATGGAAGCACTTTAGGTTTGACACCTTTCAGAGTGAAAATGCTTAGGGAGTCACAAAAGAAGATGATTAATTGTGCAGGAACAGAGTGCTAGTCATGCAAATCGCCTTTGATAAGATGGACTTCTAGCACATGGGCCTGAATGTTAGTTTACCTGAAGATAGCATGTGTCCCATAGGTTCAAGATTGCATTAATTTAACAATGCTGCCAAACTCTCCCAAGAGCTTATTTTTTTCACAGCTTTCAAGCAGTCCTTTATCTTCTTTAGATCTGCCATCAAATAAAACTTTATGGGGGTTTTATTCAACTTATGACCATACACAGAAACCTTAAGTTGTTCATCTTTTAGGACATCTCTGAGGCAGTAGACAAGGTGACATGACAACACAACAGTACAAAGAGATGTGAGTTATTGCTGGCTCAAGACAATATGCCTGGCATAGCATAGTTCAAAGCCATGCCAGTCTTATTAACTCTAGTTTAAAGTACAGTGAGTTTATTAGGTTGCACTAATGCTAATTTAAGGAGGTCATTAGTCAGTAACATTGAACCTGACTGCAACCAGCCAGCTCAGGTGCCTTTGCACTGAATTCCTTAGCGCTGTAGGCTGCGAGGACAACAAAGGTGCAAGTTGTTGGAATGATGGAAATTATGTTTCCTCACATCTTCAGAGGCAGCACTTATAGGCAGTTTTACATTGATCTCTAAGTTTTTATCATTTTCTCCAAGTCAATCAACTCACTTGGTTCTGCATTTATATATACCAAATGAACTCATCTCAAGAACATGAGAAATACTGAGATGCTGTAACACTAATGACAAGGTAAAAATGTTCCCATGCTCAACAAAATCAAGATCCAGATTTGTGCTGGAAATGATCCAGAGATCATTGCTGAAAGAATCACTTCACCTCACTAACAATAAAGAAAGACACAATACTACAAGACCCTGTGAGACAGTAATTTGTGATTATTAACATGAATCAATTCAAACTAATAAAACACAGCATAAATGGTAAACAACACAGTTGCTACGATTTCTACTAGATTTCCTCTATTTCAGCTCTTTATTGTTCCATTGTTCCTACTCTAATTCCAGCCTCATCTGATTTGCTTTGCATGAGACCTGTTAAGCCTTGTATTTAGCTTAAAATATTTTTCCTGAAAACAAGATAAATCAGCCATTTGTGAAGTTGTGAGCAGTTTCTTTGATTTATCTCAGTGGCTACAAGCAACTATCATGAGCAATCTTCTTCCCTGGAGATACACAAAAGCCATCTGGACACCATCCAGAGTAACATGCTCCAGGGGACCCTGCTTGAGCAGGGAGGTTGGGCTAGATGACCTCCAGCTGTCCCTTCAAATCTTAGCCAGTCTGTGATACTGGGAAATAAGAGAAGGTGAATATTTACCATTGTTCCCTGTAAGAACTACAGCAAAACTGCAATGTTAGAAATAGCATTTCAATTACGAAAATGTTCATGCCCCCTTTATATACCATAATCCAACATCTTCACCTCTTTTGTTTTTAAGCACAACTACATGGTGCAGTTGACATATATTTCATCACATAAAATGAAATGAAGTAAAATATTAAAAAAACAAGAAGAACTCTGGTACTGGTATATAAACAGGAACGTGGCCTGCATGACACAGACAGCAATGCTGCTATTCTGCTCCAATGGGAGAACAAGGATGATTAAAGGAATCCTGTAAGAAGTAGTGCAGTTGCTTGATTTAGGAGAGGGAAGCAAGACTGACATGATAATATATGAAAGGCTACTGTAAAAACAAGGAAAATCATCTGTTCTTCATCACTGTTAGCCAGGAAAAGAACTTAATTAAAAATAATATTAAAAAAAAAGGGAAGATTATCATCATTAGCTTTCTTTTTTTTTTAAGGACAAACACAACTTTCTAAATGTGAAGATAATTAAGCAGTGAAACAGATTGCCTAGGGAAGCTGGGAAATCTCAAACTCCAGAGTTGCTACATAATAATTTAGACAAGTAAAAAATGACACTTAAGCCTTCCATCTTGCTTTTCAAATTCTGATCGTACCAGCATGAATTTTTAAATGGCACAGTTTCTTAATAAATACGGTGTGTCAATTAACATGTCTAAGGATTATACATATCAGTTGGCTTATGCTAGGAGAATGAAACACTAATAAATACTCAAATTATTTCATTTATTAGAAACACTTGTTTTCTAACGAAGAGGAAAATGCACTGTTGCTTGTATAACTAATGGATTCAGCAGTGTTCCCAATGAGGCCAAAACTCTCACACCCATTTCAATGAGATAGCAGTAATTATGAACATCATCATCTAAATAAGACTTTTTAAAACAAAATCAAAAGAAAAACCAAACAGAACAATCTTTTGCTTACAAAGAGAAAAAGCACCCTCATGCTTTGCCAAAAGAGGTTGGCATAGATGACAAGTTCCTGCTGGATGAGAGAGAGCAACGTACTGGCTTCTTCCTACAATGTGCTTATTTTCTTAATTATATCATATAAAAGGAATTTCATTCCATCTGCTTTATTGGTGACAATTTTCTCGTATTATGGAGTTACTACAAAAGTCAATGACACAAACATACCAAATGTGAAACAATAAAACACATGCAAAGTGAGAATGGCTCTATTAGTTTAAATGTTCAGGCTGTTTTTCATGTGCCAGTTTCCCATTATAGTGAAAAAACTGGCTCATCTTCCTAATCACATAATTTTTAACACCAGTTTTGTTCACTGCTACAATTTAATCTCTTCAGACACCCAAGTCTTTATAGGACAGAAGTAATTTATCTGCTTAAAGCAATCTCAATCTTGTAATTTGGGTTCTGATGGGACTCTGCTTCACTGAGATCTTCAGACTTAATCACTGAATACCTAAAATGAGAATTTTATATCAGCAGGGTTTAAGGACACAGCTTTGGATAAGGAAATCCATCTTCCTTCCAAATGATAAGTGTTTCCTTTTCACACAGTTGTAGTTGTATGTAGTTGCATAAACCAATGGTTCACTCTCATCTAGAAGACTGTGACAAAGTATTCCCTCCATTAAAAAAAAAACTGAATAACTGACACATCACAAAAATGGGAGACTGGAATTGCATATCTGAAATAAGAAAGTGACTGACAGAAGTATGTGCTGTCACAAAATACCAGGAGAATGGATATCAGAATCCTTTACTGTCTTTCATAAATCAAGTCCAACAATTTATTCAAAAGTTTACCAGGTCCTTATTAAATCTTACATAATTAAAAAATATTAATTATTATAATGAAGCCAAAGTCTGATCAAGGTTCAATGAAAAACTGGACTTTCTCTGGACAGTTGTCCATAGAGGTGTTCAGAAATGGAGTTCAGTAGGGGCAAGTGGTGAAGGAGTTATGTGTCTATCACTTCAGAGTTTATGTTAACCTCAAAGCTATTGGCTTTCAGAGGAGCAACTTCCTTGGGCAGAGTAACTGCTTTCTTCTGAGTTCTGTAAATTGACCTCTGAAACACCCGCGACTGGTTACTGTCAAACACTCTGCAGATGTAATACCATATGCTCCTTCCTACGCTTTGTTTTCAGAAACAGTGCCATGGAGATGCCCTGAAAATGCCCACTTAACTGGTATTTTTTCCCAAAGAAGAAAGTCTTTTTGCTAAGTTTCCCAAAAAGAAAACTGAAGCGTTACCATTTGAGTAAACCTGTGGTTTAAAATCAGTACAATATAACAATAATCAAATGTTGCTCATATTATTTAACCATTAAACAGAAACTTAAGAAGCTGAAATTATAATAACATTTCCATTGTAAGCAGAGTTCACATGTCAAATGACTTAGTCAATTCTACTTTGTGACTGCATACTAAGAGGTGTTATAACATGTTTGGCCACCAACCTCAAAATTATTAAACCCTCACCACTTATTTCAATGTGGGATACTCAGCTG
The DNA here is from genome assembly GCA_013398175.1 of Climacteris rufus. Taxonomy (NCBI): domain Eukaryota; kingdom Metazoa; phylum Chordata; class Aves; order Passeriformes; family Climacteridae; genus Climacteris; species Climacteris rufus. The sequence continues at coordinate 2,087,807 of VZRZ01003586.1, forward strand.
CGTTCAAAACATACTCTTCCCATGAATTTCCAATTGACTTGTGCTCGTAATGCAAGTGAACTGCAAAAAGATTATATGTAAGAAGAAAAAGCCTTTCTCCCCCATTTCTACCATACAGCAGATTCCTACACTGAGATGAAAAGGGTCTTAGAAAGCCAAGCCTGCTGCCTCCATGTAATACCTAAATGCTACCTTGCTGGAATTAGCAGCAAGCCCTTGATACCTAGGGCTGTGTATGGGTGAATATTATTTTAACCAGTCTCATTAATTTAAGAAGAGGTTTTCCATCCTGCGGAATGCACAATGACAAACTGCCTTCTGGGTTGGGTTCTTAAAACCTCACTGCACTGCAATAGCTCTTCTGACTGTCTTTCAAAAGGAATTTTAATTCTGCCTCAAATTCATCTGTTTATTAAAAAGGGATGCTACTTCCTTACTTTAAAGAGAAAGGGAAAAGTAGTGTTAATTTGTAGTATTCCTAATGCACGAACAGTTGCCCTCTTGGGTGCAATACTGCCACTGAGAAAGCAATGTGAGATGTTATCACTGCAGTAATAAAACCAAGAAAACATTTCACAACAGCAGAGTGCCTTAATCCCAAAGGCTTTGCAGAGATACCAGCACAGGAATTGCAGCTCTCTGAAATGCAGTCACACACACTCAGCTTGGTGCCATTGGATGAACCTGCTGGAAAAGGCTGAGGCAGCTCAACCACAGAGGAGGGCAGAGAGGAGGAACTGAAGAGCACCATCTCTGGGGGAAATTCCAGGGGAAATTTAGGCAGGCTGAATGCAACCTGGTACTTATCCAGGTGTAACATTCCAATTATACAATTTTTATGAATATATATAACTTGCCTGTTCCACATGTGCCAGAACTCCCATTTTTCAATCTGTTATTGGATAAATTGGTCTCATATTTAAATAAGCTCAAAGAGAAAGAAACGCTATCCACTGGTCAAGGTTGGAAAAAAGGTACCTGGAATAAAAGAAACACCCCACAGTCCTGCAGATGGTAACTGGCCTTTGAAAAGGCATTAAATACTAGTATGACTGACAAGCTTTCAAACAGAAAAATGCCAGCCAGAGAACTAACCCAGCATCAGTATCTCAAAGGACACAAAACGCTGTCTTGAGTCGTAAAATACATCCTTCTAAAGCCTTTGTGTACGAATCATGGCTTTTCTGTTTGGTGTACTTGTATTGCAGTGATGAGCAGGAAGACAGAGGAAGGAGACAGAAAAGCACAAGGCAGTCCTGTCTTACCAGCAGGCCCCTAAAAGAGCTCTCAGTTCATTAGAAAAGCCCTGGAGAATCCCCTTCTCTCCAGCTAATCATCCTGGAGAGCTCGTTTCTCTGCAGTCTGTCTGTCCGAGACCAACAGAACGACCCTTTAATCTGTGCAGACTAAATTGAACCAACGGGGGCTGGCTGAATCATTAAATTAATGAATCATTAAAGTTTGTTTTTTTGAGAAGCGAGTGTCTGAGTAGAAAAATAACAGCAAAAAAGGCTAGAGCTCTGAAATGCAGTGGTTTCATGCTGGCTGCACAATATCCATCATCACAGGACTTAGAAATCCATCTTCATATAATGTTTCATCCCACTCTCAGTAAGGCCCGAGATAAGTCCCATCTCTCAAAGTCAACTAAGTCAAACGTTATTATTAATTCAGGCTGAGCAGTGCAACAGCATTAACTCCAGCATGAAATACCACAAGCAGCAGATGTCCAGCAACAACTGTTTTCCTACAAATAAACAAATTAGTGTGTTGAATTCTTGAGTAGCATCTAAAGAACACCAAACTTCACTCAGAGACCCAGCAGAGAACTAAAACAAAGCAAAGCATACTGCTGTGAGATGCTGAACTTCCTTATAGGGGCAAAAAATGTCTAAGAAAGTCAAATGGAGTCAACTTTATATCCTAGAAAGGAGGAGGAGGAGGAAGAAAATATCAATAGATTGAAATAATTTATTTTATTGAACTTTATGTAAATAAAGATGAGCTTATATAAGTCCATCATCATTCACAAAGAAGTTCTCAGCGTCAGTTCAGTAAAAAAACTTTAATTACTGCTTTGAGTAGACGCTTTTTACATATACTCATTTCAAGCACTATTCTCTAAAAACAGAGCTATCAGTTTCACAAAAGGTGGGGATTAAAAGACTGAAGAATCAAATTATTGCCTTTGTTTAAAGCAACTTGCTAACCTCCCATTTCCCCCCAGCTGCCATACATAGCTTTCCCATAAAAGGAAACTACTTAGACTATCTTGAGTTCAGAAGTAAAAAAATCATTTTGACCCTGACCTGAGAAGTACCTGCAGCAAAACTCTTAAAGAATGGAAGAAGGAATTTCACTATGAGACCTAATGTTCTCTACATGATGGGACATGGTGGGCTGAGCCACAAAGAGGAGTTTTCTAAGAGAACTTGGGTGAAAGCGCTGCTATTACAAAACCATTCTGGGATTAACACCACCCACACAGAGACTTACTGGATCCAAGAGACTTCAAGGCACAGAGTGACTGCTGCAGCTTCAGCACCCCTAACAAAGTCGGGGCCAATTAACCCTACTGACATTCTGCACCATGTGCAAGAGATATCCGTGCTACACCCAGCTTAAACCAGTTTGAAACAAGGTGTGCAGGAAGCCCTATTAATGCTGAGCTACCAGGCAAGACCATAAAGTGCTCCTTGTTTTATACCCGTAGGTTCAGGGGATGAAGAGCAAGGTTCCTCTTTGCAGCCTTCCCAGTTTTGCTATATGACACTTTGCTTGGACACCTCACTGTGCCCAAATTTATCATGCTATGCAATGGAATAGCCCTCACTGCTGTGGAGGATGGCACATGCTTTGGGATGGTGAGAAATACAGCACATACTGAGCTATTGGCAGCGCTCTCTACAATCGCTCCCTGCTGATAGAGTTTCATACATTCATTTCTCAATACTGAGCCACACTACTATGATTAGTTACCATGAGCAATCTAATGCCACTGCTTAACTATTTTTATGCTACTGCCCTCACAAAAGCAAATATTTCCTTAAATATAATTCCTGTGTGCATTTTCCACAGCTGTCTTGTGAGTAGAGAAAACATTCCTTCACTCAGGAGCGTTTTGCTTTGGCAGGGAAGTGATGCAGAATGCTATTCCTCCTATAAAGCCATCACACACTACCATCTTTTCCCTCTTTCTTACCAAAAGCAAGGTGCTGCTCACAGCATCAGCTGAACAAGCCAGCTCCTAGCCATACACCACACACCAGCCACACCACGTCATAGATCTGACTGCAAACCCTTTCTAGAATCTATGTCCAGTCCCAACTCTCTCAGAAATTGCACTATGGTATTTTAAGCGACATTTAGACCTCAGACACAAAAGGAGCACGTTCTGCATCAGTGGCACCAGCATCTCACTTACTATATGGGACAGCTGTTGAATTAGACTTCCCTCCACAAAACCCATTCGATTGCCTGGAGCTGCTCTCTTTGAGGACTATGCTAAAGGCAAAGAGCGTGTATTGTATGTGAAATATGCCCAGGAAGAGAAGGAAAGAAACTAAGGGAGAATATCCTCAAGCATAAACGCTGAAGAAAAAAACATCCTATGCTTTTTATTTATTTACAATGAAGCCATTCAACATAGAAAAGACAGATGTCATCCACATTCACAGTCTTTAGAAAATATATAAATAAAGCGTGCACCTGGCAGCTAAAGTTATTGATTTTCAAATTCCTGTGGTAAAATAAATCTAAATAAATTGAATTAGACACTATAAAAATATAGACTATTTTGTTCCTTTAAAATCAGTGCAGGGGATAGAAATACAAGCTTCTGATTTTCATTTCCTCCTGATACAAATAGAAGAGATATTTCCTATCAAAAAGTACAACATGAGATGTGAAAGCTTCCTGCTGAGAAGCAGTGCTAAAGGAAGAGATAGATCCTCTTAATCAAGGTTGTCTTGTATTTGTCTCCCTAAAACAGACATGATCAATAGGTGCAGAATAAAATTGATAGCTGCAGCTCATTTCATTAGGTGAAGCAAATGTCTCTATAGAGATTAAGCACGTCTTTAATATCTGAAGGTGGTAACATCTGTTTGCTTGATATTGTGATCTCTCTGAGGTAAGGTTAAAAGAACCCAAAACAACCCAGGTTACTTGTAGTTACATGATTCTTACTGCTGTCTCCCCCACTCCATATCACTGAACCCCACATTACAGCAATTACCTTTAGGGCTCTTATCTAATTGACCCTTTGTACTGGCATTAGATGTCACATCCGTCCCTAGCAACAGCTGCTCGACTGAGCAAAGTCTGGTCTGTCACACGTATTTCTGCACAGGAGTCACCCGGGAGCTCCGGCAAAAAGCAGCTGGGGGGACAGGGAAATGGTGCTCCTGCATGGGCAAGACAGGAAAGTAAGGAGGGATTCTGCAAGCTGGAGGAGTGTGGGGGGAGCGTCTGCAGAGCAGTGCTCGGCAGCGAAGGCTCCCTGCCAGGGAAGACAAATGGCGAGGACAGTTCTCAAGTAAAAGGCTGAGCGCAGATTTACGGCAATTGCCACCCCGCGTGTGCCTGCTCCGCTTCCTCTCACCCCAGGTTCTTCTGCACATTGCCAAGTCCCCATCTTAAAAGGAATGCAGCCAATTGTGAGTAATGAACCAGTGCGAGGGAATGAGTCAGGCAAGGATGGATAGGTGGGATGGATGGATGGGTGCATGGATGGAGAGAACACAGCCATTCCAGCACATGTGGAGAGTCTGATTTGGTGAGCTTTGCTGTTGGTTCTTATTTCCAAAAGGGGTTCTTGGTTCTTCTCTTTTCTCCAACCACCTCACCTGCGCATAAGGGAATGAAAATGCAGGAAATGGGTCTGGCACTGTGGGAAGTGTTTTGCAGCAGTGTAGATGACTAACAGAGGATGTGAAGCCTTGAAAAACCAATCCCACTATTGTTTTATGTTTTCATTTGAAGAAGGGTAAATAAAAATTCTTCTTGGAAGCCAAACAATAGGAAGGGATCAGAACAAAAAGCAGCTGAACCAGTGTTACCCCTTCATCCTGTACCTTTGCTGAACTGAGAAATATTATAGGACTCAAGCCACTTGGAATGGCATGATTCAATTTACTGCCAGCAAGAGCCCTGAGCTGAGGGATTACTCTGCACCCAGGCCCAGATCCTGCTAGAGCTTCCACACAGCCAAAGAGACATGAAACATTCTCCCACCCATGTTGAAGGAATTGTTTTCATTGTAACTACACTGCACCATCTGTCTGAGTTGCCTAAACAGTACCATGTGTGCAGTTTGAGCTGCCCTCTCTGCACAGATATTTACATGCTCTTGCACAATACACTTACTGAAAGATGGATGAAAAGGAGGCATAATTCTACTGAGGCAGCTGCCTCAGTAGAGAGAGGCATTTGGATTTGGGATGACTTGGGATGTTCAGGAAATCATTAAAACATTCTCATCATCAATGCACAAACATACCCACATCCATGTGTGATGGGAAGGTAGATGCCTGGGAAGCAACACGCCCATTTCCCCTGTTCTTACTAAAATTTACATTTCTGTTGTCAACTAAAAGTTTAAGTCCTGTAAGAATTGACTAAAAAGTGGTGAATTCTTCACTACATGCAGATTCTGACTTGAGAAAACTTCATTGAACTTCAGTACTGACATGAAAGAACCATCACTGTAAACAAGTCACTTGTTAATGGTGCCTTTCTAAAGTAAGGCTTGTGAGCACTTTTTTCACGTTTTCCCTTCAGACCAGCTGCAGACCAGCAATGAAAATACACAATTTGTACTCAAGCAAAACCCACAGAACTGGCATGGAAAGACTAAGAGGGTAACTGTAAGCACCATCCACCAGTTCTTGGGGCTGAGGTTTGTGTCTCCACATTCTCAAACCTAAGAGAAATTAATGACAAACAGTTTTTCTGGGTTGTGACTAATCGTTTCCAATGAAAGGAGATATTGGCCAGCCTTGCCTAAACAAACCAGATGAGGCATGTTCAGGAAAGGTGTTAGCTAACGTTTTAAACACCACTTAGCTCCTACTTTAGGTAAACAGTTTAGCTAAAGCAGTTGGTAAACACTGGCCACTTTCCTAGTCTGGACAGTGGCAGAAGTTGCTTTGTCCAGATTTTCACTCTGGTGGTTTGTATGAACAGCTATTTTGGTTTAAACAGTTCCTCAAACGGAATAGGCCAAATGATGTCCACTTGGAATTTTTTTCACAGGTGTGGGAGGGCTACACTACAGCATCAGTGAGGACATCCATGCTGTGCCCCTCCCCACCACCTAGCCAGAAACAACAGGCTGCTACTGAGGTGGGATGAACTAAGTCCATCCTCCAAGATAAAGTAAGGCTTGTAAATTGAGGGAATATGTGTTATTGAATTGACATAGCAGAAAAAGCAGCTTTGAGACACACAGTTTTCTTCACTTCTGTCCCTACCTTTCGACCATCCCACCTCCAAAATAATTTCTTCCTCTGATGAGGTGAATTGCCCTTCTGGTACCTGTTGCCATTGTCTAGATGACCACCCAGAAGTACTGCCAAGATTGCACCAAGGTTTTAGGGAGCTACAGTTTCCAGTGTCTATATTTAAGTAATATGAATCTCAAACTCTTGACAGTTTATTTAAAGGAGACTCACTTACAACGGGACTAACTCTGATTTCAAACCTGCAGGAAATTACACTAGAGGTGTTCTTGATATAGCCCTGATTTACAGGGAAGAACCTTCTGAGGGTTCAGAAGGGAAAGGTGACTGAAACTGATGTTATCCTCTGAGTGTAGGGACAAACAATAAAAGCAACAGAATGAGGATGATGGACTTGAAAAGGCTTCAGTAAATTCAGGGAACCAGCTTCAGTGGGAAAACACTGGAAAGCTGCCAGAGGGAAAGGATGGAAGCAGGACAGAAGCAGGACAGTAGACAAGAAGGTATTAGCTGCTTAAGTTGACAAATTTTGACAATCCAACACAACTTTTTGTGACTAAGAAGGAATGTCAAATAAGAGCAAAGCTCTCTTGTGCCAAAATTGGAACATACATCACAAGAGCAATACAAGCACTGAGGGACATGAAAGCTGAAAAGAGAATATTCTATAAATATATCAGAAGGAAGGAATCAATGATTGAGAGAGACTTAAGTAATCCATGCTTTCATCGCTCCATGTCCTTAAAAAAGAGGTTAGCTGTGGCCAGAAACTTCACACCATTCTAAAAATCAGTCAACAGCATAAACCAGAATAAGGAAGGAAGCAGCTAAAAAATGTAAGGCAGGATAAACGCAGTCAACCCTGCAGTTCTGATGAAATCCAATACTGAATTAAATCAGAAAAACACAAACCTGTGAACCACTGCTAGTCAGCCTCAAGAATCCTGTTAACATAAAATACACTCAGCAAAGTGGAAAAGAAAAATGTTGTAATTTTCTCTAGAAAATGAAGGCATCGGGGAATAACTAGAAGCAGAGGGTGAGGGATCTCGATTAGTTTAAGAAGAAGAAGGAATGTGAGAGGAGTACAGTAACTCAATATATTTTAGAGATATTTAAAGAAGACAGCAATTAATTGTTCATCACATCTACAGAATAAAAGACAAGTAGTTGGCTCTATTTGCAGAAGAGGAGGTTTATTTAGGTCAGACTCTAGGGAATTTTTCCCTAAATATGGACAGTTAAGGATGGGAACATATCCCAGGAATACTTGTTGAACTGCCTTCATTAAAAATGCTTACAAATAAAAAAAAAAACAGCTTTCAGGAACATCTTGTGATACTCAGTTGTGCCACAGAAAAAGGGAAGGAGTCAAGAAAAATGAAGCTTTGTAGTTTCTTGAAGTCCCTTCCAGGGTACATTAAATTTCTGTGATCCCCAAAGGCTTCAGGAACAAACCTGAGGTGATATTGGGAGGGAGGGGGAAAACAAAAGAACAAACCAAAAAGCAAAGCCCACCTCCAGGTTGCTGCTAGTCTCACAACTTCTGGTTCTTTTAGAAAAGCTGAAATGACTTTGCAAAAGGACTGAGAAGAATATGCTTTTTTTGGACAGTGATTCAAACCTGAAACTGTGCTGTAGGTGCTCTGAACTGCTCCCAGAAAAGCCTCCTACTTTCCTTTTTAGGCTGAGAAAACAGCCTTCACAGCTAAATCAACCCTCCCAAATACTACTTGCTGCTCTTGATAACAATGACACATCTTAGAATGTTAACTACTTCACTTGAAAAGTAAGCAAAATCCTGCTTGCAATGAGGCATAATGTATGTGACCCATACCAGACATGGACTGGACCAAAGTTCCCTTTCTCTAAGCTGTCAGCAGCTCACAGACCCTTGCTCTTAATCAACTACTGGAGCTGGGGAAATATTTCCTTTGCCTGAGCATCACTGAAGTGACATCACTGGTGTGAAGAAGATTTGCAATGGTTGCAAGCAGAAGTTTCTGTGCCATTGGGGCGTTGTTTAGAACAACTGAGCAGCAACTCATTTTGCCACCAAGAGGAGTGACTTGCAAAATATGCACCAAGGTAGCCTTTGATCATTCACTGCATGCTTTGCCTCTCATGGATTCTCACAGAACACCCTCCCCTTGCTGAACAGCTCTTGTAGCTGACAACCACAGAGGCAAGGACTGCCTTGCAACACTCACACACTAAGGACGGAGGCAGGGAAAACCAACTGTGCAGCGCTGAAACAGGTGATTTACTACAGAATAACTAAATTGATAGAGATTTTTAAAAAGAGAAAGAGAGAAAAGCAAGGATGCTATGTTTGTTTGTATAACTAGGGGCAAATGGGATGGAAAGGAAGGGAAACACCTACCAGGGCTAAGTGCAACAACTTAAGCTGGGCTAAAGTAATGTATATCAGATAACCATGAGCTTGCTTGTCACATGATTTGGAATTTGTACTGGCCTCTCACCATATCTCTGCCCTGAGGTAAACTTGCACCCACCTACAGAAATACAGCTAAGAAATCACAGAAGTCTATACTTAATTACCACACTTAAAATTTAGTAGGCAAGTTGAGAAGCTAATGTCCTTTTAGCTTTTAACACTATGACATTCCCAGAGGAAGTGGATGATGCGATGAAACAAGAAAGCCTCTCTCAACAGAGACACGCTGCATATTATTAACCACTGGACAACAAAATTTACTGCCATACTCTTTGGTGAATGAACTCAAAAGTGAATGCTTCTTTCCCTTCCCAAGATAAGAATGTCACTCCAGTAAAAACTAATTTTTCTCTTGCCTTTCTTTGTAATAAAATATCACCACTGCTCTTGCAGGAGCAGGTTCCTACAGTGGGAGGAGGCACATCTATGCCAGACACCATACCTTATGTTATTACATTAAAATTACCTGCTACAAGCAAGGCTTCTTCTGCCTGAGTAAAGAACAACGCTGCTTACACCACCAGCTCCTGCCTGCATGACCTGTAGGAGTCAGGGATCATCTTTCCTCTGCCCAGGACTAGTAAATGTTTCTGATGATAGCTAAAAAACCCTCTAGTACTGGGGGGAAGTCATTGTCTGCTATAACATTTATAGTAGTTATACACATAAAAATGTTGGAGAAACGTGATCTAGTGATACAGTGAAACTGGCTCAGTGAGAACTGCTGCAAAACTGGGAGGCTGACACAAAGGTATTTTTAAGAGAGCAATTAAAAGCAGCCCTTCAATAGTTTGCTGCTCATAAAATTAGTAAGTCATAGAAACAAAAATATTTTGGGAAATTTAACTTCAGGAGTGTTAATGTGGAAAGAAGAATACATTCCAGAAGACTGAGGCTTTGGTAAATTTAATGCTAACCATGTACTGTAAACACTCTTCTATGAAGGCACACAGCTACAACCCAGAGTGGTGAACGCAGACTGTGTGCAAAGTTTAACAGGTTTAGTTTGTAGGCAGATAGAATACCAAGCTGTGAGTAAACCTGCTTTATGTTCCTTTTCTTCTGACTCTTCTTGTTGTGAAACACAATGGACTGAAAGAAAAACTGAATTACAGGCTGACTTGAGATCTGTATCTTATTTTGGATTACTTAAGCTGCCTGCCTGGATTTTTACTATACTATTCTACAGCTATTATAAACATAACAGATGCTCAGATGTTCCATTGCCATCAGCAGCCCTGCATATTCCTACAGTTCTCCTGAAACACAAATGCTTAGCAAAGCTTTCTGAGGAAGCTCTTCAGCTTGTGGTTTGGCCAGAAGGAAAAATGGAAATTATAAACATGTACCTTATAAAACAGCATAATAAAAATTAAATTTGTCCAAGCAACAAATTGAATACCTGTCACAGGAAAGAAGTAAAACTCAACAAGAAGCCCAGTTTAGTAGCTCCCACCCACCTATACCTTTACATTATTTGTAGTATAATATTTTCTTGAAGAAACACTCTCACTATAGTTCCTTGAGCTAGAAAATTTCCAGAATTCCCACACAATAAACAAAACCCAACTGCAGATACTCTGGAGGGAAATTAGACATTAAAGAAATAAGCCCTGCCCAAGAAATACAGTTCTGTTCAGTGAGGAATGACACCTGACAATCAATACTCAGGCTATTCCATAGTCTAAAATCTGTGCTAATAAAAATCCCTCAGGAGGGGAAGCTGATAAATTCTATAATTTTCTATACCTTATACCTATTCTAATTTTCTGTACCTCAGGCTGGGACTCCACAAACATCATTGTGAGATCTACTGAGGCCATTTCTCAGCAGTTACTCTGGAAAGTTTGCCAGGGAAAACTAGCCCACATCACCTTTCCTTGAACAGCATCATATCACCACCACCATAATGGTTTTGAAACTAGAGTATTAGAAGACCTAAAGCTAGACTCTACTATCAATTTGTGTCTCTGAAAAAGTTGAATTTATAACACAATTTTTATAAATGCTTTGTCATCAAATGACTTCCAAGCAGTTTGCACATCTAATATCAGAGAAGTCCTAAAAATTTAGTTCAATATAAATCCTGTTTTTCTGCACATAAAAAAGCATAGCCCAGTGAAGAATTCAACATAATTTCCCCAAATCTGTCAGCTTTGTGGGCCACTACTTAACCTTCAAGCCTTACCACTGAGATAGGCATACACTCACAAGTTGTAAAGATTCTGTATTATCAATTACTTTACTTTTTGTTTCAAAAATAAATTGTTTCTGACATCTTTCTATGTATTCCCCAAGATCAGGAAAAAAGAAATAGAAAGGAGGCTACAAACAAAATCTGGATTAATATATTTTCAGTGATGCACTTCACTCACGAGACCTTGCTTATTTTTGAAAAAAACCCACACTTAAGCTGAAGAAGAGACATTCCTCTCTGGCTCACATGATACACAGCAATACATTTTCTTAAGTTTGAAAAAGTGGGTTTTGCTACCAACACTGCTCATGGACAGCTCTCCACCATCCCTTTGGTCTCAAACAATTGCCATGTCTTTGCAATTTGGAGTGAATTTGGTGGAAAACAGCGGCTGAAAGTTTCTGAAACTGTCAGTTAAAAAACACCTCCTACAAATTTGGCTCCCCCTCCTGCCCCCTCTTCTGGAAGTCACGACACTCGCCCTCAGGCTGTCAGGGTTCTTCCCCACAGTGACACAAGAAGCCCCATGTCCCTCACGCAGAGCAAGGCAGCGTGACTTCTGGAGAGAGAGCTGCACCAAAGCGGCTTCGCAGTGCTCAGAGCAAGCTGCCCAAAGTCTCCAGAGAAAACTGGGGTCCCATCTCATAACCTCATCCTGCTTCTGTGTCTCCAACAGCATTTTTGGGATGCATCCACCCTTCCCCAGAGGATGCAGCTGCACATAGAATGACAGGGACAAACTCTCACAGTGCCAAGGGAGCCACAGGCAACACAACAAATGACAACTTTGCTTTCAGCTTTCCAGGAATGTGCAAGAGAGGGTTATGATGGCTCCACTGGAAGTTGTGCTGCAAACAGGGCTTTTACAGGAGAGTCTCATGTCCTTGGGAGAAATACTTTACCTTCAGCAGGTGTCATGGGAATGGGCTGAGAGCAAGGATACTGGCAAGGATTCCCCCAATGCTCAGCAGAACTTGGCTTTGTGTTCCTGGGTTATGGCCATGCCCTTACCCTACTGCCAGCAGGGAATAGGGTAGTGAGGTGACACAGGGACCTCACTGCACTAAGTAGCATTTTTATCTTATAAACACAGAGGCTGATTACAGGCTGGCGGGGATCATGGCCTTTTTCATCATTCTAATGCATTTCCTGCCTCAAAAGCTCTGGTTGTGTGCATTAAATGGTGACTGGAGAGGTCCTGAAGCAGTTGAGCAGGACCCAAATCCCACTGTCCACCATCTCCTTCCCTCATGAGGCCATGCCTCACATGAGGTAAGTGCCAAAGCCTGATTTTCAGTAAACTCAACTCCTTAGAAGCTCTGCGTAAAAGGAAAGCACATGTAAGTGCAGACATTTATCATGTCAGCTGAAGAAGGGAGACAGCCAAACTTCAGCACACAAGGGAAGGCTTATTTACACACCTACACATCTCCTTCTTACTGTGGCACCCCATTTCCCTCCTCCCTGGCAAAGAAGGGGTGGCCAGGGGTGGTTCACAGCAATGGTCACTGGGCCACCACCCCCTTCAGACTGGGCAGCCAAATGCTGCTTCTTGTCCAGAGTTTTGTCAACCTGATCCTCAGCAGGGAATGAATTTGGGTTGCCTCCTAAAATACTATTTTATGCAATTTCTGGGAGCCTTGGTAACTTTTGAGATCTTTTCTGCATTGTCAAACATGGAGGAAAACCAGCTGGTTTAAATCTCTCCTGGTGAGGGAGAGAGATGAAGTCAGAGACAGTGCGATCACACAGCCTTATTTGCTTGGAAAATCAGGCTGAAAATCCCAAATAGAAACAGAAAAGACTGTCAAACCTTGTTTCTAAGATCTGCTGGAAGGAGTGTGGGGTATGGGGAAGAGCTCCAGGAGCTGGCCTGCTTCCTCCCCCATCCCACATCCTGGGCTATGGCTGAAGGCCCCCCCTCCAGCACTATGGGGACTGCATCCCCCTTGGCCTGGCCCAAACTGGAGGGGTTTGTGTCCCACGGGAGAACGAACATTAGACAGAAAACGAGCAGACACAGGGAGAGAAATTAACCAAGACTTTCCTGAGGTACAAAAGTCACATTCCTTCAGACCCAAACCCCTCAGTGTTCTCTCCAGTCCAGGCTGGGTTTTTTTCCCCAATATAAATAACCTACTTTCCCTTTTTAAAAGTGAAACTCAGAACAAAGCCCATCAGTACACTGCAACCCAGAAGGCACAGAGGGGCTTTCTGGTTTCACTTTCCCCAGCCCTCCAAAGTCCTCCTCTGCAGTGTCACCTCCTCCTCACACGTGTCCTCCTTGGCATTAAAAAGTAACAAGAAAACCCCCAGGATCCAGGTGAGCCCCAGCTACTGGCACTGTGCACCTGCACTCCAGACAGGACCAAACACAAGGCACAACGCAGATTTGTTTCTAGTAGTACACAGATTTACCAGAAAAAACCTCTCAAGTAACACAGGGTGAAGTTCCAGGTGTTCACGAACCGTTCACAGAAATGCAGCCATGCCAGCAGGGCTTCATTTGCTGTTTAAGCATATGCAGTCTCAGATCCCTAAACTGTCAGCATTTTACTGGCATACTTACAAACTGACAAAACCACTCAGCCTCTTTTGCAGAAATTTCCAATCCTTCCATGATGTTCCAATTAGGTCTGCTACTAATAACTGTCAGCTTTGTGAATAATTTCACATAATTCGCTTGGACAGAAATCTTCCTTACAAATCCATGCCTGGGATTGAAGTAACCAACCATCACTGGCTCTCACACCATAACACAGTCACATTTCATCCCTTTAACTTTCACCTCAGTGCCCAATACTGCTGCCCTATGCTTTTCTGTGCATTGACTTACAATATACACAGGAACATGTGTTAGTGGGAGGGCCCAGAACAGCAGCTAATCATCTTTGGTCCAATACAGCCTTCTTTGCAGCTGAAGGATTGCCTGTAGCCTCTCTCAAGGACCTTATCCCAGACAGAATTCAAGAGAGCAGACCCACTCCTTAACTCTGATGCTATCAGTCTATCTTCTTCCTAATCTGAGGGGAATGATTAAGAATTGTGAATCTACCCTAGACCAGAAAAGCACAGATATTAAAACATGCTCAATGGTTCTATAAGCATGACCAGTTGCATATCTGACCTTTTTGTAACAGTAAAGTTTTTATCTACTTTCTAATTTACTTTGACTCAGAGAAAATACGTGACAGTCAGTGCAGCATGCAAAATTAAATCTTGGCCTAGCAAACAGAGACAAAGCAGTCAACAAAAGCTGAAGAATTTCTTTCATCTTCTGTTTTTTGTTTTAAGAAATACGTATCTACTTCTAGCTTTAGATTGGGAAGCTTTTGATCTTGCAGGGCAATGGAAAGGAAACCTCTATAGAAGTTTGCAGCTAATGTTCTGTTGGCAGAGGGCAAAGTTTCCTTATCAGAGCAGGCACAGGACAGGAGGACCTCTCTGACAGCGAATTGTAGCTGTGGCCTGGGATACATTTATATTCTTACCTGCCCTGAAATGTCACACAGTGGTGCAATATTCTTCTAGTAAGTGGCCACATTCCTTTTCAGAGGTGGGTGAAATGACTAATTTTCTATATATAGACTTGTTGAAGTACAAAATTATGCTGGATTTTTTTTTTCTTGCAGTTGTTCTCAACATACGCTTTTCCATTTCTAATTATTATGTTACTGAAACAGTATGCTGAATATTTATCAGACTGAAATACTGTTAGTATCAGACTGAAGTCAGCTATGACATGCCTCATAATTGTAGATTTTAAAAGTTTCTTCTCATCTTTATTGTAAAATTTTGGTGATTTGGAAGTAATCTAAGAAGAACATTTCCTCTACCAGTTTATCAGGCTTGGTTTAGTTGTTCGGGGGTCAGAGGATTTGAAAAAAAAAATCCATCTATGTTTATATATAGTAATACATTAGAATATAATAGAATACAGTCAACAAGGTAAATCTCTTTTGTGTATTCTCCACTTGTCTGTAAGCCATCTGCAGCTGGGAAGTTTCATTGTTAGAGGCCCATTAATGAGATCAATACAAGCTATATCCACAAAGGATTAGTTGGCTCATATGCTATTGAAAGACTCTTGAGTTCAGCAAACTGTTTTGGTTCTCATGTGCAGTTATGCCTAACCATGACCCTCCTTTCCTCCTCCAGCAATCCAAAACCTGGAAATGGAAGCATTCCCGTTTTTCCTCAATATCAACTTTCACACACACACAAATCATGCAATAAATAGACTCAGGGATTCTAAATTTATCTTCAGTGAATACTCTGGGAAAGATGGGGGGTTATGTAAAAGGGAAGGCTCTCTGCCAGTACTGCATCTACTGTATTTATTAACTGCCTTCTTCTCTGTTTTCCTTTGTGACTTATCTCAGGTCTAGTTATGTATTTATCAGTTTTAGTTTTGGTTCCCAAGCAAGCTCAGCTGCAGGTGCTGCCACCTCATATCAATAGCACTTAATGGCTCTCCTGTACCCTCTACTCATACCCAAGAAGTCATAACTTCTATTTCTGGATAATAATAGGAGCAGGTGAAAAAAAAAATTAATAGATAGCAACAATAATTTTAAAGACACTCCCTCCACTTTCACCCCCTAGTGTAAAGCAGCAGAAGGACAATGACCACAGAGCTGCAGAGCACAAAAGTCTGCTTGTTTCTCTGGGGAAGAAAAAACCATCAAAAATGTGCATTTGCCATGGAAGAAAGACTGTCTTTCTGGTTGTGTCTGAACTCACATGACAGATACAAGTTGACATAATGCTGCAGTTATTTATCACACAGATGTTTAAAGATGCCTCTTCATAAAACACGGTAATCACACACAGTACCACAAATCCACCAGACCATGAAAGCTAATATTTACTCAATACTAAATACCTAATGACCATGCAAGCCTCTGAGGAACCAAATTTGGTTACTGCTTTGCTACTTGGGAAGCTAGTGCTTCAGAGAAAATAGATTATTTGGATTTTTTACCAAGCTATTCAGCTTTACATTTTCCATCAGTCACACAAGTTTTCCATTTCCAGAAATACTGTGCTTTATGCCAGCAAAATGTATTTTCACCTTTGCATTTAGTTTTGCATTGGTTTAGCACTTATACAGAAAGAGGAGTGAGAAAGGGTTTGAAGAACAAAGCAGACCTTGACCTGAGTCATTTCTGTGCCCCAGGAGGTAAGGAAGGAGCTGGAGGAAAGAAAGGTCCCTTGCTGCACCCTTTGTCCTGCTTACACCCTGCTTTTCCTGCCCAGGTGGCATTTCCTGCCTTGCCTTTGCAAGGGACAGCATGAACAAACCTTCATCCACTTTTCATCTGTTTATTTAATGAATTTACACAGACATACTGTGGCCCTACATATGCCACATAACCTTTTTTTTTTAATGTATTGTTAATGTCAATTTTTACTGCTCAGAGAAAAAAGTGTTACTGAGAGACAGCTTTCCTCTCTGACCAGTTTCTGTGTGGGTACAGACACACTAGCACGGTGCACGGTGTAAGAACTCCAGAGTCAGCCTGGAGACCACGAAAAACACAAACACATCTGGGTGGTTCTTTGCTTCAGCAAACGGCTCATTTTCCCCTCACCACTTGGCATTGCTTTGTATGGCAGTGGGAAAACCTGAATTTGAAGAAATAGCAATTCAGTTGAAGCAGGCAACAACTGAGGCAAGAATCTTCACATACATTATTTGCTCAGTTCTATCCATTATGCAGAGATAAACAGCAGGAAGGAAGAAAGCTGCTTTGGGATACTGGGAAATACAGAGTCAGTAAATGCAGTGGGCTATACATGGATAAAACCCATAGAGTTTGTACATACAGTTATGTGATCTAAGTTACCCTTTATTACTCAGGAGAGAGATCTTGAAACCATAACATGGAATTCTCTGAAAGCACCAAACTGAATGCTTGGGGATGGTAAAAGGAAAAACAATGTCAGGAATGATTACAAAAGAAACAGGGAACATCATCTTTCTGCATATAAACTGAGCTTTGCCCACATCTTCAATAATGCACAGTTCTGAAATGGATCTGGAATAATTAGAAAAAGACAGGGAGAAGGAAGACATAAATAGCAGAGCTATAAAACAGTTTCTTTACAAGAAGAGATTATCCAGATGAGGACTTTGCAGCCTGCAAGAGAGATCACTGTGGAGAAGAATATGATTATGGTCTAGCATCAGGAATAGCACCGAGACAGGGAGTGGGAACAACTGTTCTCATGATGCAAGAAGTATGGGGCACCAAATGAAATGGTTGGACAGTTTGCTTAAAATGAGAAGGGCCAATTTTATTTTTTTTTATTATACACTACGTAATTAAGTTGTGGAACTTATTGCCACAGGATGTTTTGAAAGCCAAAAGCATAAATGGATTAAAAGAAAAGCAATTAGAGAAATTCATGGAAGAAAGGTCCACCATGGGCTATTAAATACAATGATGCAGATACAACCTCTGGCTCAAGCAGTACCCAAATGGCCGGCTGCCAGAAACTGGGAAAGAATTCTGCTGCTGCTGCTGGTGCTCTACACTGGCCAGCAGCAGAGGCTTTGGGAAAAGAGAGTGAAGGACCAAGCTCTGGTCTGCGTCAGGGAAGGTCTTTTCTGTGACCCAGTGTAGCTGTTTCAATTCTCTTTTGAAATAGACTAATTTGTCTTTGATAATCTGATGCTTATTAATATACAAATGTAATTCCTTCCCTATACCAGCAATTAACATAAATATTACAGACATATTACAAAAAGCAATTATTTAAAGTAATGTGATTACCTATACTTCATACTTTTAGATTGTCTTTAATCTGGGAATTGCTGCATGACTTAAAAGCCACTCAGCTAAACCCACTGCTCCATGAAATTTCACGTCCATGACAAAACCTTTACATGGCACTACAGTAATGCTTCCGTGTTGAAAGGCACCAGAAAAACATCTTGCTAAATGCACAACAGTTATTGCTTGGAGGAGGAGAAATGCATCAAAGCAATGAAAGGCCCCATCTTCTCTCACAAGTATCAGTATAAACTAAATCAACTGCAATGAATTTCCATAGATCAGCAGTGCCACAGAAGGACAGGATCACCTCATAAAAGCCATTAAAGACATGCTAGATCATCTCAACAATACAAATTAACAACTGCATTCTTGCAGGTTTCTCTAAGGGCAGTGCAAAAATGCAGAAAAATCAATTACTGAAATAATAGCTAATAAATAATTCAGGGCTGTGCAAAAATGCATATGCACAAGGCAACACAAATCACTGTCAACTTCTTGAGTTCTTCTGTTTCTGCTTTAATGTTTCTCTAGCATAGTTTTAGCATACCAAGCTATTCAGGTGCTTAAAGAACAAGATGAAGCAATTTCATCAAAGTGAGATTTGTTCCTCCTCTGCATTTTCAAAAAACAGAGAAGATGAGATTCAGGTAGGTGGACAGATTTGAAGTGAGAGCGATTTGCACTAAACCTTTTACAACTTTTTAAGAGTTTTCAGTTTTTGAAAAGTGTCCATTCCACTTCTCTCAGACACTCCTCCCAAGATAGGCTAGGGAGGGCCACAAAAAATTTGTGGGGGAAAAATACATACAAAGAAGAATGTTAAGCAAAAGAAAATGCTGCATCACCCTAAAAGGACAGCTCTTAAATTCAAGATTCACATTCAAAAAACTTAATATAGTTGGCTTCTAAAAGAAGTCCCTAATATAAGCCGTAATACATTGCACGTAAAAAGGGCAGCTTAACCCCAACTCCACCTTCTCTGGTTCTTCTATGTGGAATGCAAGGTCTGTGTAAGGTCTGTGAAGGGATGATTGTACACACCCCTCCTTCAAGACAGCTTCAAGCTGTAGACTCTGAATTCAAAGAGGAATGTTGGGGTAATCAGCTCCCAACCTCCAGAGGAAGATGCTACTCTGACACAACGTTGCAGGTTTTATAGAGATAGGGGGTAGCTGTCCCATACTCACTCTGATAACGGTGTAGAGCTCATTCTCAGGGGCTGTACTTCCCAGAATTATATGCAAGGGAGAACCGGAAGACCTAAATCCTCTGTGGGCTGAGGTCCTGAAATATTAGGTGCATATGCTGCAAAAAATTTTATAGTATCTGTAAGCCAGCATCACTGATTACTTATGAAAATATTGAAAGCATGATATTAAAGCATCAAAAGGTCATGGTACAAATTTCCCAAGCTCAAATTGGTTGAGTTGTTGCTTCACAGTCCAAGGAAACGATCAGAAACACATAAGCTGTACGAGCTACAGCTGCACTGTCAATACAGTTCTACTGCCAAAATCCCAGTGCCCACAAAGCATCAGGGGGTTTCCTGCAGCATCTTTACCGGTGAGAAACCAGGTTATCCCTCCTCCTCTGCCTCATGCTGAAAAATCCCTGCTTCCAGATCAATCTGATTCAGATATAATGAGCCCTTAATGTTGGATGAAAAAGTTGTAGTAAAGAACCATAGGAAAGGCATACCTTCAGCTTCCACTCTGTCTCTGGGTACAACAGCTTTCAGTTACCATAGGAACACGTCTTCCCGCCGTACCATGAGCTCCCAAACTCAACCCAGCATCCTGAAACAACTCCTGCTTTGAACAGTTCTCCCTCTCCTCTTGCATGGGAACACCAGCATGCAAGCACAAGCAGCCACAGACTGACAACAGCCTGACTCTTCAACTTTTCCCCTGGGCCAGGTGTGGACAAGACAGGCTGCCTTCTTCCACTTCACCTTTCTTGGGCATATGTTTTTTGGTTTTTTTTCAGATGTGTGACAGATGAAGACATTAAAAAAAAAAAAGGGATAACAAGGAAGATTCCAGTCTGATCTTTGGAATAGCTTGGCCTGGTTCCTTGCTTTGCCTGATGCTTCCTTTCATGTGAGTCACTTCAGCCTCTCTGTGCCTCAGCTGTGGACAATACAAACCCGGGGCTTTTCCCTTCCAAAGAGGATGGAGGGAAGCATAGCATCTCCTGGCCACAGACAGAAGCTGCCAGAACCCATCATCCTGTTACATAAACTACTGCAGCATTTTGGGTTTGTGGGTTTGGGGGACTTTGTTTGCTTGTTTTGGCACCACTTACATACATCTGCTTCCAGATCCTGAGCCCCTGACCACCCCTTGGAGCTGGGAATGATGCACGTAGAGACCTAACAGAGTTGATGAAGACAGCCACGGAAAACAAGCAGCACTTTGAACTACTGGATTCTTGCTGCTGCTGGCTGGGATGCACAAGTACAACAGAGCCAGAACTATGCACAAAAAGGGAAAAGCTCAAGGAAAATGCTTTATATTTTAATCATCTGCCTTCAGTCTAAGGACACAACAACAAAAGCTTCTCCAAAGGAAATCAAGGGATGCTAGCTAAGAAAATGCAGCTTGATAAGCTTTTTTACACATTCCAACCCCGTTCTTGCAAAGGAGCCTGAAACTTTCTCAACTGACCATCACCATGAGAGTATGAATGATTTTTTGAATCCCTAGACAACCAGGGTAAATTTATGGTATTTGGGAGCAGCAACCTTCCTCTGAGACCATAACATGTTACAGTAAGAATCAGAGAAGTATTTAAATCCATACAACCTTCTGCTTTAAACACACATCAAGTCCTCTTTGTAACAAGCATGGTTTACCTGGAAGCTTGGAAAAGCCTGGTAGGAGTGGGGAGGAGAGGTTATCCATGGCACACTGGATCCAGTTCATTTAGGACTGTACATCACACATTTGATTAGGGACAAGAGATGGCCTATGCTTCCCGTTGTTTATCACAGTGAAACTTTTTTCAAAACTTTTTTTCATGCCAGCTTGTAATTAAGTGCATGGACAATTCAAACTTAAAAAGAAGCAATTTCAGGGAATCCTTACAGAAAATGATGATTCAGTGTCACTAAGTGTAGTGGTGTGTAGTTGATGAGCTATCTATCTCCAGACCTACAAACACTCAAATTATTAAGCAAGAAACAGTTTGATCCTATACAATAGGGCAGGAATCCAATGACTGAAAAAAGTTACTTTATCAACATACAGATGTCAGATTTAGCACCAGTAGTCTGTGATCCGTTTTATCTCTGGGCCTAAGAGCACTTTACCAACATTAATTAACTCTGTGAGATAGCTCTGACACTCATTTTATGGGCACAGAGCAATTACACCCACTTTATGGGCACACAGCAGTTAAGTGGCAACCTTGAGGTCAAAAGAGAGTTCTGGTATCCAGCCACCAAATCTGCCCAGCACTCACTCCACTAGTAATATATTTAACCTCTATTTATTAGGTCAGTTCCCATGCTTGGGTGGACCATGTGAGTGAAGTTTCAAGGATCTGATGTTTCCCACAGATAGCCAGGAGCTGCAAAGCATTCTCCATAGTGTGAGTTTACACCAATATCCCACTGAATGGCAAGTCTCAGACCTAGCACCTCGAGCCTTACAAGTCTTCATTTTCCCCTAGCTGAAGTCAGTATCAGTATTTCATGGAGACACCTAACCCCATATAGATACCACATTACATTAATCTTCTCCCTAACATGCAGCCACTGACTGTTTGCTATGAGCTTTTTTTTTTGGTGAAGTTTACAAACTGACTGCTTTATTATCAGCTTCAGATATCCAGATCCCTTTATAAGATTTGGGTCAATTTAAAAGTAAAGACATCACTTCAAAACAAAACAGAAAATGCAATTTACATCTCGTCTCATGCTGTTTTTCTTCTTAGACACGCCTGAATGAACTTGTGGATGAGTTCATCAGCTCCATCTCAAAACCTGCATTTTCATCATCTTTTTGAGCTCAAGAAGCTCACTAACAGTTTCTGCCCAATTTTACCTGTCTACTTACAAAGAAAACAAATCAGCATTTAATTAGGTACATGTGATGCAAGAGCTACTGTGTAGTTGCACCATGTGGAGATGAAGAGTATCTTAATGCATCACAGCTACCTCAAGCTCTCTCAGAAAGAGGTGTGACATTTTGTAATTGTGAGTACATGACATGCCACAAAACCCCTTTCCCAAACACAGCCTGTAAGCATTGACTAAACAGGATCTAGGACACATTTGCAGGTATGCAGAGTGCTGAAGGTGCTCTTTGATTGACACATCGGAGGGAGCACTGGATACAAGAACACAGCACATTTTTTTTCCCTTGCAATTGCATCCCAGGCTGCTTAACCAACAGGACTGTTCTTTGCAAGGGAAGATAATCTGTTTATTTAGCCTGCTTAAATTCTGTAACTGACTGTGTATTATGACTTCTCTTCCCCATAACAAACATACAAATCGATGCTATATAAATACCAGCCAGTTTCACCCAAAGAAGAAAGCCTCAGATAGGGGCAAAGCTTGAACACAACCTTCATACAGGCACAGCGACAGCCCCTCTTGGTGAAGAGAGCAAGCTCAGGAGCTCCTGGAAGCCATCAAGCTTATCAACACCCAGGGAAGAACAGCTGGGAGACCAATGATTTGAGGAAAGGTGAGAGAAAAACTCATTACAGTAAACAATTTTACAATTCCCTTGGGAATGCTCCACTCTGTCCTACCCCTTCTCAGGTTTTTTTAATCCTGTGACCACCAGTGACCGCTCAGCTGAGCTGGGCAGGACAGGTCTGTCCTGGTGACACCCTGCCACAAGGCTCAGATGCCTTCCCACTGCTCTCAAGTGGCACAAGACATCCAACCTAGGCTGTCATTTCCCCCAGGTTAGAGAAAGGCAGGGCAGCAGGGAGGCAAAAGGATATACAGGGTGGTAGGTGCTTCCAGGATCTTCCTGTAGCCTGGTGGGTGGAGGGATTTTAGCAGATGAAAGCCATTCCCTGCTCTGCACTGTCATCTTCCACACAGATCATGCACAAACAAGGGAACAAAAGAGATGTGTTTGTTCCAGTTCTATTAGAAACACAAAGACATTGTTTTGGTGGATAATTTGTTTGCTCAGGAAAGCTCAGCTCAGTTGCAGGAGTAGCAGTTGCTGTGAGGTTCTGCAGATGATTTAAACAGATAAAGCTAAAAACCCCACGTTCACAATTATGTTGACCAAGACAAATATCATAGGCTGTATTTTTATCATCACAGAGAAGTGACCCTGGTTTGCTTGTGCAGCTACCTGACTTTTCATGTAAAATAATAAACACGAAAAGACAAGGCTTCCCTTTAGATTAACCTGTACAGTCACTAACTGTGTTCATAAAATTCTGCAACCACAACAGATTTTCATCCTGCTTGGAAATGGGACTTGCACTATTTCTTCCAAAATTTTGGTCATGTACAAACAGCATCCACTGGCTTGGCTTTATCTATCTTGGGGCTTATTCCTAAGATGACACATTATGCATGCATGTTTTACATTGTTTATATTCCAGACTTTCCTGACAAAAATGCATAACATCTAGAAAAACAAGCACATTTTTTGAAGTTGTTAGATGTGTATTCACTTATGAAGAAAAAGCAGTCACATCTGTGCTACATAAGATGTGTTTGAAGGCCAAGATGTAATTATCTCAATGGTGGTTTAAATATAGCTTTCGCCAGAGAGAGTTCATCTTCACCCATGCTGTAAATTGGGTTAATTTTTCAGCATGCCAAATGGCAATTTGTTCTCTTAACATGAATGGCTTTAGTAACATCAGCTGCAGCTTCACAGTATTAACATCTACCCTTTAGAACTCTGAAAAATGAATTTTTCACCCCAACTTGAAAAACTGCTTCATTCTCAAATCAAACAGGCAATATTAACCCTAAATTATTCCACATTAGAGTAAGCATGAGCTGTCTGAAGTAGAGATTAAGTCAGTATTTACTCCACTGAAAAATCAGGCATCTGTTTAGACAAGCAAGTCTGTGACATTGTTACCTACAGGAGCGAGATTTGCTGAGCTGTGAATGTGCAAAATTTTGCAAAGGGACTACTCAGTTAAAATAGCATTGACTTAGCCCACATAGCGTACAACACAGAATGTATTTATTTAAATGAATTGCAAAACTAGTGGTGGAATAGTTGGCAGATGCTTCCACAAATGTAACAGAAAACTATGGAGAGTATGAAGAGGCACAGCTAGTCTGCATTTCTGACAAGGCAACTTTAAAACTAACTTTTATTGATTTCAATGAAAGTTCCACGATACAAAACAAACAAACAAAAATCCAACAAAAAACCCAAACAAAACAGACAAAAAAACCCCTAGAAGTGTTAATTTTTTTTTCTCCTGTGGCAACCCAGAGTCTAAAACTGTTTTCTAAGAGGGGAAGATTTTCTACTTTTTTTTTTTTCAGTTGCCCTACTCAGTTTTTCCAATATTTTACCCAGTTTTTTTAGAATAGATTTATATTTGAGGGCTAGACTACTTTTATGTACAATGAGCTGAGATAACTTAGCTCTACACAAAACAGGTAATAATCCCACCTCCAGATATATGATCTTCAAAGTAAGTTCGGAAATTATTTTCAAGGACAACCTTTTCCTTCTCAAAAACTCTGATAAAACTACAGATGTTCCAAAGGCACTATTTAGTATCAGATAAACCTGAAAAGTGTCAGGTCCCTACAGTCTTGCACACAGATCTGTGCACCTACATGGGTCTGTTATGAGTGTGGAGAGGCACATCAGGTACAGCAGCTTCTCAGAAATCCAAGAAAAGCTTCAAAAGGGGAATTACACAATTGAACAAAGGCGCTCCCTTCACAACCCCACTTGGTGTTTTGTACTGACACGATTGTAAAAAATTCCACATCCCAGAAATTCTTATATTTCATCCTTCCTAAGGAGCAGGGAGGAAATGAAGGTTGTCTCTGAAGTGTACACTTCAGATTTTTTCCGAATTCATGTATTCCAGACCTCTGAGAGAGGAGAGCCTCCCTCCATGAGACACAATGGAGGTATTCCAAGCATGCGATGGAATCACCTGTACATTTTACACCCTGTCCCACCCTTCCTATTTAACAATCCCTATTTCCAGGATGAGCAGGCTCCACAGGAATTGTAAGGAGCAGAGGTACTGTCATCTCTGTTGGAAGGACTGGTGGTGCACCAGCTTCCTCCAAGTCAGCAGCAGATACAAACCTGTTGCCAACACACTGCGGTTGCCAGACCTGGTCTGGAAGAACTGGGTTATCTGAGCTATTCTGTTTTCAAAGCCACCTTCACCTGGGAAGAAGGGGAATTAATTCTACAAAAGGTCAACTGGTAACATGAGGTCAATTATGTGCAAAGCAGCAATGCAAACAGCCTTAAAGGATTATTACTGCTGAAGTGAAATTTCTCTTCCAGAAGGGTCCCCTACCAGCCCTGCCTCCTTACACACAACACTTCACCCTTTTCATGTTCTCTCCTGTCCATTTTTGTCTAACTAGAAGTAAATATGTATTTACACAAAAACTAGCAACAAGAGGCCCTCACTGTGATTTAACAAAAGGGAATTTATCTTTGGAGTCTGAGTAACTGCCAGAAATAAAATCTGGTTTAAATATATTATGGTTTATTTTACACTTCCCTTATCCAAAATGTAGTGCTTGTATTTACAAGCTAATTAGAAAGTTTTATAGTGTTTAAAGAAAATCTATTCCCATTAGCAAGCCATCAACAGCACAAATCTTGTGCAGATGTCTATAAGACGTCCAACAGAAGTCGGCAGCATCAATCACCTGCCTTCACTGTCAGTGTAGTTAATAAATTATTACTATAGCACAGTAGTCGAGCACAAAAGAACCAGATTTAACCTACAAAACAATTGAAGGAAAACAACTGAACCAACAACAATCTTCTCCAGGTGCCTGAATATGGGCACATTTAACATAAATTTCAAAGTTCTACTTTTTATCTTTTGTTGGCATCATGTGTGATAGAACAAATTAATGTAAGATAGTCACAGGTCTACAAAATAAACCTGTGCTGTCCATCACAAGCAGGTGGCAGTTTTAAAGTCTGCCCTAGGCTATCTTGACCTTGCAACTGACAGTGAACACATTTTTAATACACAATTCCTTCTAGGTCTTGGAAAAGTATGTTAACTTAATCTATTGGCCTTGGAAACCCATCAGGAACACGGAACATCTGTGTGAGCGAAAAGCCCAGTCTCTAACCTCTCTGTAATGCATCTTTGGGTTTGATCCTCCCACCCACAATCCTCTGAGCACACCATACATAAAACCAGGTTGGCTGTCATGGATTTTCCAACATATTTAGTAGCAGCCCTAGCTCTCCAAAGAGCATAAGAAACAATTTGTGCAGTCTGACAATGGGGTTCTTCCTGTGAAAGGTGAGGTACACTGATGTAGGTGTAGCTGCTTGGGTACCTTTCTGCCCTCTCACACTCTGCCTAGGAAGCTAAAAGGCCATCAGCTCAGGCATCTGGAACCCAGGTCCATCCTTTCTTTGGGTCACAGAGCTCAAGCATGCACTCAGTCCCTGCTGGCAGCAAAGGTGTGCCAAAGTGTTCCCTGATTAAAATCCCGTCAGGCAACACACACATTACAGTAAGTTGAAATGACTGACCACTGCACTGTAGCTACAAATCATCTGCACCACGCTGAACTGTAATTTTAGCCCATTTGTTTGCAATGCAATGTGGGGCTCTGTAACAGAACCATTTTGTATCTGCAGTTGCATGTGGTAGGGAGGAGGTGTGGGCAAGTGGATGACAGGTGCAGTAAAACAAAGCCACAAACTACACAGTGATGAGGTTGCCCGTAAATAAAAAAGGCCTTCAGGTAGCCATATTTCTCCAGAGCAGTGACAATCAATCAGCCTTAAACAGATGACCTGGAAAGATCTCTTGCATTCCATTTCATCTACACTTCTCTCACTATTTTTCTTACCTCATATTCCAAAAATGAAGACCTTAAATCCACTGTTCCAAGATCATCAAGCTATCCCAGTGAGCAAATAAACAGTGAGTGCACATTCAAGAGATAGAAGTGGAAATGAGACAAGAGGCAATGGGCAGACACTGATGCACAAAAGTTCCACTTGAATATAAGAACTTCTTTTCTGTGTGGGTGACCGAGCACTGGAACAAGTTGCCCAGAGAGGGTGTGGAGTCTCCCTCACCGGAGATATTCCAGAATTGTCTGGATGCAATCCTGTGCCATGTGCTCTAGGATGACCCTGCTTGAACCACTGTGGTCCCTTCCAACCTTACTCATGCTGTGATTCTGTGAAATGTGCCCACAGGGCATCCAGCAAGCAAAATACAGAAGCACACCTTCAGACAAAGATGACACTGCAGTTTAAGGTGAGTTACCTATCACAGACTGAGACACACCTGCATTATAGATTGTTATGGCTCCCTCTCATCACTGTGTCACAGAGTGCTTGAGAGACTTCTTAGTGCAAACCAATATGGACACTGGAATATGTCCCACCAAGCATCAGGCTTACAGTGCCATGGACAACTCTCCCACTCTGTTTCATTTGTGTTTCCAGCTTGCCTTTCTGTCTTTTTTGGTTATTCCAATTTCAGTATTACTAGGGTTATTCTCCCTCAGAAGGTTTATCTACAGAAAGCCTTTATTCTGCAATGAGGCATAGCTTTAAAGTGCAACACCCATTTCAGAATATGAAATAAAATGTTACTCTTGCAAAGTACTCTATTTTACAATAACTACTTGGGTCAGCTTCTTGCAGAAGAATCTGTTGTGGAAAGGAAAGAATAAGATGAAGGAAAGCATCCTTTCCCTGTGCCAGAACAGGTTTCTTTACACCCAGTTCAAATTAGTTCAATTTCAAATGTCACAAAACTTTGGCTGTGAAGAGATACCAGCTCTTAGAACCTGCTTGTTGCAATGAGAAGCGTCACCATCCACAGCCACTTGACACCAGTCCTTTCTTAGCTATCACAGGAGGAAACCCTGGGAGCAGTAGGGCAGCAGTGGCTGCAGGCACCCCATCTTCCCTTGGAATGGGATGTGGAGCCCATCTGGATGTTCTCCATACCCTTTGTGGCAAAGGTGGCACAACACACAGGTGAGACAAGTCCTACATATTGTCTTCAAACTGTCTGGATGCCACCAGCAGCATACGCAGTCCAGTCCTAACTTACAGCTCTGGAGAGCATCAGGGGTTGCTGCTGTGCCTTCCCTGAGGATGCATTCCCTAACCTCAAGGCAGGTGAACGGTGTGGGCAGAGCAGTGCTGTCCATGCAGCCAGCCCCTCCCGGAGCAGCAGCACTGCGGGTTCAGGTGGTGCCATCGGGTGTTAGCCCAAGGTACTGTCCATCCACGCAGCACACTGCACACATCCTGCCCTGCAGAGCAGCATCAGAGGGCCTGCCTGCAGAGTCACTGAATGACAGAAACAAAGATGACCCCTGACAAAGTTTTTCTGCTTCCCACAGGCCTTCCCATCCCCTGTCCATTAAGTCATGCTGTCCCCTTGAGAAATCAAACTGTCATTTTCCTGACACAACACCCTGGCTGTTTATCCCACCTGCGTTATGCTCCCATTTAAGCAGAGCTAGTATTTTTCCTTTTTTATTTCCCTCCAAACATTCACTGGAGCCTGATGAAATCTCAGGCCCTCACCCTTTCAATCACCTCTTCCTCCTCAGCAGAGAGGCTGGGACGTCTCTCACGTTTGACCTTGCCCCTACACAAATATGCAGCTCTGCTTTGTTGCCCTTTTATGGTATCTCTGCTTATTGCTGACAGTAGTAATTTTAGTTTGTATCAAATCACAGTTAGATTGCTATCCCATAATGTTTACAGTTTCCTGTAATGTATATTTTGGAAATGCTAATAAAAACAATTTTTAATAGGAGAAAAGAATGGAATTCAAATCGCACACAGAGCATGAAGAAAAAACTCCCATCTTGTCCGGATTAGCTGTGGGTCTCTAACATTATCCTTTACTAGTTAACAGCATTGTCACAGCTTCTCATGGGGAAAAACACACTTCTGAGCCTTCTGAGCCTCCCAACCCATTGTTTAGATGTTAAGTTTTATAAGGTGTGGGTTTTGAAACTGTCCCTGATACCAAATCTCATCACTGTTTGCACATGAAAAGATTGTTTTAATCAAAAACTGGAATGGTCTTTTTGAGAAGCAACGTGTGCACTGAATACAGAGGCTTTTACAGGGGATGCCACTAACACCAGAAAAGAAGGAAAAAATACAGCTATGGATACAGAATAGCTGGATCCTGCACTCTGCTGCCTTAAAAAGGAATGCCCAGCACAAAGGTACAAAACTGATTACATTGTTCTCTGCACAGACCTCAAAACTCATTTTTCAGTCTAAATTAGCACAGATGTACACTATCGGTACTCTTGAAGAAAACTAATGAACTGCTCTATATTCATCTTTATCATTACAGATTTGTTGCAGTTTATCACACAAATAATATTCCAGCTCTTAAGGGGGGAAAAAATCCTGGGTCAGAGAAAAGTATCTTAATTTCTCACATGCACTTAAATGCTGTTAATTAAATAGTAATAAGTCATACAAGTTACTTTTAAGCTGCTAATGTAAGATGAACCCCTGCTTTGCTGTGCACAGAATGGTTTTTTTTAATGGTGTGCTCTCTAGCTGTTATCACTGATAAGGCTTTTGCAACAGTTTTGAAAAGAAATTGATGCAATTTTGCAGTATTATGCATTATTCTGGGAATGAAATAAGGGCAAGATTTCATTCTACATCCATAAAGAGGAGCAGTTCAGAATTCAGAGCCTAAGGACAGGACAAACTAAAGAGACTTTGTGTCACCTGTTGGCACTCCTGCTTTTGCTGTCCTTTGGCTGCTTTGACCTTTGGGCCTTTCTGAATTATGGTAATCATGTGAGGATGTCCCCTGGGCCACAGCACTGCTCAGAGGCATTAGGGATTGTGGATGTGTCTAATCACATCAGCCCTGACTATAAAATCACTGCCCTCTGAAGCTTTTATGCTGGAGGGATCCTGCTGCAGCCACACATGGAATTAGAGCATTTACAGCTCTCAGTAGCAGTTTGAGATTGGAGGAGTGTCAAAGAGCAAGGATTTCATCCAAAAGAGCCAACCTGCAAACACCATGCAGAGTGTTCAGGCTCATTCCATCTACCACTTGAAGAACAACAAGAACCTACAGCTAAAAGCTTGTAACTATGCATTAGGGGATCAGTCATACCTGTCTGCAAAGCTGACAACATGTACACAAGCTGCATGTACATAAGCATAGCCTGCCTGGGCTATATACTTAATTAAATTTATTGCTAATGTGGTTAAGAATAAGAACAGTCCCAGAAAATCTTATGTCTCCTGAGGCAGGTAGTTGTACAATTCTTATTCTGATTCAATATAGAATTTGGAGAGCCTGAAATCAGCAGGTTTCCAAGTCCACTGAGCCAAAACCAGCTGTCACCAGAACTTGCAAGTTGAACCTTCAGCAAAATAAGAAAAATCCAAAAAACTTTATGGCTAAATGGAGATGTGCACCTAGAACTGGCACACCTGAATGCATTTCACTGTCACCAAGGTCTTTGTTGTATCAGTGGCTGCCATTTGTCTTCTGAAGAGAAAATGCAAGCAAAACCTTCAAAGAGCAGCCCTATTCTCCTGTGTCCACCAGAAGCAGCTCTGACAAAGGAGGCACAGACTGTGAAAATAGTCTTCAGAGGTGTGCCAGGACTGAGCTGGCTCTGGACCCCACATGCACCAATAGATTAGAGAGTCCCACTACAAATAAGGCACTGAACTGGTCACTGAACATCTAGTATTGAATATCAGCTCTACCTAAAACTCCAGGCAAATCCTTTCACTCTGTTGATCATACTCTCTCTCCTCTATTTCAAGTGTAAACATGAGAGAACATACACAACTTCTCTCTAAATTTAAATTTAAATTGGTGCTGACAAGTGAAGATTCAGAGCCTAGATTTCAGTTAGGGTCTTAAGGCACTTTAGTTACAACAGCATGGTGTTTACAAATCATTCTTTAAGCATAATAGTGATAGTTTCTACCCCAGTGAGCCCTTAACAAGGCCTCCATATGCTCAAAAAGTTTACCTGTCCAAAGTTGTTGCCATCCATGAGTAATTTTAGATTTGTGGACTGTCTATGAATCTTTGCTATCTTGACCAGCTGAAAGACTTGAAATTGACAAGATTGGTACTAAGGCTTTAATTTGGATTAGAATTGTATCTCAGAGTCTACCTCAAATACTGTGGCATCTTTTCTAAATACAGTAAATGATTTCTAACACTAACTTTTTCTTAACTAGCTGTCATCTACTCAAAGAAGTATTAATTTATTAAAACTTTAAATACCCATCTTCCCTGACTATCAAACAATTTCAGTTCTCTAGTTAAAAGGATAAACCCATGCAACGTATAATCACTGGTTTTTGCCCACTCTGGCATAGATGTAGCTAATTAGAATACCAGAGCAGCAGCTTGTTCAAAGTCAAACAAATTTCTCCAAGATATCAAACAGCAATTTCTAAATAATATGAAGACCACAGCATTCATCTCCAAAGATCATAAACACCACTGGAGGGAGAGACAGACATTTATGAGTGAGATAAAGGAGTTTGTTAAGTGCTCAAAATTGATTGATGCTGTCTGAACTTAGGAGCATGGATTAAACAAAAATTATAGCATTTTGAAGGATCCTTTTAAAAACACAAACCCATGAGAAACAGTAAGAAGTTTCAGCTGTGGGACTTTTCCAAGGTGGTTACGTTTGCATGTTCATTCAAAGTGACAAGCAGCTACAAGATTCCTAATATCTCAATACATTAAGTCAACCTACTTTCAGATCTATAAAACTGAGGAGTGAGGCTTCAATATATTTTTCTGAACAACATTTAATTTTTAAAATTTCAGAGTTTTTAGAATTTGTGACAACCAGGTTGTTTTGGTGTCTAAGAAATTCACTCCCAAAAGATCACTGTAAGCAGTTCTCCCTATATAAAGGATGCAATCTGACACATCAAGCAATGTATACTAAAAATATATTGGTTCTTCTAATGGATTAATACATTCAGTTTAAAACTTCTAGCCAGCTCTGTAGGCCACCAAAACAGGATAAGTATTGTTTCTGAAGAGGTAAAAAATTGCTTCAAGATATTAGAGATCAAAATGAAGGTTCATCTGTGCTGAAATACATGGTAGGCTTGCTGAAGACCTGTGAAATCTGGACTGTTCTGTTTATTTTCATGCAGGATGTATCTTTCAGTGAAATGGGAACTGCAGTGTTAAATTCCTGCTTGCTAGTTTGCAGTTTTAAAGGAGATATGTCAATTATAGTTTTATTTTTTTAGGAAATACTTCTTCAAATGAACACAGAAAGGAGCTTAGAAGGCACTACTCCATTTTATGAGTTTGAATAAAGTCTATCACATTACAAGATTTATGCTAGTTTTACCCAGTAGTAAAATCCTTCTCTTTACTGAGTGTTCAGATTATTCTCTCCCCTCCTCATCTTTCTTCCTAATTTCCTCATTTCTCTGCACTAAGTTTAGTTTCTGATTACCCCATCTTCAAATGTCCTTTTTTATTTGGCTCCCCTTTCCTCCTAACCTTTTCTTCTATCTTTTCCACTTCCCTATGCCAGCAGTACCAGTGCATAAGATCTTTCCATGAGAACCAGAGCTGACTAAAAAGCTGCTAAAAACCCAGAGGCTCAAAGAAGCTGAAAACCACAGTATCGATAGATTTCTACATTTCAGATGATGATTTGGACAGTGGGTGAAGCAAAATTCTGGGAGTGGATTCTAATCCACTATCTTTCCCTTGCAAAGGATGGGATAATAATGATGGCTCTTGAATCCACCCTTAACCTTTGCCCTGCACTTTCATACTTCTTTAAAATGGCAATCACCACTGAGCATTGCTCTAACCACGTCTGTGAATGGTGCTGTTTTAAGCTCAAATCATTCTTTGAGGCAAACCACTCCACTCTGGCCTCCTTAAGTTTGACAAAGTTCATTTTTCCTAAGCATTTTCTGGAACTCATCACTGGGTAAAAATAGTAAAGAGTTAGCCTGAGGAGCATTTTTTCCTGCCTGTTAATGTATTTCCTGCTAGCTCTGTCTTGTGAAGTTAAACATGTCTCAGAAAGGAGTCTCTGCTAAAGAACCTTCCAATAGCTCATCGCTTCGAAGCAGACCTAGTATTCATTTCTTCTGACAAAGTATCACCCCTGCCTTGAGCAGTGCAGCAGCTTCTTTATCACATGGTATATGAAACATCTGTACAGCAAGGCCAAGCTGCTCCTGCTGGGTTTATTAATTCTGTCGCTTCCCAGGCAAAATTAACTGCTTTGTCACCGCGTTGGTTTTGACTGCCCCACAGATTAAAACCACCAGCAATCACTCCCCATCCCTCTGGCCCTTTCCAGAGCAGTGGACTGTTTGTTCTCCCGTTATCTCCATAACGTGGAAGGAGGTGGAGCTGTGCCACTGCTGATGCAAAGAGCCGGGCAGTTTTACGGCGGGCGCGTTATCGGCTGCTGGCGCTGCACAATCCCTGACCCGCTGGAGCCCTCCCTCCTGCCGTCAGCACAGACCTGCCCATCACACAGCCCACGCAAACTCTGGATTAGAAACACTGCTGCAAAAATCAGATGATAAAGCATCATGACATAAGATAGACCAAGTAAGAGACAAGTCCTATAATATGCAAGACCATATCTAAATAATACATTTAGCCAGATGTTATATGGCCTAATTTTTGAGGATCCTTAATACCAGCCATAAGTGAAATGTGAATCAGTGCTTTGCAGAGAAGCCATTAGCCAGGTCAGGATCTCACTGTATGCTGAAGGATTGTAAAATAACAACAATGTATAACTGAAGTAAGTTATAGTTTAGTATCTATGGCTACATGACTAAAAGAAGAGATGTAAGTGGGCAAGAGAGATCAAAGTAACGCCAGGGTGCTTCACCACTAGCACAAGTTAAAGGTTACTAAATTTGTATTTATTTCAAATCACTACATCATTTGAAGACTCATATGGTGAAGTGCAGAGAGCTTGCTCACCTTGGAGGC
The DNA here is from genome assembly GCA_013398175.1 of Climacteris rufus. NCBI lineage: Eukaryota > Metazoa > Chordata > Aves > Passeriformes > Climacteridae > Climacteris > Climacteris rufus. The sequence goes on from VZRZ01003586.1 coordinate 2,121,881, forward strand.
TGGTCCTAGGAGCTGGCTCTGTTTCCCACCTGCAGTCACCATCCCACATCATCCTAACACTGCATAGGAACTAAGTTACAGATAATTGTTAACCAGCTACAAGAAAGTAAAGGCAAAGGAATATGGGGAAGCAAGAGATGAATTGTTCAGAGACCACCCTCACTACGTGCTGCCCTGCTCACCAGGGCAGCCCAAAAGCTTTACTCAAATTCAAGCCTGCCTAACTAGCTGGGTACCTTTTGTGTCATGGTAAGATTTGAATCAGCATTTCTGAGTCTACCCCGAGGCTTTCTGTGATCTTAACACTGGGTGACCAGTTCCTGTAACAGTGGCTGAGTCAAGGAGCTGGGGACCCTTATACCACATAACACTGTTCTGTGGATCAAAATCTCATTCAAGTAGTGGATGAAATAGCACAGCAGGACACTGGCTGACAGCCCCAGTGCAAGCCACAGAAAAGGATGCTTTTAGCACAGATTAATGCAAAACATACAAAGGAGGAGTTTGGCTGAACTCCACAGACATGAGCAGAGCTCTATTAAATGAGAATCTGGTTGACTATAGCAAACAGTTACTTGCAAATTAACAACCCAGAGGGGTACAGAAGCTCCAATAATCCCAGTTTTTAACTTTTTTCCCCTCTGTGTTTCAAATCTAGAAGTTTCATAGGCAAAGGTCATCAAGAAAACTTTTTAGAAAGTAGCAAGTCTATTTCACATTTTGATATTTCCATGGAAACCTTTAATACCTTGTGCAGCACAATATGTTCTTTAAATGCACTAAGCTCATGAGAGACTGCATTTTGTCAAGAGAAATGGATAGGCTTGTATTACTGCTGGCAACACACTTAAAATAAACAATGTCTTGCACTTTCCTTCAAGTGTGTTTATCCTACATTTTCCTCTGAAAGAAAATGATCCCACAACATGGAAAAAGGATATCGAGTCCCAGCAAGTGGTTTAGGGCTGCCTCATGCAGCAGAATTGCCCAGTACAGTTTCTCTGTGCAAACGGATGCAGCACGGCTCAGACAGATGATCTCTGACATTGCTCTGGTGACATATTTCTCCCTGGCAATTTGTCCATAAAAATAACTGGCATTCTTATTAGCATGGCTGGCCAAGACCGGAGTGGGTGTGGAAACTGAAGCTGCAGGGCTTGTTGTTCCAGATCAAGGAGCAGACACCTGGAGATGGGCCTCCTTGCTCCTGCCTGTGCTGCTCGTGCTGCGTAAATAGAGTTAAACTTCACTTGCCAGAGGGGTTGGTCCAATGCGAGTCACAAACATTAAGAAGTCGTCATTGTTATAAATTACAACCACAGCTGCCAACTGGAAAAAGCTTTGCATAGCTGTAACTGATAATTGTGCAATGCTGTCAAAACTCTATCAGAAACTAGATTAACACACACACCCTAAAAAAGTATCCTGTTCCACCTCATTTTTGTCTTAAATGGTGTGAAGAAATTGCAGTTTCCAAAGAAACACATACTTTTTCCTCTTCATCTCTGCCATGTTTAAATACATACACATATTCATGAATACCAAGGATTTTCTGTTTGCTCCCATAGCATATCCATCACAGAAGCTACATGCTGCTGCGTACTGCACTCGTACTCCCACCTGCTGTAAATAAGATAATAAGTTGGCAACACAAAAGATCAATAAATGTTATAACTAGATGTTGCAACTAACTTAATAAATGTAAGCAGTCTGTTGTTTGTCACTGGTAGAAAAACATTTAAAACTGACAGGAGAGTTAGCTTTTATAGAATTTGTATTCCAAATGCAAGTACTATTTGGGGAGGTGTGTAATTAGCATTACTTCTTTGAAACCACATTTTTCGTAACCTAGTGAATATTTCTCCGAGTTCTAGATAGAGGGTGGGGTAGAAACAGATAAATTAAGGGGGAATAAAAAGAATGCCAGCACATCAGTATATCACCACAGATTCCAGGCACAAGGTGAACCATCAAGGACTCTTTCTATCTTGCAAAAAGGTGACGTTTTAAAATTCACTCCCCTTGAGCCTAATTCCTCTTTAGGCAAGAGGCAAAGCTCTCATTGACTTCCAGTGAGAGCAGACTGGGGTCAAGTGTCTCTGAAAAATTTTTCCATAAACACAACATCAGAAACCTTTCCAGTCTAATATATCATTACAATGAGATATTCATGAGCTGTGGAATTCACTATCTAAATAAGCAGAAAAGGTAAAGATTTTCATGCAAATTGTCCAAAATGGTAAAAGAAGTCTGTGGCAGAACTACCACCACAGATTTCTCCAGTGCTCTACAACCATGCTCAGGCCTGCTGTGTTCCACCTCCATCAGCATCTTCATGCACTCTGCATCGATAAAAATACTAACAACAACTTCACACTTTTTCCTGGTGAAAACCAGGAAAGTTCCTTTCAGAAAGGAGTTTTGGCACCAAGGCAGAAAAGCAATATGATAAAAGCTTGGGGAACCCACACTTCTCTACACAGACACACCCCATAAGCTATAAAGCCTTCAGGCTTGTGCAGTCAGGGCTATTCATATGAACTGCAGCTCTGTATTGGATCCTTCGATGCTCCGCCTCACCCACACAGGCTCAGTTAGCTCAGCTTCACTCTCAAAACTACAGCCACAGATAATACTACACGAGGAAGTAAACAAGAAAAAAAACCCCACTTAACTTTTTTGGTGGTAAAAACAAGAGAGACTCCTAATAAAAAAAACAGCAGCAAGAAAGGAAATTTATAGGGACACACTTGTTCCATCCAAAGTCTTCAAATGATAGCTTTGCAAAAGAGGACAGAGTTTAATCACCAAGTCCAGTATTTCTGTTAAGAACATAAATCTACTGAATTTATACCCAAGAGATTTTGTGCCTTCCCTTGTAAGACTGTGCCAGTCCATTCCTTGGATGCTTGTTCTTGTTCAAGATTCTCCTTTCTTAAGCAATAAATCCAGCGGGCTTGTGCACTGGCAGACTCTCAGGTTTAGTGTGTTTCCAGAAACAGCCATGTTTCTGGCTTGTTTTCCTGCAGCCAACGTTCTTGTGCCTCCAAGGGAGCATTTGTAAACATGGTGTTAGAAATAGCTTTCGAGACAATTTCCCCAGGTAGAAAATGACAGATATAAACCTATTGAAACACTGACACAAAAAAAAAAACAACCCAAAATCCAACCCAACCAAACAAAAAAACCCACCAAAAAACAAACAAAAAAACCCGCACACACAAAAGACCCAACAAAAAACACAGACTAAAAAAACCTTGCTGCACTGATTAAATTGTCAAGTGAGACAGGAGTCCATTATAAGACTTTCTCTGTATCAGTAGCTTAGTATCTTACACTCAGATTTCTCTATTTGACTCGAATTTTACATCAAAAGAAATACCAAGAGAGAAAGCTGAACACTTATTCGCAGTCTTCTGAATCTTACATGTTAAATAGAATAAGACACATATATCTATTTCTGTCTGTTATCAGATACAAGACATTTATCTATCACAGCAACATCAAGATCACTAAGGATAAACAGTTTAATGGAATAGTATAATCCTTTGCATTTTCACCTACCAAAGCTTAATCATTGAACATTCTCATCCCTCTGATAACAGGTTCCCTGACTCATTTTGTTAAAAATAGCCCAATACAACTTTACACACTGGCATGTGTACACACAGAGTGACTAACTGGTCCAAGAAGGCTCCCAGGACTTATTCAGTCCTTTCAGATTCATCAGCATCTTCAGCTTACAGCTAAACATAGCAGAGATTAATAGGAAACATCAAGCTTCACTAAGTACAAAGAATTTGCTCTCTACTTCTCCAGGTAAAAGAGCATCTTCAGTAAAAAATTACTCTCCTCTACTATTACCACTTCAGTCCTTTCTATCCTACCAGCTGATTTGGTAGCTAAAAGAAGTTACCAGCTAAGAATGACCATGCATGGAAGATGTGACATTTACTGAAAAAACCATGAGAAAGAACGTGCATTTTGCTTCACCTCTCTAGAAACCTTCAACAACTCTAAACCTGATAGAGACAGGAAAACCAATGGACAAACACAAAACATGCAGAGATCCTTGCACATTGTATTTGACAGTTCTCTGCACCACATATTCTATGTCACTGTACTTCTGCATGCACACACTCCCAAAGGTTCACAACTGTACTTTACTAAGCCCCAAAATAGATACATTATCCTCAACATTGTTTTAGTATCCAGAACTGTTGTCATTTTAACACTGTTGATGGTCTGCATGATAGTAATTAAATCTTAAGTCACTTTCAAGCAAATCTACTCAATTTCACGACTTCAACATAATTTTTAAGAGGAACACTCAGGTACACTCCCTGTCTGCCACAGTAGTTAGAGGTTTGATCTTACAAGCTTCTTTCCTGGGAAGTAAAACTTCCAGCACAATATGCTGTAGATCATCCCAGGGAAGTCTGCAGTACTTATCCACCCTCCTGGGGAAATAACTCTTCCACTGTATGCCAGAAGTTCCATTTCACAGTCTTCGATCACAACCAACGCAGTACCATCCAGGCATTCTTGCAGGAACAGTACTCCTAAGCTTTTGAAAAGAAACAATAGGAGCTAACTGCACCTTAGAGGAGTCTTTCTTCACAAGCTATTCTTTTTAAGGCCATGCTGCAGAAAATTTAGAGAAGATTTTAACCAATCTATACATGTTATGACAAAATGTAAAGAAACAGATATAATTCCATATTCTTTAATAACAGAGAGTGTTTTTCTTCCTACCCATCATTCTCCCTATTCTGTATTCAGAATTACAGTGAAACATATGTTGCCAGTACCATAACCACCATTGGGTATCTTTAAAGCTTTAACATATAAAAAGCCTGAGATATACCAGCTTCTCTCAAAATGACTACAGTGAATTATTCCCTAAACAGGATCAGTCCTGTTTTATGACTTACAAGCAAATATCAGGATGACCTGTCACATGAAACTGATAAAAAAATTGTTCATGATTTTTCATACCATAATTTTGACCTTTTAATTTTCCAATTATTTCTCTTAGTAACTGAAAAGATTTGTTTTATGATACTCATAATTTAGGAGACCTTGGCAAGTATGTACAGTATCTTTCAGCATTGCTGCCAAACAACTTGAGTTAAAGTAATAAATCAAGGCATAACTGTCCCGTGCTGATAAGCAGAATTACCAGCAACACATGTTTTATAGCTTAAGGATATCAGTTATTTGTATAATTGAAGTCCTACCATCACCTGAGAGAAATGCACATAAAATATGGTCACAAAGCAGCAGTGACACGATGCACAAGCATTGCTAATAATTTTAACTGTATTGCTGCCCTTCCCAGTCTGATTTGGAAGACCATTGCTGGTTAGCAACTGCAAGCAATGGTATACTTCATTCAAAGAAAGCTGATGTAAAAGAAGTTTTATTCTTCATCAGGACTCAGCCTAGTCCTTTCCTACCATTTGTTTTCAGTTCAGCTGCCTGAACTTTGGAAAAGCAAATACTTCAATAAATTGACACAAGAGCATTGTAGTGTCCTTGACACCTCTGTAAACCTCATGTTAAGGCCCAATCCTGGCCCTGCTTTCTCCTATACAGCTGTAGGTACTTCAGGTCATTGGTCCCTTTTTGTGTCTCATTTTTTGTCTGTGGGAAAAGCATCATGGATGGGGAAGGAAGAAATGCACCAGCAACTACCTGTATGCTACCAAACTGGTTTTATTTCATGTACAGTCTGGATGAAAGGACTGGGACCGATTTGTACAGTATCATAAAATACTGAGGCATGAAACAAGATGCAGCATTGTGCATATCCTTTGCTGTGCTCTGAGGTGAACACAGCCAGGCTGGAAGAAACTGTCTTAGAACAGCTTTAGAAAAGGAAAGGTATTACTTGTCTTCAGTGCCCCACAAGCCTGACTTGCTGCTTTCCTTTGGCTATCCTGCCTCTGCCTTGTCTCTGGTCAAGAAAGAGTCCTTCACCCAAATGGGGCTGGCTCTGCTCATTAAGAAGTGCAATGATTCCGCATCAGCTTTAACCCTGTGGATTTTGTGACTTCTTACACCAGCTGGAAGCCCCAAGTAAAGCAAAAGAGAGCAAAGAAGTGCCAGATTCTGTTTGCCCTCAAAGAGATGAATCCATGGAGCAGCAGCAGGTAGGAAAGCAGCCTGTCCATCATGACATCTCCCATCTCCCCCTCCCAAGGTGCAGGCTGAAGGCAGGGAATGGCAGACTATGCATGCTGGGGCCTCGGGACAGTCTGAGGGAGCTGATGAGAGCAGAGCTGTAGGTACTTCCCCCTTCCCCATCTGCCAGTCCCAAGAGCTGTTAGCAAGGATGCAGTGTGGCCCAGGGACAGTGCAGTGACCTGAGAGCAAGGGCCAGTAGCTCTCTCCTGGGAGGGATTTTAGTTGAATTCTCCATTCCTACTGGCAGACCTGTGGGTGCTGTCTAGCCTCCTCACATACTCCCGTGCCAGACGTGGCTCCAAGGGGACAGTCACATCCCCCATGGCTTGTGTGACTTGTCCTCTCTCTCCCTTCCTCACAGAGAATGGTGGCGAGTCAGGCACTCAGCAGATGGTGAGAGCTGACCAACCCTCATCAAAGCTGAGAGGGCCGTGTTTACATCTGGAAAGGTTTCCATGTTTTGTTAGAAGATGAATACAGGCATGACTATAAAAGGAATATTTTTACATCTAAAAAATGTTGCAAGAAGTGGTTTAGATTTTTATTTGCCAATTATGAAGACATTTATTTCAATCTCTAAATTCAGAGCAGTGAGATTCTGCAGCAAAAGGCATGCTATTTCACTGCCTGTGGAATATATTTTTCATTGTGGCAGTTTCTGAATACAGGAATGTGAAATAGAGGAAGCCTGGACATCTAGAGAAATTCCATGGGACTGAAAAAGTCTCAGCTTCTCTCTGCTGTGTGGCTCCCCATGATCTGGGGTACACTTACCTCTGTAACTGCCAGGAACTTTGCCCAGTATTTTGCCACAGAAAGCTATCCACTGTAATGAACTTATTTCTAAGCAACTCTTAACTGGAGAGAGTAAACTGCTGAGGACAGAAGGAAAAAGATTAACTTATTTGGAAAAAGACTTTCTTTGGAGAAAGGCAAGTGTTGAGACATACAGTCAGCAATACAGTTGAACAGCACAAGAAGGATCTGGCATCTCAAACATAACCTTGATTTGCTGCAGGGCTTCATTTGTCCAATGTCTCTGTCTCCCCTCACCCATAAAACCAGCACTAGATCTTCATTTGCAGAACTGTTAAAAATGCATTGCCATTTACCATCTGTTCAACATTCTACTAACCTAATCTTGACAAAAAACACCGTTCTCCTAGTTGTCAAACTAAAAAGCAGAGTTGCAAGAGTTGCCAAAGAATCTGCCTCTTTCTGAACATTACAATCTTTAAAAATTATATTTGCACTTTACTAATTTCATTTAGCAGGCCTGGCAGGTCACTTGGAATGAAAGGCAACAGGGAAGAAGATGATATTTAAAAAATGCACCTCCAATCACATCAGGGCAAAAAACCAGTAAAACTACACATTTGTCTGGCACATTTTGTTGACTCAATGACAATTTCATTGACTCAGAACTCTGAAATCTGACATCACCTTGTTACAAAAGAAGCATTTTCAGCCGCATGTTATTTTTCTACAGGGATTTGACTCATTTTCCCAAACTTTAATTTAGAATCAATTGTTTGCTGTGTTATTTTCACACATAAAAGGCAGCACTGGCTCTTATTACTCCATAGAGATTTTTAAAAGCCTAGAATATAGCTGTGGAATAAGTTGCTCCTTTATTTAGGGAGAAGACAGAGAGGGGGGGAGGAGAAGCACAAAAACACCTTCAATTGCTTGAATCACTTAGTTAGCCAAACATCCTAATGCCTTTCTTTTTGTTTCAAAGAGCAATTCTCTAAGCCACTAGGAGTTGCAGGTTTGTGAAACTCGAAGGCTAATAAAACCACTCGACTGTCATTTCTGAGTGGGTGGAAGCTCTCTTCTGAATCCATTTGGAAATGAAATCACCCACACATTTCCATACTTGATAAAGACCACAGGGCAAATGACCACCTGCCTGCAGTGAGCAGGGAGGGGAGGAGAGGAGAAATAGAAAAGAAAAAAAAAAACCTAATACAAGGCTTTTCAAGCTGTATATTTGTGACAAGATGCTTGAAACTAACATTAAACTGGTTTTTATTCCTCACTAAACCTACTGAGCTATGGAAAAGTGTTCTTTTCCTAAGGACTGGTTTTCTACCTCTCAAATAGGGCTCACAATTACACACAGACTTAATATGAAACAGTTCCACAAAGATCACTAAGATCAGTACTGTGTCTTTTAAGAACTGTCCCAAGCAAGGTTTTGATCTGTGAATCAGAACCTTGACAGAAAAGGGTGTGGAGATAATGCTGCTTAGAAATCAAGCATCTTCTCCCAGCTGCAACAGTTCAATCAATCAACTTGTTATCATTATGAGAAATATGTACTGTCTGGAAACCTGCAGTCAGCTGAAGCAACAACATTACACCCATTTGTATGCTGAACTGATAAGGCATGTTCCACAAGTGGGATGCAGAAAAGGCAATGAAACTTATAGAAACAAACAAAAAACAAACCAAACAAAACAA
>VZRZ01003586.1:2130585-2175247 GCA_013398175.1 Climacteris rufus
CCCCCCCAACAAATAAACCAAAACAAAACCAAAAACCAGCACAAAAATTCATATGAACCTTCCTGGAAATTTAGTATTCCCCTCTCTGCACTGAGGATCTCAACGATGACAAGAGTCTTGTGCTCATCAATGCACTAAACTACAAATTTGGGGTTAATCTAGGTCCTGTGTCTGGCCCAGTGGGCCCTGGCTGTCCTGGCATTGTAGAAGGGCTGTCCTGGCATGTCTTTTACTGAAAGCCTCCATCCTACTCTAAAGCCCAGCCTGTACAAAAAAAAAAACCAACGAAGTCTGAAATGGTTTCAAGGAAAAATTACTAGAATGATCTGATCTTAAGGAGCTCATTTGCACAGCTCAACAAAAGCAAGATGGAGAGACAATTATTCATATGCAGAAAGGAGCACTGATGCCACAGAGCTTTTAGTCATGCAGCTCAAGGCAAAACACAATCAGAATGCTTTCCATTGAAACATCCTCGTGATCAGAATTTTGGAAACAAGATATTCAAGCTGGAAACAAAAGGCACATCTTTACCACACAGGTAGCTCCTTATTGTGATGGCTTACAGAGGACAACAGTAATTAACTATCATTTAGGACCCACTTTAATCTAAACTGAGTATTTCTCATGCAGATTCTCTAATTCATCAGTGCACATCCCAGCTTAAAGCAAGAATTAGTTGGGAGTCACACAATGTGTCATTTAGGAGTTAAAACTGGAAGTCTGAAAACAACCATGACAAATGATGAATTGCTCTTTGCAGGGCTTTCCCAGCTGGGAGTTTGCAGCAAATCAATACGTGTTCTTTTGTACAGATATGCAAACAGTTATCAACCTCAGGCACATTGCCTTCACTGGGGAAGGGATGGCTCCTGAGCAAGGCCGGATCCTGGCACATGCAGGGGAAGCTGCCGTGAGGTGAGCTGAGCTGAGCTGAGCTGCTGGAACTGAAGGCACAGTTCCTCTCACATGGAGTTCTTATTGCTCCTCCACTGCCATCCCCAGGGAAACACAGGGTTCTTTTTCTCTGCACTGGCACCCATGAATGCTCGATTGGATTTTATCCATACAAAGTGATACAGCCTTCTAGACATTGCCCATTTTACTGATTATTTTCTCCCTCTGTTTTCTACAGTCACTCACTAAGCATGACCACAGCACCTGGTCAAATGGACAAAGGGACAGCTCTCTCACCTTTCTGAAGGTGAAGACTATGACCTCTATACCGTCAACATCCTGTGGTCAGAACAACATCTAAAATTTACACCAGGATGCAAAATAGCAAATGTCAATGTTATGAGAACAGGAAGCCCACATTTGAAGACTTTTGTTTATAGCCTCTAAAGCCCAAGTGTGGCGTAGTGCAATGCAGATTCCTTTTATTAGCAGTCATTCAGGATATGCTATGCTGAAGTGATTTTGCTGCTAGCAAATAATGCACTACTCTTAAACTTTCTGCAATAAAAGCTTTATACCACATCATTATTAATTTATCTCATAAATGCTATTATCTTCAGGATGTTCTTCTTAATAATTCCTTCCAAATTGTGAAAGCTGGCTGAAAGCCAGTCATAGTGACACTGAAATTAAAATAAAAGATCCCTGAAAGCTGAAACACAGGGCAATACCCATCCAAAACTAAAGCAGAATGTCAGTGTATTTTAGATGTTGACATTTTAAGCAAAGCATGACCTCATCCCCCTGAAAACTTCAATGTAATTGCTATATGGAACAAATTCCCCATTAAAACTTCAAGAGACATAGTCATTAAAAAAATGTGGAGAAGAAACATCCAGCTCTTTCAGCCTAAGAACATTGCATTTGTTAATTTCTCCTGCTTAAATACACTATACAACACAAGACTATGCACCGTGTTCTGAGCTGTATGCTCAGAACAGCTGAAGAATGATGCAGAGCCATAGAGATAGAAATGCCTTCATGTGAGCTAAGAGCAGACAGTAGTTATGAAAAAGAGGATAGGCAGTCAACAAGGTGTGACAAAGACTGTATTGCACGTAGGTCCTTATGTAAGGCTGTTCTCTAGGCACCACCAAGATGAAACTTCAAGTGAGGACATGCAATTTGACAACATGTAGCAGCTCTCACCATTAGAAAAACAGAAACTTCAAGCCAGAAGACTTAGCCTTTCTTTCTCCTGCTGCTGTCCTGTCACAAAAACACAGGAATCACAAAACCTCTCCAAGACACAGCTTCTTGCCAATGGAAGATAGAGAAAAAGCATCTCTTTTTTTTATATTTTATTTTCTGGGACATAAATGGTTCATGGGTACACAGTGATGCAAAGCCAAGCAACTTACACAGCTTGTTGAGCACGTGCAAGCACAGTTCCATGTCCCTGGCAGAAACACGAGTTCTGTCACTGATTTCAGGACATCTCTGCTGAGTTACAGTGAAGCACACACAAGAATGTAACTGGGGGACAGAGAGAAAGTGAGACTGAGTTTTGCCAGGGAGCTCGCCAGGGAGGCCCAAAGCAGGAAACCCATCTGTTCTCCTCTTATGACTAAGATAAGAACATCACCACACGACTCATCCAAAACACCGTGATTCTCCATCAGCAGAGATCAGCACAGTCTTACAAAATGGGGAAGCACTGGCTAAGGCTGTGCAAAGCTGGTGAGTCCAAGCAGAAAGAGGAAAGGCTGTTCTGGTTATTCAGAATCTGGTGTCCTATTCACTGCCCTGTGGGGATAACTTTTCAAAATATGAGGCTCAGGGAATTTCATTTATCTTGAGCCCAGTAGCAGAATGATGTCACACCTCAATTAACGCAATGCAAGATTGAGAAAGTTTGCCTATCTTCAGTACAATTATCAACCAGGTGTGTGGGGGGAAAAGGTAAATCACCAGAAACAAAGCACTTAACCAACTGTCATTGATATTCTGAGTGCTTTCCTTCAACTTCCTTCCCTTGATGGGAAGGTAGAAATTAAGGATGTTTTGTAGCAACAATGCAACCGGCTGTGAAGAATCTCTCCCTGCTGAGCAATCCCAATACAGAGCAGGCTTTTGCAAGAATCAAATTTAAGACAATCCTGATATCCCAATTTCATCGTTCATAATTCAAGTTCTATTATTGATGCTTTCATTCTTACAGAGACTGCTTATTTTGATCACAGCCAGGGCATCCTCAGGCAGTTCCATGGATCACATGAATAGTACATAAGGAAACTGTGGTCAGAATGGAAAAAATAAATGAAAATGTATTTGATCAATGTGGACTGTGAGCCAAGATGAATCAGAGAACATAAAAAGAACAGGAATTTCATGAACTGAAAGAAGATGGTGCTTTTTCCTTACTGGTCCAGAACGGAGGACTCAGGCTGCCTGTGATCCACTGGTTGGGCTTAGGTCTGTATGATTTTCAGGTGTCACAGTGATGACAGTGAAACAAACACAAGGAAGGAAGGCTAAAGAAATAAAGTTAGGTCATAGTAAATATGACCAGCATCTTTAATTAAAGCCCCAACTATACTGTATTTGGTAGACACTGAACACTGGTGTACAGATCTGCTCACAGCACCACCCCAGTGCGCTATCAACACTGTTAAAATGGAAACCCCTCCAGACACTGCCACTGAAACCAGCTTTTTCATCACAAAGTCTTAGTTTTACATAGCATTTTAGGCCTGAAGCAGAGTACAGTGAAAACATCTCTCAAAGTACTTGAAATAATTAAAGAGAGACTAAAGGAAAAATCAAGAGAAAATATCTGGTTGAAAACCTCAAGATCACAGGAATTATTCAAAATATCAAGAGAGGGGAAGAGGAGAAATAGGACAAAAAAAATCAGTTGAAGGATATGCAACATGGAGGTGAGATTGTAAAGCCCAGGAATATAACTAGAATTGCTTCTGCTTTGAAGAACTGTTCAGCTGTGTTTCTATTTTCCAGAGAATAAAGATGTCAAAACAAAAATTAGAGATTTTCAACAGTAAGAACAACTGAAGGAGGATTTATTTGTTTGTTTGAATGAGACAGAGACTGCACACACAGACCCAGGAGGCCCTTCTGAGACTCCAGCCTTGGGGTTAACTCGCTTCCAAGTCTAATCTCCAACAGGAGGTCCTCACCCTGTGGAATACTGCATATAAATACAATCCTAATATGAGTCAAGCTACAAACACAGGTATTGCCACCAGTTGATATAACACATGTAACTCCTTGAGTCCCGGAATCAAGGAGGTGGTTCCCTGAGAATCTGCAACTCCAGCTCAGTGGTATCTCACAGCACAAGCTTCCAGCACAGCTCTTCCCACAGCTGGGACCGTGTCGCAGGGCTTTGCCCTGGGCAGATTTTTCAGTGTTCATAGGAAGAAGCTCATCTGTAGTAACACAGTTATCCTTGAGACTTCTACCTCCCTGTAAAATTTGCCTGCGATTGGCCAATGGATTAAAAAAGGGAGGGGAAAAGAAGAAGGAAGGAAAATATATGCAGAAGCAGCTTCATCTTGTGTGCTCGTTTCCTATGGAAACAAGGCAAACCCAACAAATTATGAAATGAACACTCAGTTTAGTGCCAGTTCTGTTTCAGAGCATAAGATAACAGAGAAACCTCAAGCAGCAGAAAGTATTTGCCCTTCACTGTCTCAAGCAAGAATGTCACAATAATTGCACTGATCTGTTTTTCATGATGTATCACATTATGGCAGTGCAATGGGGAAGGAAGAAAGGAGAGAGAGCAGATATCACTAGATTTTGAACACTCTGTTAGCACAGAGATACCCCAACCCTGAAACACTGCCAAAGGAGCAAATTAATGATGTCTAACTGGATGGTCTGGATTCCTTTTATTATCACATCTTCTGTGCAGAAGTCATACAGTTTGCTCCTCATTGACGTGGTTGCCATATATAAACAATGCATAGTACACATAAGGGGAGGGTAAAAGAAAATATACTGAGATCTGTATATTTAAGCTTGCCAAGTGTTGCCATTTGCCTCTACATACAGTTCTCAGAGCTACTAAAGAACAGAAAAAGCTCAAAACGCCTTTGCATTTCCAAGCATCCGTTCTCTTCTCTGTAGAGTGACTCCTCTTTGAATGTCAAGATGAACATTGTAAATTAGCCAGACACATTCTAATCCAGCAGAAAAGAATTATTTTCCAAGCCCATCCTAAGTCACTTGCTCTTAGTGCCATGTAAAGCTCTGAATCATCCAGTAAATATAACTTACTTCTAGGGAGGCAGCTTTGCAGAATAACTTAATTTCTGTTCCTCAGCACCCACAAGAAGCCATCTACATAACCCACATGCAGAAAGACAGTAACTCCACCAGGCAGATAACTAAGCTAAACACCAAAGGCTCAAGCACCTGTATCTAAAAGTTTGTTTAGGTGAATCAACAGCAGAAGACACTAAGTACTTAAAAGACTCAGTCTGATTCTAGTCAAATTCTTCACTAGCTGAGCAAGTGCCTTTTCCAGATCTACCACTCACCTGCTCCTCTGATGAGGATAGAGACCTCTGTCTACTGCTTATTTCTCCTGGGCCCAACACAAGGCAGTTTTACTGGTGGCTTCTTTACACTACCAGAGATCAGACTCTGGGATCTGCCACTAGACAGATAAAATGACCTTCAGCTTGCATGGAATTGCTTTGTCACAAAGGAAATCTTATCCAAGAACAACAGCCTTTCAGTTCTCTAACAGGGTTGCAAAATCCTCTGAAAGAGGAACTTGCAGTATTGGCCCTCCACACACAGTTCCCAGCACATGAAAAGAAAGGCTGCTCTTTGGCACTGCTCGGAGGGAAATCATGACCTTCACTCGGCCGGCTACTGGGCAATGCCACGTCACCCTTCTATCTTCCAAGCTTCACCCAGCACCACTGAGTTACAGGCACATTTTCTGCTGCAGAACGCTGATGTCTCCCTACAGCCAAGTCTGCCACCACATTTCCAGAGTACTCCTACCTCTTTATTAAAGACTCATGGGCAGGGAACAATCATCTTCTGGTTGTTGGTCAAAACAAACGCTTCTTATTGTTTCTTTTTTGTAATTTCAGATTCCTTCTCGTAGAGGTTATGCTGTACTTCAGAGAAAGATGTATTCTACCTACCCACAATCAATAATTATGCAAGGTCTTTTTTTAATATCCCCCTCGAAAAGTTAAAGGACACCATTCTGACACACAAACACTGCCAATTAACTACAGAGGACCTTATTTTCCAGTAGAAATAGTAATTCACATATTCACACAACTGTCCCTAAAGATCAAGCCTTTTTGCAGACAGCTATATTATCAAAAAGCCCAGACATTTGGCTAGTCTTAATTTATTCTAGCATTTTAGCAAGGAACTGTGCAGCTTTTATAGTCAGTAGGTTTTCACTTAGTCAGACAAAACAAAGACCGGCACAAAACTCATTTCTTTGCCCAGCATAGCACAGTTTTTAAGAGCAATCCACTAACTCAACTGGTAACAGAGAGGTAAGCCAGAGGCAATGTCTTCATTGCAGCCACCGAGAACCAATAACTCAGAGTAAAGATAGTCTAGGACAGGAGTAGACAGTTGTCCACTTAAAATATCTGTATGTAGAAGACAATAAATTGCTGATTCTAAAGTGCACTTCCTTTTCCCCAGGTGATTTTGAGACAAACAACAGGTCCCTAGCTGCTGCTCATTGGAAACACGAAGCCAGAGTTTCCAGCTAAAGGGAAGGTGTCAACTTTCTGTGGTGTCACTTACTCACTAGCTCGCACCACCCACGCCACTGCTCGAGAGGACTCAGCTCTGCAATGGAGCAGGCTTTCCCCCAGGCATGGATGCAAACAAGCCAAGCTGCTAAAACATTCAGAGAAAGAGAACTGACATTCAGGCTGCACGCTGCCAGTCTGCTGTGGAATGCTCAGAGCTACCTGCAAATTCATACCTGGAAGCCCAAACTTCCTGAAATGCCATGTCAGCCTCTGCCCCTTCTGATCCTCCCAACCTAAGGCTGAGCATTAGGTTATTTCACACCATTTCCAATTCCCTCAGGACTCTGACATCATAGATCAGTGAAGTCGAGTAAGTAATCACTATCAGGGATTTCCTTTATCTGTCCTCTTTGATGTAAGAGGAGACCAGCACATTTGGTAAGCCCTTGGTCCCGGCTCAGACAACTTAAGAGTACAGAACCAGATGTTTGGGTTCCTGATAGAGTCACTTAGGGAGAATTGGGTATTTCAGAAAAGTGGCACTCCAGACTTACATGCTATAACAGGGATTCACCTACATCCCACTGTTAGTTTTGTAGGTCCCCATTTCTCCCCAGGATTCAGATGTTGGAGTGAGGGCTGAGCACTGGATGTCTTCATGCAGCTGGACATGAGACCCTCACCAAAGAGATTTCTGACTGAGCAGGGCTCACTCTCAAGATTTCCTTGGCATATGTGTCAAGCAAGAAGGAGGTCATGCTGTACCTG
Source organism: Climacteris rufus (assembly GCA_013398175.1). Lineage (NCBI taxonomy): Eukaryota > Metazoa > Chordata > Aves > Passeriformes > Climacteridae > Climacteris > Climacteris rufus. The sequence goes on from VZRZ01003586.1 coordinate 2,138,016, forward strand.
CTCAGCCTTAATTGACAGTTTCTTCTGCCAGGAACAATGAAAGATGCCCTATTCAGTTAAAGAACATTTACAATTATGGTACCCACCTTCCTGCATTATCTGGCTGATCTGGATGAAGGCACTCCCTAAATGCAGTCAGAAAGCAAACACCATGGAAGCAGAAGGAAAACATGACATCACAGCCTCTTGGTTAAAACGCTTTCATGGATGTGGGAGAGCTCAGTGCGAGGTATCATTCCAAGAAACATTAAACAACTGAAGTGCCTGGAACTACATCTAGGTTCTCCCAGCTCTCCTCCCTACGGATGTGGTTATTGCAATGGCATAGGCTGTTGAAAAATCAGGACTGAAGTATGCAATTCTGATGAATGATGGCAATAAATTAGCATGTGATGAGTCTTCAGCTTTTAAAGGCAGCTCTCTCCACTCATCTCTAGTGCTATGGATCTTTACATTACTTTGAAGAGATGGCAAGATAAAAAACATTGCAAAAGCATTAATGAATACTATTTTCTCCTCTCTCTTCTCCTTCAATTTATATTTATCTCATCATTTTGCCAGTGAAAATCTTCCTACTTGATAATCACTCTAAAACCTTCTGAAACAATTTTAGAAACCTGAGTCAACTGGATGTTAAATTTTGACAAGTTTTTAAGAAAAAGTTATGCTTAACATGTGATCTGAAAGGGTAGTCTCAGATACTTCAATTTTTAAAACATTTTCTATGTAAAAACCAACCTAGATTTTCTTTAGACTTTTTTAGCCTGTCTTCCCTCAAAGACAGCTGCTCCCTTGTTAGGAGCAGCAGAAGCAAATAAGTGTAAGCCTCATGACTGATGATACACACCACATCTTGCCATAGTTTCCCAGAGAAATGAATCTCTAAGATCAAGTGTGTCATTAAAATCACCTTATAACTCTGAGATTGGAAACTGTACATAAGGAGGCAGCATCTCAGAGACAAAGAAAGCATCTGGTAGAGCATCAGTCATGGCTGTTTAGCATGGAAGCAGCATCTCGGTTGTGTCGGCCTGACTGAGGCACACAGGGAAGTTTATAAAAGGCCATTTGCATTGAGCATTAAGTTACCAAAAGCCAAACCAGCAAATCTCAGAAACCACATGTAAGTAAAACAGATATACTTTACTAATGTATATGCATGCAGGAAGGAGACTGTGAAGGATATCATGACTTCACTGAATGATAAGCTACACACACAGTATGCCTCTCGATGGACTGCTGGGAGTCATCAGGGCACAGGTACTGCAGGCAGACTGATAAGAGCATCAAAGGAGGCTCTTACCATTTGCATTAATGTAATTGGCTGTAGCACAGGGATGTGGACAGAAGATAATGATGCCAGTAGTTTGTTGTATTCACTCATTGTTCTTCCTTCTCCTCCCACAATTAGAGCCAACATACACATAATGCAATGCAGAATTATATTGCCCAAATTTAGTCTACCAGCCCCAGCAGACAGTTTGTTTAGTTTGTTGTCTTTCAACATGCAGCACAATGCATTATCAGAGGCTTAAGATGGATAGCAATAAACAGGATGGGCTCGTTACCAAGATTCATTACCGATTATGCCATCAGCATTGAGCTCTGGTTTTTCCAAAATGAAACATTTGTTTTCTAGCAAGAGAAGCCTAGCTATTTCTGTGACAGAGTCCTGTTGAAGTATCCAGTTTGTAAACAGGGACAGAATATGTCAGGTCTGTTTAAATCTGGGACTGGATAAAGTCACTCAGGTTTTGCTGGAAGGACGTATTCTCCTGTTATCTGGGACAGTTCCTGCGTTCTGTCAAGATGCAGGAGTGATGACAAAGTGGCTTGGCAACCATCTTGTCAGCAGCAACAACAAGAAGGAAAGAATAGCACAGCTTAGAAACAAGAGAACAAACACATAGCGTTTCCACCACCGTGACCTTTTCCTCACAAAGGCAGAGAAAGTGCTGTTATCAAGAAGATATTAGAAGGGACCTTGGAAAAAAGAGTTCTGCTTAGCCAACTGGTGGAGATTGTTCTGTCCTCATTTGAAGTGTTCAGGAGAACATTCTGAAAGTACAGCAAGAAATTCCTAAAAAAGAAAAAAAGCATAATAACTGATAACCCTTTTGTGGGTGAGGAAAGGTCCTTAGCTGAAGTGCTGCATTACAAATCCAATCCTACAATTTTAAACAAAGCAAGTGCAAAATACATGGACGTTTTGATCTGCAACAGAAGTGTGTTATAGTGGAACAGTTCATATCTGAGGACCGCCAGTAATTCTTCATATGAGAGCCAGAAATATCCTTTATTTGCTTATACAACAAAAGTCATTATAAAGGCAGAGTTTACTGAAGCTACCATCAAAGTTAAAAACAAATGGAAAAGCTGGGTGCACACAAGGATAACAACATTAATCACTTACACTTTCATTGACCTTGAATCAAAGACTCGAGCTGGTGTTTTTGTGGATTATAAAGGAAAGTGTAAGCACTCATGCATACAGTAGTACCCATCTCACTGCACCACAGATGGGAAAAGGGTATCTGTCTGTCCATGTGGGCAGTTCAGAGGTTCCATTTACTGCAGTCCTCACCCTTACAAAATCATTAGGAAATAAAATCCAATCATATACTGAAATTAAGAAACTGAAAGAAATTACCTGCCTTACTTTAATCTTACAATAAGATCTGTTTCAAATGGGAAGGCTGCTTTTTTGCCAGCTTGCATTCTTCATGCCAACATGCATTCTTCAACAGCTTCTGTTTTGCACATCAAAATGCCTTGGATAAGATTTAGTCAGAATTAGTAGTATTTAGCAAGGTGCTATTCACTGACCCCATCCAAGAAATTCAACATTGGCAATGAGTTATCAATCCAGAAATACACCTTTCTACCAGATGAGATTTACATTCCAGCTTGAAAACCAACTCCTGCCAAAAGAAAACAGTTTCTACTTCAGAAGGGTCTTATATAGAGCTGAACCTGTTTGAACCATTCAAACAGGAAGGCTCAATTCTTATTTCTATCAAAGCTGATTCAGGTATCCCTATGAGAAGGTCCTGGTTCCTTATCCAGAGAAAAACAAGACCTAAATGCAGGTGGGAACTCAGCATCCTGAAAGAAGCACCATTTGTCAACTAAATTATTTTCCAAAGTAAAAATTTTAAAAGACGAAAACTTTGTCCACTTGTCTTTAGATGTGTAAGATCTAAATGTCTTGGTGACAATAGTGGGAAACACAGATTCATTCTCTATTAAGGACTTTTTGCTTGACTAGCAGAGTCACAATGCACTCTCTCTGAGTAGTCTGAATCCTCCTAAAAAAAAAAAACAAAATGGAATCTTGGAGATTTGAGGTGAAGAAAGACATTCAGGAAAACATGTTAAAGTAAATATGTCAAAGCCCCAGCTTAACTGGTGTGGATGGAACTCAGGGATGATTTATTGAGACTTCTCTAACACAACATTTAGAAACCTTAATAAGGGGAGCTAGCAGGCACTAATAGCAGCAATATGCAACTGAATCCAGAAATGATGGACTATTTCCAGCTCTGCCACTGACTGGAAGTATGAAACAGTCTGAGTGCCAAGGCAGTATCATTAAGACAGCATCAGTATGAATTACTCATTTTTGCCACTTTAATTCAAAGGAAAGATCTCTTTGTAGATTAACAGAAACACTGCTAGCTCAACTTCTACTTGTCCCGAGAAAATGGGATCTGTTTTTCCCTACATCATAAACAGAGCTTACATTTTGCAATATTCTTCCTCTCAGTTTGTATTACCAAACAGGTTCATGAAGACACCACACACAGGAGTAAAAGAGAATTACATATTTCAGCCATTTCAAATATCTGGTTTTGTTCCAATGACACATACTCCAGATTCTTCATTTGAATAGCTAGGGAAGAAATAGGGCAAAATTATGGGGAAAGAGGGATAAACTTTGTTTTCTTCTCTCTCTCTCTGACTCACCATCTTCTTCATATGTAAACAGAGGTTTCAAACTCGCCTCTGCTTCAGTCACCACCCTATAGTAAGTTCATCCCCACACTTCACCAATGCTCTACTTTTTCCCACTCTATCACTGCAAGTCATGGTCCACAGCTTTTTGGACCTCAGTAGGAGCAATTTCGTTTCCTTACTGCCATTGGTTTTTAGTGTGAATTGTTATCTGCTAAAAAGTTGTTTAAGCCCACAAGCAGCCATGAGGGGAAAAGAAACTTCCAGCTGCAGCAAACATAGTCTGAACAACTATGGATGGCAAAGTTGAAAGGTTATTTCTTTCTAGGTATTAGCAACACCTTCAACCACTTAATATTGCATGAAGTGAAGAAAGGCAATGCATTCTGCTGCTGGTTCTTTTTCTCCTTTGCAGAGTTCACCCCAGCCTTTCTCTGGGAGAAGGCAGCTTTTGATTATGGTGCGCAAAGCAAAATAAATTGTAAAATTTCCTTGGGTTGGCCAACAGGGAAGAAAAAGAGACACTGCAGAAAAAAAAAGAGACTGTGTCCTGCACCCATCTAGAAGTACCTATTCCAGAGGTAAAACCTGGAAAATCAAATCTTTCAGTTCTAACAGGAAAGCTTCATGGGTTTTGGGACAGACACCCTCAGCACAGAACATCTAACAGAAGCGTGCTCCAAGATGTGACCTGTACCAGAGTCTGACCACAGTGAATGCAGAGCTGAAGCTTTCAGCTTTGTTAGCAACTGCTGGACATCCCCAGGCTAGACCACACTAAGCCTTCCCCTTTTATAAAAGGAAGAAATGGAAACAATTTTAACACAATAGTAGAGCATTGTACATGAACAACTCAGAGAAATACCTTTAAATTACTTTAAATTTAAATTACAGCAGCTTTCCCTCAAATTTTTATAGTCTGGACAAAAAAAAGACAGTACAAACATTGGGAGAACAAGTGACACAGAAATCCCTCCAATATCTTCACAACAGCTTCTTCAAAGGTAATGTTATCACTAAAACATAGATGTTATAAACAGACAATGTCTCTAGGCACTGCTAACAGCAAGACTGGGAGCCTACTCATAGGTTATGGAGTGGCTGTACTGGGTACTGTACGATACACAAAGAAATGTACTTACACTTAATTTTTAACACAGAAATTGAGCTGCTCCTGACTTACTGAATTTTCACCATTAAATTCAAGAGACAACAAAGCATGATTTAAACCACTGAGAAATACAACTGCTGCTTAAGCATTCAGCAATGAAGGCAGCACACAGGAGTTCTATTAAGAACAACTGAATGCACAGATCAGCATTGCAGAGGCTCTGCACTTCTGCTCTTTTTCCTTCTGTATGGCTGAAGAGGAGCAGGACCAGGTCATAAACATGTTTCAGACACTGGTCTTCTGCAAATCCTCCAGAGCCAGGAAATTGCCTGCCAGGAGCTTGGTCACACTCACAGAGTTGTTCCAGAGCTGTTCCAGGTTCTGGTTCTCAGGTTCCAGCCCTGCAAATGCTGGAAGGGGAGTCTCTGCCCACACCATCAACAGAGGGAGTAAACAGAGATCCCTATAGATTTAATCTTTGGTTCTTTGAGATTTAATTAAGTTGTTGATTTAAGCTTTTATTTTACAGTTGGGATGTTTATAACCTTTTTCTTCTCTGAGGATTCTCCAAAACTAGCAGAGGTCAATCTTTCAGTGTTACCATCTGTCTGAAGGGGCACTAACACATGAGGTGTCTTGTCCTCCACTTACCTAAATACATGATACTTTATCTGGAATTGCTGCTGTATCATGGTCCTGTTTGGTTCAAAATAATGGAACTTATTAACCATTTGAAAGTTATAGTGAGGAAGAAGATAAGAGAAAGGAAAGAGACTGATTTTCTTTGGAAGCCAGGCCAAAAGTATCCCAAAACTATTCTTAATAACATTTTATACTTTATACCACCTCCAGGTGTGCAAGCTGCTCCTCTGAATCCCAATAGCATCCTTTAAGAATGCCCTAGAAATCCATGTTGTTTCACATTTTTTCAGCATCTTGTTTCCAATATGCTAATTAGAGTGGAAGCAATTAGAACAAAATTAACGTAGCCATCTATATTTACTGTTCCAAACTTTCCCCAAATGCTGAAGGAAACGGACAAATCCAAAGTCAGCATGTCAAAGAGCTATTTCTAGCCTGTCATACAAGGTGTGAAGAAATACATGGCATTTGACTGGTTTCTCCTGTCCCTACTGAATTTATGGCTTTAAGCAGCAAGCTGTCAGAAAGGGTGACTGTCACTGACTGTAAATGATAATTGCTTCCAACAGCCCATGCAATGATGCTTATATCACTTCAACTAAGGCACGTTGTCCAGACCAGCCACAGACTGAAAGAAAACTCCCACTGTTTAACAAAACCAAACAACCTGGAACCTACAAAAAATATCAAAAGTTAAGGACCACATCTATGCCTGAACTGTATTTCTGTGTCTGCTGGGGTGGCTTGTTTGATGTGCCCTCTCTTAGGAGGTGGGATGTCTGCTGGGTCAGCCAGACACTGTAGCCTGGTGGGGTGACATGGGGAAGGCATGGGGTGACTGAAAAGCTCTGTAACCTTCAGGTCACCTTAGTTCCTGACAGAAAGCAGGTCTGGCTAACCTCAGCTTCAAATTTCTACTCTGTTCCTCAGACAAGATCAACAGATATTCATCAGTGACTACAACCAGTTTGGATTTTATTTCTAGTCTTACAGATTGAGGCCAGAGGAAACAGTTCAGGTTCAAGGAGAGGTCTGCTGTATCACCGCTAAACACTGAGTAGAAGCAGTTCCAGGAAAAAACCCCATACCTACAGAATCTCACCCAATGCATTCTTTGACAGTGAATCCTTTACAACTGCACTGGGATACATAATCATTTTTGTCTCTCCTGTTCAACCCCAACTGGGAAAATATACCCTAGATACTGTTTACTTCCAAGATTGTTGTATGAGACAGTCAGAAGCTGACCTACAAGACATGAAACCCTACTATTATTGTAATTTCTTTTACTGCATTTGCAGAAGGCAGTTTGACTGTTTGGATGCCATTTGTTCTCAGCAAAGCTACTTTGGCTGTGTCTCATCTCTGTGTTATGTCCCAGCTGCTTGCACCCTGTCCTATTAATTCTTTCAGATTTTTCCAGGAACTGAAGTTTGATGGATCTACAATTCCCCAATACTTCCCACCCCCCTCTCCCCCTTTTTAAAAGGCAGGCATTATATTTGATACTTTCCATTATTCTGCTACATCAATGACCCCTCAAATATAACCAATACAGTAAGAAGAGGGTTTCAGCCACTTTTTAAAGTGCTCCAGCAGGCCTCCTTCTGACAGGAAATGGGGCTTTTAAGAAAATGGCTCCTACCAATACAGAGAAGTACCTCTGCTCCAGTGCCTGGAGCACAGGTTGTCAGCCCCAGAGCATGACAAACATTTTTCTGGCAGTTGCATCAATCACTTCTCTCATCACATGAGAAGGTCACCAGAGGTTTGAATATAACACAGAGTCACATATTTGCTCCTGAAACAAAAACTCTGAAAATCCAACAGCCCGAAACAAAAGCCTGGCTAACATCCTGATGTGGTACACCTAGCTCTACCAGTCTCATGGAAAACAGTGCAACTTCCTTAGCATGGATGAAACTACAGTACCATGAGAACACTTAAAACATTTTATTTATGTACAAACACACAAGTCTCTGTAAATGGTACTACATGCTGTCACACAACTGAATGCAAGCTAACAGTCATGTTGATATAAACCATCATCATACTTCAAAATAAATACTCAGCTGCTAGAAACCCCAGGTATAAGCCAAGCCTAAAATGTCTCACAGCCAAAAGCAACTTTCTCTTTTAATGTGACCATAGTCTTCCACAATTTTCTGAACATTTCAATTCAAAATGGATAGATACATTTTGTCCAATTTCATATCTAGAAAAGAACAAAGTAAAACTACTTGAACTGATTGCAATGAGGTACTTGCAGAAAATTCACACCTAATCTTGCTGTCAGAAGAACAGCAATTTGCCAACTACAATATGTAGGAATTACTCCTCCTCCAGCAGAGAAAGTTTAAAAATATTTGTCTCAAAGAGTTCATGAAGTTCTGCACATGCATTTGGGAGTTTGTCCTAAGGGACAGAATTGGAAGACTTAAATATTAATTGTTTTGTACACAAGTTATCCTGGGCTCATCTAGAACACCTTAGGTTGACAGCAGCTTAGCTGGTTTCCCTGGTAACTAGAGACAATCAACAAGCAAAGTTTAAGGAAGAGTGCCTGGTACAAAATCAAACAAGAAGCTATTCTGAAAAACTTGCAAAAATTCATTGAAAAGGAGATTTCAGTATTCTAAGAAACCTGAAGCTGCTTTGGCTCTTAGGCAGCCTTGCCTTAAGCTATGGAAAAGACAGCTTGGAAATGCAAGCCTACTTCTTGTAGGTTTAAAATCCCTTCACAGGGATTCACACTGGGGCAAGGGCCTAAATGTATCCCCTTAATTACATATTTTAATATAAGAAAACTATGTAAGCTTCTTCTCAGCATGCTATTGCTTGTTTGCATCATACTGCAGCTTCCCTTGTAGAAGGAGCCCATGTTGCCCACATTTGAGCTTCTGATTTCATTCTGGGAAGTAAACATCTAAGTATCCAAGACTTTCATCCAATTTACTCCTGAAGCAACAACCAGCTTCCACCTTCACATCACTCTTTTTCCTGAAACAATGCAAGTGTATTAGAGTACCTTTCTTATAGGACAGATTCTGACCATGTAATTGAGAGGTTTCCATAAAGAGTACTTTTATTAAGCCAAAACGTCCTCATTTTTTTTTCATACTTCGAGTTTAAAATATTCCTATCCATGGTCCTAAGAACCTTAGTAATTAAAATGCTACAATCCACAACAACAGCATTTGTCAGTAATAACCTAAAGACAATAAAAGACACTAGACACCACCCAAAGCCTGTAAACCCAGTTGTATAGACAGTTCTTTACCACCGATAAAAGCTGCTCTGTTCTTCTGAAAAAATCCCCTTGTTAAACAGGTAGTTTTAGGTGAAGGTCCCAAAGGTCAACCTACTTTGGCTGAGATTATTATAGAATGGACAGTTAAGGTAGACTTACATCCATGTGCAACCATTAAGAGATAGAGCCAAGCTCAGTGGCTCTAAATTGGGAAATGGCACCTGCGGTATTCAGCAGAGTTCCAAATTTCCATCTCCATTTAAGCATACCCCTCCTTTGGGAAAACGAATGAACCTCAGAAATAGTAAAGGGTGGAACTGTCAACAGAAGCTGTTCTGCTCTGCAGGGTAGCCCGATTTCCTACAAAGGCAGTGGAAAGAATCCTAATGGTTTCAAGAGGGAACTTGATCACATTTGCATAATGCATCCGTGTAAGTCTGAAATAGCTCTGTGGATGTTTAGTGCCTCAGCCCATGCAAGGTGCACTGGCTTAAGAGAGTGAAAGTGGTTGCACAGCATCTGCACAGGCTCTCTGTAAAGCCTTCTGTAAGTTTATTTGTTTCAAGTGGAGACTCATATCTCCCTCTATCCTAAACAAATATATCCAGAAAGGCTTCTTCAGGTGTCTGACACTTTCATTTGCTATACCAGAAACCATACTGATACCAGGAGCTCCCATCCATTTATTTGAGGCTGATCAAACTTAGCCTTTCTTTATTTCCTGGTGTATGTTTCTCTCACTATATTAAAGGTCACTGAGCCACACAACAGTGTTGATAAATATAATTCAGATTTTCTTTTTCTTCAGCACAGGAGATATGGAAGGGAAAAGTTACTCAGAATACTACAATCTCTGCCAAGTAGCTTATTACTAACTTTCTCCTACAAGGCTAAGAATGAACAAGCCATCCTGTAAACCAGAAGGAATTGTAGGTACTTCCCTATCTTTCCACTGACAGTGGTGTAGTGTTGCCAGCTAAAATTTAGTTCTCAATTATGGCTTTGGAGGACTGTTGCCTCCTGACCCTTAGATGCAATGTTTGTGTATCACCACCAACCACACCACCTGACAGCAGAATAGTAATGAGGTATAAGTCACCAACAGCGAAGAAATTAAAGGTAAAAGACTTTCAGACATTCTAGAGAAACCTGCCACTCCACTGCTTATCAGAGGATCTGAGAATACTATTCAATTAATTTTCCCTTTCAGGTAAATTAACAGTGCCTTAGTCAGTCAATATTGTTATTTGATTACAAACATGGAAAATAGATTTGGAAAATAAAGTGGAACAATGGAAAATAAAGTGAAAACGAGAAGGAACTCTGCCAATGTTATGGCCATAGACAGAAAAGCCTAACCCAATTTCCCCCCTTGTTCTCTGCAAAGCAAATTGACTGAAGGGCAGGTGCATAAACTTCACCAAACACTGACAATGTTCATCAAAAAATTTTTTTAGGAAATTCCCATGCAGCAAGGGTTACATTACCAAAATGAATCTCATTTCTCTGGAAAAGCTAACATTACCTGAAATATTTAATTAAGATCCCAGGCACAAGATGGAAACAGTGTGCAGCATACTACTTTGGAGCATGGACTTGCTAACCTATTTCACAATGGGAAGATGAACTGAAGAAGGAAATATTTAACATAGAGCCAAAAATGCAAAAATTTGGGAGTAAAAGCAGCCAAATTGAATACAAAACAATAGCAAATTTAACACACAGAGAAACCAGCAACAGATTACTGAAACATTTTTTTGTTTACCTCAACATGATTTTTAAAAGCTACTTTATTTTTAAACATTCAAACATTAACCTCCATAGCTAAAGGTATGGCTCTCCAGACACACTCTTTCATGTTTCACACAACTTCAACAAATAAATGAAAGGTAAACAGCTTTAATTGCAGCTTTCAAGCACATCTTCAGAGATTCTCAGCAATTCTTAGAGATTATTTCACTAGCACAATATCATTAACTTAGGAATCTAGTGCTAGGATCTAGGCTCAGCTGCTGTAGCAGTCTAGCTGCCTTTTACAAGATGCCAATATTTCATATTTTTCAAAGTCCTAAGCTCAACAGGATCATTAGCATGGCTGCCAGTGTTCTGTGAGATGAAACACTCTTTCCACAAATGTTGTAGGACTCGCCACTAATAGTAAAAGTGTTTTACAATTTTCCTCATTTTACAGATAGGGATCCCTGAGCAATGATGCACCCAATGCAAATCAGAGGCTTAGTGACAGCCAGCACAAGGATCACAGTCTTATCCCATATCCCTGTCCACTGTAAGCCACAGCTACCCTTCTGCAAACCACAACCGTTTGTGTGAAATCTCCAGTGTCTTCCCTACTCCTGTGAACAATCAGAAGGTAGAGTCAGGAGAAGTGAATCCAACAACGCAAAAAGTTGGTGGCTAGAGGTATCAGGAAGACACACTGGGACAGGAAAGACAGAAGCAGGGAAAATTGACAATGAAAGCAGAGGTGATGACCACTAACCAAAAAGATCTTGTTACAGAGATGCAGTCAGAGCTACCGCAAACAAAAACAACAAAAAATAGTGATGGGATACAGCAAACATCCCTTCTCCCTGTATGAAGTAATGGCTTGGCAAAGAGACAGAGGCTGAAAGAATGGATCAGTCTCTTGGGTGGTAAAAACAGTAGAGAAAGAAGACAAGAAGTTATCTGAATCAACAGAGAAAGCGGTGGCAACTTCAAGAAAACAACACAGGATCTGTCAGTGGAAATGCACACAGTTGCTATTGAAAAGCCTTTGCCAAAGGCTTTGAAGTTTGTTTCTTTGCAGCAATGATGTGGCTTGGTGGAGGTGGCAGCTCAAGTAGCCAACCACCACCATTTCTGAAGCAGCAAAGGACCCCAGCACTGGTTTCCATGGGGTTATCCCAGGGAATTACTGGCCCTTCACCATTGCTGTGAGCTGCAGGCTGTGCTTCCCTGAGCTCGGGGAGCTGAAGCCAGAACAAGCTGCTCACTTTTTGTCTACTTGCAAGTGTCTCGTGGTAAAGAGAGAACTCAAGTGGGGACTGCTCTGAGGGAATCTCCAAGGATCACCACCCAAAAGGGGTAAGATACACGGCAGGGGGAGGGGTGCTCAGGCAGCTAAGCCATGGCCTTTCTTTCCTAATTACACTTTTTTGCCAAGATGTAATTATTTTGCCTGCTTTGTCTTCAGCTTGACAGTCTGCTGATCTCAGAGTCACCACCCCACATGCTGACCTGGCAGGAGCTCCTTTCCATTCTTTTCATGGAATAGGGGTATTTTCATTTAAAGCCCTTATAGACTACACAGACTTCACTGAATCAGCAGAACTACTCCTATGATTCCCACTTTTATAACTGCCTTATACCTTTGGGTATAAAAATCCACCCAGCCCTTCTTCCCACACCTACACAAAGCACTTCATTCCAGCTATGCAGGGAATAGAAGCTGTAAGTAGATACTATCAGCATTATCCCAGACCCTCCAAAGTCAATGAACTATTAAGTTAAGCAGTCAGTGCAGCAGGATCTGAGTACTTAACTATTAATTAACTGAAATGAACCAACTGTCTTAAAGCAGGGTTGTCCTATGTCCATGTTAATACCAGGTGAGCTGCTGCAGCACAGTTACAAAAAGTACTTTAGTCTTTTAAGAATTTGTATTTACTTATTTCTTCTCTGGTGAATCAAAGGAAATCCACTACCTTCCAGATTATACAGGGTCACAGGTCATGACCAGAATTATTCAACTTAATGTATTTCCATGACAAATCAGATTAATCAGTCCAATAATGCTACAGGTTAACAAGGAATTTTTTATTGTGGACAAAGACTTCCTGAGATGAGACCCAGTCAGAGCTCTGAGCTGTCTGGACTTACTCCTGGCAATTTACTCATCCCATCAATACTACCCAAGACCTGAAGGAGATCTTAGTTTTTCACTGATGTAGTACGTGCATCTGGTGCCAGGGGAAAAGAGAGAGCCCTGTCCTGTCACTTCAGCTTAGTAATAGAAACTGAGGGCTCTCCCTGTAGAAGACAAAGGGCTCAAAATTAACCCTTGTTTTTTATCATGCTGCGAAAGGGTGTGGAGTTCCTGAAAACTGAAAGACTCCAAGGATGCAGATAAGGTCATTTTCTCTCTGCATCTTCTCGCAGGAATGGCACTAGCTTGCTCCTTCCAGAGCAAATTCCCTCCCTAAATCTGGTAGCTGACAGTACAGACATCCCAGAGGCTTTCTGCTCACTAGCTTCTCCCCACACATGACTGAGAATGCTGAATCCTAAAGGCTGCTTTAGGGTGATTCATTTTCCTCAGAAAGATGGAGCACCAAAGTTTCACCCAGAGCTTGCTTTAGCCTCCTTCACAGATTAGCAGACTTTTATAAAAGCAGTGGCTAGATCAGTGAAAGTGGGCATGATGGGTTTCCTAATGCATGGTTAGGGAAAAAAAAAAATCTACAAATAAAGAAAACCATAATCCCCATCAGTGCTGAACCACCATTTTCTGTGGGTATTCTCAGTGTCCCTCTTCTACAGGTCCTTTGAGCCATCATAGCTGTGCAAGCCCTCATCCTGCATTCCTGCAGCCAGAGCCCTGGACAATGGGTTGGTTTCCTCAGAAACAATGTGCACCCTTACATGGCCTGAAATGGAGCAGACATATCAGATATTCAAAGGGACTTCCTCTCCCTCATCATCCTGTATCACATGAGGCTCTCCCTGCTGTTGGAGGCAGAAGCACTTTAGGTAACTCCTGTTCATCAGCCTGCTGGCCAACCACCCCCCAACTGTGAACAGCTTTGTTTTACACTCCCAGCTCCAGGTGAGACTACTGACAGACACATCCCCAGGGACTGGCTTGCATGATAGCAAATCTGGAAAGTGCATTTATCTTTGCTACCTTGCCAGTTCTCTAGGCCAAACATTATTAACGCAGACAATAAAGCTAAGGGAGAAAAAAGAGATACCATGCCCAGCCTTGTCAGTGAAACAAACGTGCCATGCCCCAAACCAGCCTTTGCTGGAATTTCCATGCCCATACCAGTGCAGCAGGTGTGTGCCTATCTGAGGATGTTTGATTATCCCACACTAAGGATTTTTAAAGCCTGTGGGAGATGGAGTTAAACCTGGTTGCCACCAGTTCCTACTGTGAACACTCTTTCAGGAACATGCCTACAGAGGAGCAAGTCTGAACCTTTTGGTGGGTTTAAAATAGCTCTCAACCAACTTGAGCAAAGCAGGGCTGGTTTGGGGAGTGTTTCTGGCAGCATTGGTTGAGAAGGCACAAGTTTGCATTTGTACTTTTGACTTCTCTGTTGTAGACATGATGCTGCAGGAACTGTGCGGATTGTTGTGTTCTGGTATGTCCAAACAGCTTTGCTCTTCCAAGCCCTTTCACTTCTCCTTAAAGGGGGAAATCTAAACTCTTTTACCCTAAACCTTCCCACCTGCTGGCAGCCTGTTTCTTACCAGAGGGCATGCACTTTCTTGGATACACACTTTCCCAGACAGTCTTGATAGAGGTAACTGTCTGCCTAGGATTCAGATGGATTTCTTTCAGGTCCTGGCACCATATGCTGTGAGTATATGGCATGACAGGAAATGGGAATATAAAGGCACGAGGTGTGACAGCTCCTATCCTATGATATAACTTGTAGATTGGTGTGGGACATCACACAATGATAAAGTCACCCAGGGGATTAAAATGGAGCCCATTGCAGCGCTGGCTGAAAAATCAAAGCAGACAGAACAGACCAAGTAGTTGGCACTGCAAGTGCCAGAACTCACAGAGGCTGGTTTCCTCCTCCTTCCTTGCATCTTGTGGCCAACCCACTCGCTTCAGCTGAGGCTTTTCTGCAGTTTTGGCACTTACAAAACTTTTGCTCGAGTTGATGCCCCAACCTTCGTTCAGGGGAGCATTGGCACCGCAGTGTTTTGCCTCCAACTGTGTGTTCCCCCACACTGCTGGGCTGAGTCCCCGTGTTCCCACCGAAGCCCCGGAGCCCACACCACAGGATAGCAGGCACAGGGTTCCATCTGAGGTGGGGAGGGGACAGGCACTTTCTAAAGAATCTGCACAGACCGATGTGAGCACCACAGCCTGAGTTAACATTAGATTTCAAGTGGAAGAGTTGCTGGCGGCTTGCCCAGATTCTCTGGCCTGCTGCCTGCCAAGTCCTCAGAGACTATTTTTATCATTATTTATTTATTAAAATTAACTGTCTTGGGGCTGGACCGCAGACAGACGGAATCCAGAAATGCAGACACTCAATGGGAAGCTAGCTGGGAGGTAGGGGGAGAGGTTAATAATAATATCTGATCCTGTCCCATTGAAGAGGAAAAAACCCCAACCCTCTAAGAGAGTTTGTGGCTTAACAGGCTTAAATTCTTGCAATTCTTCTAGGCACCAGGTTGCCTAGAAAGACAAGGTGCTGGCTCACCTGGCAGGTACATGTGCCATTTCCACACAGACCAGCAGACTGGGCCACAGCGTATGAATTTGGAGAAAGGTCATGAACTAGCAAGAACAAGAAAACAATGCTGTGAAAGGTGACAATTCACTGTACCAATACTGAACAGGAGCCCGCTTCAAGGAGCAACCTGAATCAGTAACTGATCCTCCACTACATATCCTTTTCTTTTGGCTGCCTGAGACAACTAAATTATACCACAGAGGCTCCCTGTAACAAAGCATTCAGTCAGCTTCTGCTTCTAACTACCTAGAGTTTTCCTAGTGCCTTACAAACCCAAAGAGAAGTTCTCCCCAACCTGTGCTGAAAACAAGCCAAAGAGGCCATATATCCCATTTAAGCCCAAACCACACTCTGCTATTTGGAGAATGCAAATCCAGCCAAAGCCACAAACAAAATGGATTGTTCTAAAATGCATTTCCAGATGGATCATGATGAATGAAATACAGAACACCTACAAAGAGATTTTCATCTTCAAAAGGAACCAGTGCATCTGATCGCCCCGAAAACCAGGCCTGGGAATGGGGAAACTACGGAAAGGGAGACTATCTCTTTCTACAACAGAAATACTTCACACTTAGATGAATGTTTTCCACCCACAGACCATAAAGCATTTTTTCTAAAAGCAAGCCCTATTCTGGTTTCACTCAGAATAGCAGAAGCAAGGCATGTAAACCACTTGCTCAGGGTCACACAATACAATATGGTATTGTCAGCTCTTTGACCTTGCTTTTCCAGTGCTTACCTTGCCCTATTGTGCTGCCTGGACAATGTGTTGATAGACAACAGGCTTTCTAATCCAACAGAGCCCTGTAAATCACAGTTACCAGTCTGCCCACATCGTGCCTGGGTTTAACTGATTCAGGAGCTGGCGGCTGTTGCCAGCACAACACTGATGCAGGAAACCTCATCGTATTCACACATTACCAGCATGAGCCTTGCAATCATGACACAGCACACCGCTGCAAGTGCCACACCAGAAATCACTTGGGATGCTACTGGACAGACACACTTCTGCAGGACTAGAGGGAGGGTCTCAGTAATTCATGAGGCTCACACAACTTTCCATATCCCCTTGGTCCCCCTGGTTTCAGTGAGATTTCTTGAGGCAAAAGGATTCACAGGTATAATGATGCTTTAGCACACTCTGAAAAAGCCAGAATGTGTGATTATCTGACAAGTTCAAATGCGTTTTTGCTTTAACCCAGACCTGGAATTTGAGTGTCCTTCTTGGGCAGATTGAAATCAGAGCCCAAATCACTGCAGTGCTATCAGCACAAGAATTTAGCAACACCTTACACTATATTCAAGTGTCTCCCTAAAGAAAGCTTTGTTTGTAGTCCAAGCCTCCCAGCCTATCAAACATAAAGCACGAAATCTTCTCCCATTTAGAACAATACTTTAGCTAGGAAGGCCATTTCCATGAGATGTGCACACATTTCAAAATGTAAATATAGCAGAGCAGGAAGAGAAAAAGGACTCTTTGACTGCTAATGAATCACCCTTGTTGAAAGCTTCCTCTGGGGCATTCTGCCATCTGAGTCACTTTGCTCTGCATGCTTCTTAGCTTGGCTCTCTCCAGGCTCCATTCACCTGACATACATCTCTCTTTAGGTTGTAGGGATACAAGTGTTTTTGTAATTCTGTATGTCATTAGCTGGGCAATGAGTAAATATATGGATAGAGACATTTTAAGCTCACTGTAAGGGCAATGATTAAGGGGACAAAAAACATTCTTTAAAACAGCATTTTCCTTTCAAGAATAATCCTGGTCCAGTCAGAGCAGCACTTGTATACCACTTCTCATCTTCAGGAGAACTTTGCTAAACATTAACCAGCTGCTCTTCATATCACTTGTGGCGTGGTCTCTATAAACATGCATTAATTTCCTCATCAGTTTAACAAAGATGAGATTGATAAATGAAACGAGTTGCTAGAGAGCAGAACTTAAATTAAAGACATCCATCAGGACTTGGGCCCTCTCAAGCCCCATGATGTGGCCTGTCTGTCAACAGTGGAAGCGTTAACTGCTTTCTCCTCCTTTTATTCTGATGCAATCCAGGTCATATCCCGTTCATTAGATACATTAAACCATAAATAACCACCTCAAGAGCTTTGTTCTGGCCAGTTTCACTCGTGCTGAACCCATACACAATTTCACCCACACGAGCACTAACAAGCATGTTATGCATCCTGTCTTCCCTTATATCATCTAAAACTATCCTTCTCCCTCTTCCTCAGGTAATTTCAAATCCATCCAGTTCCCAGATTTGGGTCTCCAGATGCCAGAAAATATTTGTGCTGCCATAACAAACACTTCTTTCTGGTGGCTGCGCCAGGCTATGCAGGTTCTTACTGTGAATGAAACCAGGCCAGAAGATTCCTCTTCTGCTGAGGAGAAATCACATCTGGTAAGCACATCCCTAACCAGCACTTCCTCCAACAGACCCTCTCAGAGTTCCCTGTCTTAATGAACTAAGTTGTCACTCCTTCATCCTCCACAGCTCTCTCTTTCCCTCCATCAAGCCCTGGCAGCATCCACCTCTTCCTTCTGGAAGAAGCTTCAATGGGTAAAATACAAGTTCAATAAAATCACAGAAAGCAAGCTGTGGGAAGCCTGTCCTATGCAAAGGCACAAGACCCACAGTCAAGATTTGCTTTTCCAGTCCCCTCTCAGTAACACTTCTTCACATAAGTGCTGATCTATGCCACTGGGCAAGGGCATGCAGAGGGAAAAGGATTCTGCAGAGTGCTCTGCTTTCCTGCTGAAGGTTTTCTGACACAACCACACACTGTAAAACACCCTGCAAAGAAACTGAAATACACCTGCTCAGCTGATGGGCTGACTCACCCCCAGAGCCACACTAACATCCAGTGTGACTGTGGCTCAAGTGACACACCAGCTTGACATATTTGTGGGTCTGCCTGTGCAAGAGGACACCATCACCACATTGTGGGAAGTTTTGATCTGCAAAGTTAACTTTGTTCAATCCCAGAGGCTTAGAGCCTGGAAGAAGAGGTGGTGGCAGCAACACAAAGACAGGTCACTGGAGCCTGCCAGCAGTGTGTGTTAGATGGATACTGACCCTTGGATGATTAAGCTTGCTAGCAGTCTGCTGTGTTTACAGTTATACAGCAGATGGTTCCTTTAAAACAGAAAAGCTCAAAACAGGAGGTAGCCCTACCACCAAATTGTTTAGTGAAAGTTTCCTACAATTTTTCCATTGTCAGTCCCAGCTGAGAGATGTTTGTTATGGAGAAGTCACACGTGAAAAAAGGACAAGCACGTGCATGCCAGGAAATTTCTGTGTTAGTCCCAATAGAAGATCTGTGACAAGACATTCTGGGTCTCATTTTCAGAGCACCAGTCTGTGTTTGTTTCTTCTATTCAGCCCCTTGTCCTCTCCTCCTTTCACCCTCTTCTTTGAATCCTCTTTCAGTAATCATTACCCACTCAGCCTGTTGCCATAAACCCACAGCCACCCTCCAAGACAGCAGCAGGTCTTGGGCACACTTGGCCCATTCTGGTGTCACAGCCAAGGCTCTGTGCTTCCCTGCCTCATACACAGCACACTACCAGACTGCTAATTCAGCTAACTCATGAGATTTTGCTCAGCAGGCAACTGATAACACTTCACAATTCATTTTAATGGCAACTTCTTTGTAGTGTTTTCCTGTGTTCAAGGGAGAGAAGAAAATTAAAGAATTGGTGGATCTGGTCCATATTACAACACTGATCCTTGCTTCCAGAAGAACAGAGACAAGTTTACTCTGAAAATAACTCCAAGTGATGTCTCACAGCTGCCTCTCCTCAGCTCCATGTCCCACCCTACTGCTCATCCTGGTTTCTCTCTCAGTCTGCTGCCCTTGTCACCTCCATTCAGACCCACAGGCCTCCTCCACCTCAGCAAGGTGTTTACTGTCTCCTCACACATATAATCTCCTTTCCATCCCATTTTCAGTTTTACCCTTCCCAGGGTCCCACAGACCTAACTCCACCATCCCATATATCTCACTTTTTCTCAACAGTGAGCTGCCACTGCCTTCTCTTTCCATGCATGGCAGAGAAAAACAGGAAGGCAGGACTGCAAGCACAGAACTCAGCAAGGAAGCTGTAGGGAAGCCAAGAGCACCTCTCCGTGCTCACCCTTTACCTGCACAGCACAGAGCAGGCCCTTCCTCTTCAGACCATCACACAAGGAATTGTCAGTAGTAACCTCCGCCCTTTCGTTCCCCCCACATTCAAATTTAAACCTGTGTTCCCACAAATAACAAAGCCAAGCAGACACCAAGCATCCAAGTCTACTGTATTTTCTTTAAATCCTATCAGAATTCTGCTGTTCAGAGTTTAGTCCAAGGTGCTGTGGGAACCCTTTCTGCTCTGCCACACCAATTTCCACTGCAGATCACATCAGTAATCAGCATGCCGTGGTATGCAGGAGTGGTCAGGTGACTCATGCCTGTTCAAGTGCAGCTACATTGAAAAGCTGGAGTGAACAGTAGGAAATACAGAAGCCCACAAGCTTATTATTTATTCTGTAGAAATGGCTAGAGGCAAGAGGAGGCAGTCATGCTGTTTAGTCAATGAAAAATGCTCTTTAGGAAGATTTTAGACGTCTAAATTCACAAGACCCACTTGGGAACTTTCAGATGCCTCAGGGGTCCCATGTTGGGAATCAAGGCGCTACAGGAAAGAATTGCTTTGGAAACTTCATTTCACATTTTAACCAATCCAACACGACATAAGAAGAAGGTTTTACTTCTTCCTCAGACCTCTCCTAAGCTCCCTCATTACTGAGGCTGGAAAGCCAAGGACCTCAGGAAGCCATAACTATTCCCTTTGTACTGCAAGGTAGTCAAGCCAGCTGGGTCAAGCCAGCTTTCCCATAAGTTCACTATGGTGTGTAAGAGATGCTGCACAACACACCAAAACCCACTTTCTTCTGGCACCAGGACCCCACAATGATCAAGAGAGACAAACCCTGTGCATGCTCATCCAGGAGGATCAGAACACTGTCTTCATCACATTCTGCAAACACCTCAACACGGATAGGGATTCTGCTGGCTCACGGGGCTGAGCCAGCCCCAAACCTTGGATTAGACACACGATCACTGCAGAGGGCTAGAATGCAGCCTCCCAGACTCAAAGCAAGAGAATTCTCACAAACACCACTGCTCAAAAAAAAGAAACAATCATCTCCATACTGTTCCCTTAGGACAAGTTATTCTGCTCTGAAAAAAAAAAAGGAAATAATTTTTAGAAAATGTAGCTAAGTTAAAAGAAAGCCCAGCCACCCTTTTCTGTACCTTCAAGGCAGATGCTAACATACATCTGTGCATGCAACAGCCCCAGAACATGAAACAGTTCAGAGCACAGTTATGGAAAGAGGTGCCGGCACAGCCTGCTTGGCCACTGCTGACAAAGCTGTTTTGTTCTTCCATAAAGCTGTTTTGTTTAGGGCCTTCCTTGAAAATTCCATCATGGCACATGTGCAAAGTGCCAGCATGGTTAAATGTGCTCCTCCAGGATTGTTTTCACCACAGTTAATATCCCCCACGACCTCCTCAGCCACAGTCTGTTCCATATGCTCATTATTTCATGAGCAGGAATACGCAGTCCTGTCCCCACACAGTTTCTGTCTGTCTGTCCCTGCTCCTCCCAAAAGTCTCCATGCACTCCTGTGGCAGCTGCTTCTCATGAATTCTGAAGCCAGCTTTGGAGGCAGCCGCAGTGACGGGGCTCGCACGCCCCACGTGAACTCCATCCACCTCTGTGAATCACACGAGCCAGCGCTCCTGATGACACAAAGTCATGGCTCGATGCACACTTCTCTAACAGAAAGTGTGTTATTCATCAGCAGAACAGCTAAGGACCTCAGCACAAGGAAGTTAGGAAGCACTTGAGTGTTAATGCTAGCTAAGGAAAAAACCTCCCAATTTCCTCGGCAAAACAGCACTTGACCCATATTTTCTAGAAAGCAACAGCTTGCGTGTTAGTCTGTGCAAACTCTACTTAAAAAGAAAGAAAAACTGACCCACATTTGAACTGTCTCAGTAATCAGTGGTGCATAAAAAAGGCTCCCAAAGTAGCACCATTAACCCAGTGTGTTATCTCCAGTAGAGGGGTTCTCTAAGACAATTTCACAGGGACTAACACTGAACTTCTTCTTGCCTACAGCATCCACTCAGAGTAAACCTGTTACTACATACCCCCATCCAGGGCAATCATGTCCAGCTTCTGGGGAAAAAAAACCAGCTTCCACCTCAAAAGTATAAATAATAAACTACCAGCTTCCTACTAAGAGACACTGTAAAAATACGACTTGCCAACCATTCAAAAAACAAGCCTAGATGGGTGGTGCATGGTGCAAGGTGCAATCAGGAAAGTCATACAAGGAGACCTGCACCAAAACTTCATTACTGATTTAACATGCCCCATCTACACTTCCATGCCCTCCTCCTACTGTCAGTGACTTGTAGGTCTCTTCTACTATTTTAATCCCTTACTTTTCCTATAATCATTGAGTATTCAACTACAAGGTTTTTTTGCCAGACCTTTCCTACTTAGTTTCATTTTTAAAATCTTTTGGAACGGTTAATACGCAACTTCATATATAAGGAATTTATACACACACCATCCATACTCCAGCATATACACCCTTCAGACCCATGGATGGTCACAAATAAACACTGGCTGTCATAGATATTTTAAGGCCCCCATCAGTGTGATATCTAGTTCAAGACACAAGAATTGCTCTGCAGTTTCCCACCAGCATGTTCCTTTGCCAGGCAATGCCACTTGCAGTGCAGTTCATCAGAAACCAGCCCAATGTTCTGCTGAAAAGGGGTCAGAAACCAGAGTGACAAAGCATGTCAGGGAGATACGGTGCTGGATGTCTGCACGGCCCAACTGCAGCACATTGGGCAAGTCATGGCCTGATTTGCTAGAAATAGGGATCATTTCCTTTGCAGCACTGGTAGTAGAACAGGCAGGTGGGCCAGGCAAGGCAGCAGAAGAAAGAGGCAGGATGCCAAGGTAAGCCTGAAGCAAATTAAATATCAGAAGGTAGCAGGTTCCTTTGAGACTGCTTGGTTGCTCTTTTGGCAGAGGAGGAAAGCAAGCCATTAGAGGCAGAATACAGCCGTGTCGACTTCATTTGCAGCACTAATTGCCATGCACGTGCGCTAATTGCCCTCACATGAAGTGCAAGGGACTGGGCACTACTTGAATCCCAGGCAGTAGGAGAGTCTTCCAAAGTAACACTTGTTGGATCATGCTCTCACCACACATTCCAGTTGTGCCAAAGAAGAATGGAAGGAGTCAGTGCAGTTTTGTTTCTTCATAAAGTTATCCACTGCAGTTTATTTAGACACCAAAAAGAAACTTTAACCAGACCACCAGAGATATTCAAAACATTAACAAAGTTTGGAGCTTCTTACCAAGGTAAGAGAAGGTAACAGCCACTGAAACAAAATGTTCCCTGCTGTCACTCTGGAGGACAGGGCAATGGAGATCTATCCTGCAGCCATCTTATGTGACTATCTTTTCTTTTGTCACTAAACAACACAATTTGATTGCTCTCAGTGAAAGCTGATGGCTGTCAGGGCTCATCCTCATTACCTGCACAGGTAAAGTGCATCAGAAAAATAAGCACTGGTGGCAGGAACACAGAACAGCACTGCCTGGGGCCTTCTCCTGGGGCTGTTTACATTAGTGAGGTGAGAGCAAGGAAAAAGCAGAGGAAACGGGCTGCAGCAGGTGGAAAGATCATGCTTGGCCATCCTCTCTCCTGTTTTGTTAGGTGGTTTCCTGGAAAAACAGAATTGTGAGACAGTGGAACAGATTGTCCAGAGAAGCTGTGGATGCCCCATCCCTAGAAGTGTTCAAGGTAGGATGGAAGGGGCTCTGAGTAATCTGGTCTAGTAGATGTCCCTGTCCATGGCAGGGGTGTTGGAACTAGGTGATCTTTCAGGTCCCTTCCAACCATTTCATGATTCTACAAAAAACGGGTTTATGCCCTTCCCTTCAGCAAAATCTGAAAGCAGATACCCCTAATATCCCTATCAGGATATTAACATGTCCCTGTCACATCAGCTGGATCTGCTCCAAGCTCCTTAACCCTTTTTTCTCACTAGATGATACCCACCCCTCTGTTCTGCCTGCTCAGGTGTGCCTGTGCACATTCCAGACTATTTTGGTCCAAATATATGGACTAAACTAACTTTGGGTGAGTTGGGCTGCAAAAAAACCATTTCACTTACTGAGTTTGACTGTTTGGCAGGTATTGTTGCTGAAGCACATACTAAAACTCTTGAAAACCAGAGCCCAAATGATCCATTACCACATGAGTGAAAAAGAGGAAAATGCACCTCTCACTACCAAATTTTTTTAAAGTATTTCTTCCCCGTTTTTTGGTGTTTGGGTTTTTTTTTCCCCCAGGATCTACAGAGAAATCAGTCTGAGAAGAAAGACAGGAGACACTGGAGACGTATCTTCCACCAGCACCTCTCTGATACACTGCAGGGTGCCTACTACAAGACAGATGCCCTTCAGTAATGTGAGGATTGATCAGTGTAAATCAGTCACCATTGTTCTACACCAGCTGTCCCTTCATACAGAAAAGCCCTGAGGGGAGTTCAAGGCATTTTGCAAGCAGCCAGAGGGAAAAAGGTACTTTTGGTGACAGGCAAGAGGCATTTAGATTCCAACTCATTTCTTGTGGTGCTAAATAAAAACTAGACATGGCAACAACAATTTAGGGTATGGTTTGAACAGAGGTAAGATTCCTTTTATATCTAGTTGGGACAGGGAATAGCAGAGGGAGAAGTAGGTATCATGGTCATGAAGATTCAGAAGTTAATTAATTCAGCCCTGTAAATCGCAACTCTGCCTAAGACCACTGTGTGTGCAGAAGGCACCCTTCTTCCCTTTTACTGAAAGGAAATCAACATTTTCACTCTGCCCAGACCCAAATGCTGTTTCCATGAGCAAGCCAATGTTACAATGCCACCCATTTGAAGGGAGCACAATATTTCTCCAATAAGCTTCAGCAGGAGGTTTGGCAGGCAGGGAGCTGTCATAGCATCTCCCCGTGAAGTTTGACACGCAGAGGATATGCTCATGTTGCAGCAAGGCACTGGCTGAACAGCGTATGGAGTATTGCAAATGGCTTAAACAGAAGGAGAGCTGCTGGAAACCAAAGGAGCTTCTCCCAGGAAAGACACAGGAGAGCATCACCTGCCACTTCTGTGGCATTCCAGGTGGCAGCCTGGGATCTTAGACATGCTTTGTCCTGGTCACAGCTGCTAAGGAATTGGCAGTGAAAAGGTTTGGTCTCAGCCCCAAGCAGGAGGTCATGCTCTGAAAGTAGATCATTTCTCTGGGAAGGATGAGTCTGTTCCTGAGCACCCCTTGCACAGAAACAGCCATAGAGGGGACATTCATGACCAGGCTCCTGAAAAGCAGCTTTGGAAATGGGGCCAAGGGCTTCCTAAATGTGACAGATAAGCTCCTCTCTTGACTCTGTCCCTATGACAACCAGCTCCAACCCTTGCCAAGGGGGAAAGCAGGTAGCACAGAGGGTGACACTACCTATTCTAACAGAAAATGGCATTTAAGGGCAATGCACTAAGTTAATAATATAAAGTACTCCTGACTTACATAAGCTACAGTCTTACCCTGGAGATATTATGGTAAAGATTGGTCTGTTCAGAAAAGTTCATCAAAATAAATTGAAGAAAATTATTTAAACCTGTGAGAACACTTCTTTTAACAAGCATGACTTTATTTAGTTTGCATTCCCTCTGGAAGTGAATTACATTAACTAGGTCCATTTGCATCTAAAATAGACAAGTAAGGTGGTTTTAGCAGTGGACTACAGTTTCTGTATAGTGGTTTCTATATTGTGGTTTAACTAATCCACCCAGTGTTACCTTTCCTAGACATCATTACTTGGACAAACCTCCAGTGTCATGACACAGCCAGATACTCATTACTTGCATTAGGGAAGAAGGAAAAGAAACAAACAAAAATAAAATTGCAGTCTCCTAACATTCTCTCTTGAAATATGAAAATATTTTCAGGATATACTTCCTTAAGTATTTGTTCACAGTCATTTTGACCACAGTGCAAAAGGCATACACTTTTAAGAGTCCCTGGAGCAGCCCTGGAGTGCTAAGGAGTTACCTAAGCACAGCTATCCTAACAGCTGAGAAGGACCAGGCACTGAAAAGGAGGTCACTTGTGAAAGGACATGTAACCTTCATACTTATTGCTTGTTCTGCAGTGCTTTCAGGAAGGCCTCATTCAGGAAGGAGACCCAGCTGTGCCAGATGTCATTCAGATGTACTGTTTGTGACAATAGAGAATGGCTGGCTTTGGGGGGGGTGGGAACTAAAGCCAGGTGAGACAAGGAAACTAAGCACCAGTTTCAGCTGAGAGCAGCCAGACAGCTCTAGTCACAGACAGCTCTTCTTTACTATCTGCTCCTAACCTAGGGCTGTGCTTGCTTGTTTGCTTAAAAAAGAAACACCAACAAAACAAACACACTAGAAAGCACATCAGTACCCTTGTGACTCCTGAGAGCACACACAAAGGAGGGTTTTTTTCGGATAGGTCTGTGATTAGTACCTGCCACAAATGGTTTAGGCTGACTTGGTCTTGTCTTGGTGCAGTGGGATGGCGTAGCTGACCTCTGGATGCATCCTTCAACCATATCATCTCTGGTTTTGTAGCTTTCAAAAGTTATCAGTACATCTGTCATACCAAGGGGGTGACACTTGTTCCAGCACACCAACACGACTAAGAAGATATAAGCCTGATCTCTAGTCCCTCATTTTTCTGGCTTGTCAACAGCCCTGCAAATTTCTCAGATATGATAGTAAATCCACATATGTAGCAGCTATTTGGTGGTGTACTGCTAAAAAGTCCAAAATAGAAATGGAGCAAAGAAAAATGCCATATTCAACATCAATTAAGGCAAGAACATAATTACCCAGTATGAAATCTGGGCATGATGTCAGCACCCCTTCACAACTAACACGTCCATCTGTATTATATTTTAAGTAGATGCCACCAACTTGAGCAGAGAAATATCCCAAATATGTTCCATCACAGGGTATTATAATCCTGTTTTACTGAGAGGAAAAACAAAGTATTGGTTCAGTTCACCTTCAGTTCAGAGATCACTGCAGATCACTTTTTCAACTGACAAATACCGTGCAATTCAGCATTTAAACTTTTTTTTTATCCCATACCATCTGAATGGAAGAAATTATTATGTGTAGGAGAAGAATTTTTCAGTGGGTACTGTTAATTGAGCTCAGTAGCCCATCCTGGCCTTAAGATCTAGAGAGTTCACCACACAACATCAATTCCCACACCAGTAACCTACTTGATGTTCAACAGTCTTAGAGATTGCGTTTAGCTTTCAGCATGAGTGAGACTGACACTGTAATTACACATTCTCCCACCACACTGCAGAGCATCCTCTGTCCTCAGTACCAC
This sequence comes from Climacteris rufus, assembly GCA_013398175.1. Lineage (NCBI taxonomy): Eukaryota > Metazoa > Chordata > Aves > Passeriformes > Climacteridae > Climacteris > Climacteris rufus. The sequence goes on from VZRZ01003586.1 coordinate 2,164,955, forward strand.
AGAGCATTTCTTCCTTTCCTCTATGAGATTACTAGCAACCACCTGCCTGAAAAAATAAATGCCATTTAAAGTGGAAACATCTTCATTAATAATATATCCCTTGGTCCCCCTGTTTGTGCAATTCTGTGTATAAATATCCACACATTAAGCAAGAACACACAAAGAAAGCTGCCATTGGGTACCTCCCAGCAAATGGAAAGAGTTCATCACTCAGCAAGCATGTCTGAGTAGCTCTGTCATCTGTGGGCTGACCAGCAAACTACTGTTTTTAGAAATACTGATTTGAGTAGTCCCTTACCACATTGCTAGCTCTAAGAATTCAGTTTTCAAAGTTAGAGGGACACAGAGATCAGTGCTTATAGCATTTAGTCTAGAGCAGGGAATTAAGGGAAGGAGCCATGGCTTTTTCTGGAAGGGAAGATACATCCAGGGAACTGTTTGCATCAGCAACGTTTTATGACAGATTCTTGCAAGCAATGTCATAGCCTTTTCTTTTGATTATGAAGTGAGACAGAATGTCTTATACAGGCTGCAAACATATTTGAAGAATAAACAGTTTGTGTAAGTTGCTGCTTTGAGAGATCAATTTCTAATGTCTGGGGGAAAAGAAAGAAAAAACACAAACCTCTCTATTTCCATTCCCTCTGTGTTGCATCAGCACAGCCCTTTGTTTACTGTCTGCAAAGATGCACTCTGATACTAGTGGAATGTGTATATTGAATTTGAAGAGCAGCTTTAATTCCCAAAATTCAACCTCCCAAAAGCAAAGTTTCCCAGGAAAAGACAGGATGATAGCCAAGCATGGCAATACCACAAAGACCCAATTCACAGTAAAAAATTTGATGGGTATTACACAGGTGTGTAAAACTTTTCATGAAAAGAAAAGGCAGTTTAATATTTAATCTGGAAACTCATCACTCAAACTGCAGAAGAAGCAGACTAGGTAAAGGAATTATAAACAAAATCAGGGCAGGATTGAGGATGCTTTGAAATATACTTCTCTTCTGCTATTTCTGCTGCTATGAAGTAGGAGAAGCCACAAATGATGACTATACAATGCATACTACAGACAGTCCTGATAACATCTTAAACACACAAATATGATTTGTGTTCCTGATGTCTGGGGAAGGGAGTAAAGATACATGGTTATTACATTAGTGACTTATAAATATGAAGGGAAAAAGCACATAATATTTTATTTGCAGAACAAAGTCTGACAATACAATGAAACTTTCTATAGTGAGTGCTGTAGGAAAAATCCTATTCAGCATCAGTGAGGCCAGCCCTGTAGCAGAAGCAATACTGTTGGTGATGCCAATGCAGCCCATTAATTCTTAAACTGAGGGGGGCTCCTACCATCTGCAAACACATCACCTTTGTGGTGCAAAACTGTCTCGATGAAGCAGTTCACAAGCTTTCTACCTACCAGGCTCCTGATGGGACAGAGCTTCCCCAGTGTTCAAGCACAAGACTGAAAGCAGAAGGCAGAGCTTTAAAATGTGTTCAGTCCATTCCTCTGAGTGTCAGACCAAGACGAGTGACCTTAACAAGTGCTAGAAACTTCAAACTTTCTTATGATAAGATAAGAACATTTAAGAGTTCAGGAGACAAATATTAAAATTGTTTTCTGTTTCCCACACCCCCTCATACCTAGATTATCCTTTTTAATATCTTTGGGGTTGTGTTTTTTATTCACATGAGATTTCCCCTTGGGATTTTACCTAGCCTAAGGACTTCATAATAATGAATCAAGTTTCTGGCAGCAGCAGGATACATCTCAGGTAAAGACAAAATATAATTTTTTTTAAACTATCACCAATGTCAAAACAAAAAGAAGAAAGAGCATCCCATGGATGAAAGATATCACAAGTTCAGATCACTAGGCTAGACTTCAGAGGGAGGGAAAGCACTACCACCGAGTATATCCCACATCAAAACACAGGACTCACAGGAGATGAAAAAAGTCACAGAGCAGTTATACAGGAACCCCACCCATTTCCCAGGAGGTGTGAATCTTCACATTCCTTGCACACACTTTGTCACTGTCCTACCCCTCTGGGCCATAAAAAACCAACATGTAGCACATCAAGAAACCATGTAGCAGCTGGAGGGCCTGGGGAGATTCTGGTGCACTTAGCTCCCTCTGCACTACATTTTCTGGGTACAGATTAGCTGTGCAAGGTGCCATGTAAACCCTCCAGAATAAAGCAGAGAACAAACCTTGCCCAAGGCTGGCAAAACTTGGAGCCCTGTCTTCTACCTCCTCAAACAAAAGCGGGTATTTTCTCTGAACCGCACCCACCTGCACAGGGAAAAAGAATAAAAAGGGAAAAAGAACAAGACAGAAAAATAGAAAAAAATAATTGAAAATAAGTAAAGAGAGACAAGAAGGAAAAACAAGATGAGAAGGAAGGAAAAAAGAGAGAAGAGAAAGACAGGAGCTTTTAAAAGCATGGGTTCTCAGAAGCCACTACCAGCTACAGGGTGGATCACTTTACCACACACGTGGAAGCTGCTGTAAAAATAATTTTGATTTTTACCTCTTGGTTTTTCAGCTGCTGCTGAGGATTTTTCATTGCATCTTCTACCAGAACAGAAGGAAAGTTCTTTTAATTCGATTAGAAAATGAGAGTAATATCCAACAGTACCAAAACATGTTGACCAAACCAGCTATTCCCAAAAGACTGTAACTATTCCAACTCCTACAATGGCCAAAAAGTCAGCAATTGTTCCTCTCTTCTTAAAGGACGGAGAAGGAGCTATGGTACATGACTGAAAGATTAGCTAATCAGACACAAACTGAATGCATTTGGAGAACAGCCTGGTGCCCAAAGTTCACATTCCAGCTGGGCTGAGTCCCAGTCCTCTTCTACCCCAGACCTTGGCAGCGCTGCCCACGCAACAGCGAACTGGGAGCAAAAGGGCATTTAGGAAGCACTGGGCCAATTCAGGCTCCGGGAGGGCACGACCAGTTCCAGCGAGCCTCAAGTGCCAGGAAAATCAGTGGTTTGTACCCACTGCTGTTCAGGTTTAGAAATCATCTGAATGAGGTTAATCACAAAAGACCACATAAAGAAGATGTCCTGCCTTGGACAGGTCTCTGACAGAGAACAGGGGTCACACTGGTGTCAAACTAAGCCAGCGTGCCCAGGACACCGAAGGACAAGTCAGTGGCTGCTCTGTAAGATTAGGGTGTGGAAAGCTCTCCTTCTGCCTCATGTACCTTAATAAATCCCAATATTTTGCTGAATTATCTTCACCTCTCCAGAAATAAACAGAACTAGCACACCCTGCCTTTTCAAGAGTGTGATAAAAATGCCTAGAAGGACAAGTATTTTGCTATGCATCTCAATCATCCCTGTTAGGTTTTGTCTTTAAGTCACCAAGATCCAAGCCAGCTATAGGACTGAGGTTACTATCGCAAGGCTGAAATTACTCAAATAGGCCAGTTTATCAAGGCAACAAACCTATTAAGAATCCAGGAACATGGAGAAATTAAACACACAGTACTCTATCACATTAACAGGTTTTGATACTGGTGAACATTACAGTGAAATATTAAACTAATTCATGGTGGGCAGAAGGAAGATAAAGCAAGGGGGTAGATTTAGAAGTGGCAGGATCACAGGGTAATTTAGGAGATAAGGAAAACAGATACACCTTTGTATAAACCTCAAGCAACACATGCATTCCCAAGAGACACAGACAATATTCCTACAAAGGACTAATTGACACACAATACTTCAGGGATTTTATTTAATTACTTCTGTTATAGAATTACACTAGGGAGACAACTATCAATCCAACAGTTACTGAATATTTCAGGTTGCCATTTTTTCCCTGAACAAAAGACCACAAATCAATTTTCACTAACTTCAGTGCAATTGCTGCTCAGGCAGATTCTTCAGTAGTGAGCAGTGCTAGAGCTCTTTTCACTGCATGAGAGCCCTACTGATACCAATGTTCATGCAGGACATTAAGTGCTGTTTGAGGCACTCAGTACCTGGCCCCATATGGCTGAGCACCGTCAAAGTCATATCCTATACAAACATTACTCAAATGTATTTTCCAGGTGGGAAAAAGTAAAATTAAAGCAGGCAGCACACAACCATAAGAAAACTGACACAAAGGTCTATGTGCATTCCAGGTAGTTAATCTCTCCTTCTTGATGAATAAAGGCTGCTTGAAGACAATGGAAGCACAAGACAAGGACTTGATTAACACACTGCTGAGAATGTGTCTTGAAATCAGTCATCACCTACATATCTTGAACATGCTGAGCCTGAGATGGAACATGCAGTACTATTTCTCCTACTGTGTGACTAACTTCTCGTTGAATGCCATTCAAACTGCCATCTAAAAAGCATATTTATGAGGTGCTAGAAGATATCCACAAGATTCAAGTTGATTCCCTGTAACAGTAAGAAATTGTTTTTAGCCCTGCTGAAGTGAGTTTATGAAAAGAGAGACTGAATGTTTTCATATCAACATCTTCCTAGAAATGGTTAAACTGAAATGCTACGCTTTCTAGAGAGCCACCATGCAGCTGCAGATCAATCATGGACCATTAACATGGACTGACAGAGAAAAGGCCAACAATACATGGTTCTCAGAAGTGAAGGATGAGGAGTACTAATGTAATGTTGTTATGATGGAGACATGGAAAAATGTTGAGCAAGAAGGAGCTCAGCATCAGGAGCCCTGAATCAGAGAGACATAAATAAAAGCCATGTGCTGGGGTACTTCAGAACTTTGCTATGAGAGATCCTTTGCAGAAGATTTGCAGTAGTATTTGGGGAGAAAAGAGATCCGTGCATTTCAGTTTCTCTTTCAATCAGGTTACTGACACAAGGCAAAAAAAAAGGTATTTATTTTTTGTGGTACCTTAACAGTCAGCCACTTGCACTGAGTTAATAAACTACAAAGACTTAACTGTATCCTTGAACAAAGAACCTCAGAAAGTTACAATAAAACAGGTTTGGATGGGAAAACAGGAGTAAATGTAACCTCAGTCCATGGGCTTGTTTGATGTTTGTATATGGCATTCTTATCCCTTACTCCTGGTCCCCCACCCACTCCCACATACAATCCCCATCCCTTTTTAAGTCTGATTCAGAGCCCAATAAACTCTCTTGTGAAATTCCCTGTCCCTTAGCCCGTAGTCTTACAAAAATGCCAGTGCTTACTCAAGACTATCTGCACTGAGGGCAGCTGGTCTCCTCACATGACTTCAGTTAAGCATCTGCAACCCACAGGCTGAACCTCTTCCCATGCGCCCGTACAAGCCTGGGGGTCAGCTGGGCAGCTCGCTCCGATCTGAACAGAGAACACATCTCAGTGTTACCTCTGCTGTGAATGCAAGGCAGATTACTGATAAATAGCATATTTCTTTCTCTGTTAAGTATAAGAAAGCCTCATTCACATGCAAAGTAATTCTTATGTGAATCCCGGAGCTGAGTGTGTTTTCAGAGCCTGAAAGTGTATCAAAACCAACACATGGAAAAGGCTGGCCTGAAAAGAGATGCACTTACATACAAAGAGAAGACAACCTACACTTCTGCACAGTGGAACATACTTGTAATCTGTCCCAGAATAACACAAGGACATAAACCTGAAGACGTCCCCTCCCCAGTAAATCCAACAGCAGTCCCTCTAGAATTAACCGATCACAGGAAAAACCCCACCTTTAAGCAATCAGGATTTGTAGTTGGTGGAGCATTATCTATTCACTGTGCTTTGATTCCAGCAGTGGCCTTTGGAAACAAGTAAATTCTCAAACACAGGATTTCTTTTTCTCCTCTTCCTCAGCATTGGATAACTTTTTAATGTAATGCAATAATTAGCATGTTTTTATTCCAATTAAACATCAATTCAAGAAGCAAAAATCATTGCTTCTAGCTGATCAGACTCAAAGAGATACTAAGCATACCCACTCCTTTTGGTAGGGGTGCTCAGGGCACTCTTTTGGAAGACAGACTCCTCTGGGCAGCAAAGTCAGAGCCTACTTTCCAAATCCAGTAAAATTATTTTAAAAAGCAGCTCAGTTAAGACTAAACAATTACAACTGCTTTTACTCCTGCCACATTACCAACAAAACAGCAGACTGCATTAACTCTTCCATGAAATCTGACTAGCATAGCCTTGGAGCAGAGAGTTCAGTGACAGAGAAGTCCAGTAATGCTAAGAGAAGATAATTCAGACAATAAAACCACGCACCCTCAGCAAGGGAATCCAGGAAGCTGCCTTTCTCCCAAAAGGGTCCTACAACCAAGAATTTCACTCTCTTGAGAAAGAGGATTTTTTAACAGCCTCTGGAGCCTTATAAAAGTGCTCAGGAGTCAACACAAGAGTCACCCAGCTTTGAATGTCAGTGAATCATAACAAGAGTGTACGGTTTCTCCTGGCTTGGAAACAACATGGAGCGGATTAAAAGCAAAAAGCACCCACAAAGGAAAACTTAATTAAGTGTCAAAATTTAAAATGCCATGAAAAAAGAGAGGAAAGGGGATGTACATCCTAACCGGCCTTTCTTCTGTGACTGCTGGGTATAAAGTACCATCTGGTCACATAGACACGAATGCATTCACATCCACTCCTGCTCCACAAAACCCAGGCTGATGTGACTGCCAGCGTGAAGTCACAAGAAACAACTTAACTCCCTCTTCTTTATTTATCTGGTCTTCATCTGCCTTTGCCTCTGGTAGTCTGAAGGAGGAAAACAGGGCTTGTTGAGGGGGGCAGAGCTGAACACAACGGATTTCCACGGCAACAAGATACAGCCCCAGCGAGGAAGGCCTGTTAATAGCCGTGAGGCAATGTGCTCAGCAGAACAGATTTTTCTATCAGACAGCCAGAGATAGCAGCTCATGTTCATACACAAACGTGCAAGGAATCTGATTCTTGGCCTTGTACAACCCCACTGAATTCAGCCCCTGCTACGCCAACGTAGACCACAGCATGACAGAGATGGTGCTAGTAGGAAAAATAAACAGGCAACGTGGAGAGACACTCCGCCTTTGAAGACAAAGTAAGAGTGCTCCTAGGACATGCCTCATTAACTGAACATTTATTGTCAAACTGTAGGAAAAACCCAGCACTAGCATAAAAGTGAAAGCAACTGTGCAATGCACAGATTTGTGCATACTGTACCATCACCTATTGGCCATGGCCTATTGCCCATGCTGTTACCTTTGACAAGTGCACATTTATACACAAGCCCAACCTCTCGCAAATAACCCTGCTGTTTGGAAAGGGAGGGAGCTGTAATTATCCCAAATTCTCTTCTGAGGGAGTCAATCATTTAGCCTTTGTACTTTAGGCTCCTTCCTATTAAAATACAGTTACCAGCACTTTCCAACATGATGGTATTTTGTTAATGATCATTTGCTAATATCCTCCAAACTCAACTCTGCTCGTAACAGTCTGCTAAATCTTCCAGCCACAATCATGATGGGATTTGCCTTCACATGTAAGGATTCAGTCTCCAAATACACTGAATTCAGTAGGACAAGTCTCGGTTTATAAAGCTAAGAGCACACATGAGCCTTTGCAGGACCAGAGCCCCAGTGGGGAAGAGCTGAGGCCATTAGCAAAGTTTTTCAAGTCAAGCAGAAAAACACCAACTGTCCCACTCACAGTGTATGCTCTGCTGGAAACGCACAAAAAAAATTTATATCAAACATAAGAAAAATATGCCACGTACAGTTTAGAAAAATATCTGTAACACATTAAGAATGAAGCCAAAAACTGTCCAAGTAGGCTTAACAGGACAGGGGAGAGAAGAAAGTAATGTAATGGGCTATTTTGTACAGCAGAACAGTGACAGCCTCATCATAATGAGGTTTTATTTAAGCCCTAAAACTTTTCTTGCCACTGCAAAAGGTGGACCTCAAAGTAACCCAGAACTAAGACTCAAAGCAGGCAGTGAGTGCAAGGCTTTATTTTGTATTATGCGTTAGGGATGTAAAACTACCAAACACCCGATTTTAATAAGCAATCCCTGGTCACACACAAGCACTAGGGCTGACTGTGACAGGCTCATCCTTGCTCGGACTCCTGCACATCAGAAGGATGACAATTGCCTCACAGCTTCAACATTTTAAATCAATGGTTTCCTGATTGCCACGGTGTGTGGCAAGCTTAAAGCACGAGTCCCAGGCTGCTTGCTTTGCTTGAAGAGTGGCGCCTTGTCTTGCTGTTGTTTATACAGATATGGTAATTAAAAATTGCACTGTAATGCATTCGATAATAGTCTTATTGTTCCCGTGAACTGAACTGCTTCAGTAAAACACGATATCACAGCTAAATAACACCCTGCATTTATACTTTTTTTTGTACTTTTTATCCTGGCTGTACGTGAACTCTGGGCTTTTCCACCATAGATATTTCCAGCACATCTCCGAGTAAAGCACCCTCCTGCTAAACCAAAAGCATACCCTCCATTCCCGTGGAACATGTTCTCCTAAGATGCCTAAGCTCTGCTCCAACACCGAACCCAGAGTGACACACAAAGATAACCTCTACCTGACAGGAGCAGCCAAACTTTCTACACATTTCTCAGTAACACAGCAGCACTCCCGGATACCATTCCACAGGTGTGCTTAGCACAGGGCTGTTTACATCAAACACAACTGAAGGGCTCTAGCAGGGCTGGCTGACAGTGCTGGAGCAGCTGTCACCCAAACCCAGTAAGGCACATTTCTTGTATGTTTAGAGCCTTAACTTGGAGCAGAAATGAGGGAACATCACAGCTATGAAAAAAGCAAGATTACAGGCTAGCCACCACACTGTACACCATCCATCCCACCCAGCAGCAGGTAACCTAGGGCTTCAACTGGAAGTCCTGTCAACCTTGCAGCATCAGGCTGGCCTATGGAAGTCATACTATCCTTCTTCCCTTGCCCTTCAATGCTCAGCACACACCCGAACCACTCAGGGCTTGCCTACCTGCTTCAGGAGGAACTTATCCTCCGCGTTGATCTTGAGGGAGACGGCCAGGTGGATGGCGGAGAGCACCACCCCGCTGATGACCGCGGCCCTCATCCGCACCGGTAGCAGCGTGTAGATGCTGTAGATAAAGAAGACGGTCCACCAGATGCCCTCTGAGGCGCTCCTGGGCCACACCAGCAGAACCCCTACCACTTGCACTGCCAGGATCACCAGGATGACAGAGTAGCAAGCCAACCACATGTGGTCCTGGTGGAAGTCGTTGCGGTTGCACACCATGCACAGCACCACCATCAGCAGGATGGCCAGGGAGAGCACCACGACATAGGATACCTCATAGCGGCCGTGCGCGGCATGGAAGATCAGCATGACCACACAGACCAGCACCAGCACGGCCATAAGCATGGTGAGGCTGCTCTGGTTAAGCCGAAAGAAGTAGCGCTGATAGAGACGTTCCAGTTTCTCAGACTGGAACTTCTTGGACCTGAAGATTTGCAGCAGGCTATTGCAACAACTGCCCATGGAGAAGGCCGCCTCGGAGTCCCCCTCGTCCCCGTCCTCTTCCTCCAACTCCTCAATCTTGGCCTTGATGCGTTTCTCCTCCAGCCCCAACTCCACAGAGCGGGGCCGTACCTCCCCCTGCTCCCCCAGCTGCCGGGGGCTGGCATTGTTGGGGGCAGCGGGGGAATCACTGCCGGGCGGGTGGCGGGACCGGTGACGTCGGCTGTCGTCACCGTGCTCCTGCCAGGCGGATTTGGACCTAAAGCTCATCATCCTGCAGCCGCTCTCCCCGCGGTTCCGGGGCTCGTAGTCTTCTTCGCTCCTCCACCTGCTCGACATGCGGGAGGCCTTCTTGCCCGAGGACCTGTTGGGAGGCGGCGGGTAGGAGTAGCCATTGGCCCGGGCCTCCGCCTCGCCCCAGGCCGAGCGGTGCTGCTCGGTGCCTGCCCAGGGCGCGGGACCGCCGAAGCCCGGGGGGCTGACGCTGTTGGACCGGGACATGCCCTGAGGGACGGGGCCACGGGCGAGGGGATGACCGCCGGGCAGACGCAGGGGACGAGCCGCCGGGAGAAAAACCCCAAAAGGCAGCGGGGAAGGAGAAAAAAAATGAGAAGGGAAAAAAGAAAAAAGAAAAGAAAAAAAAAAGGCAAAACCCGCAAACGCCCCCAAAGTCTCCGGAGCGGCCGGGCGTCCTCAGAGCCGGGGTGTCCCCGGCGGGACGCTCAGGGCAGTGCCATCGCCAGCCCCGGTGCTTCGACACCGCCGAGCGCGCTCGGCACCGCGGGGACAGGGACGCCCCCGGCTCACGGCCGCTCGCCCTCAGCCGCGCCGCGGCGGCCGCAGGGG
>VZRZ01003586.1:2175849-2204253 GCA_013398175.1 Climacteris rufus
CGCCATTGGCCGCCGCCGCCGCCTCCCCGCCAATGCGCGCGGCCGGGGGCGGGGCGCCCTTAACCCCTTCGGCGCTCCCTGAGGGGAGTCCCGGGACCCTTCCACGCCATCGCCGCCGGTGCCGCCGCAGCGCCGAGCGGGGCCGGCTCCGTGTGCTGCCTCCGCGCTCTGGCGTGGGGGGACGCTGCCGCCCGCTCGGCTCGGCAACATCCAGCGCCGCTGGCCGAACTGGTGAACAGAGGAAAATCAAGCCCCAGAGAAACCTCTCTCAACCTCAGCACCTGTCACCGGACCTACTTAAACACAGCGGCTAAGCTAAAATACATACACACACACACACTGGCTTTTAGGTTTGCCTTGTTTTTCAACCAGCTAAGGCACAGCCCTCACCTTGGCGCGACAGCGCTGTGACACCGCTTTATGGAGGGCAGGTTCCCTAACCTGGGAGGGGGGCACGGTGCCTACGCCACAGCCGTTCCCAGCAAATTTCAAACTCCACACTCTTCCACAATGTTCCTTCAGGTGAACCACTCTTTCTGCAGATGCCAGTAAGCCTATTAATGATTTACAGTGTTTTGAAGGTAAGCATCATATGTACTAATAGTACTGCTTGATGTTCTGCATCATGTTTTATTAAAAACAAACTGTCAAATCAGATAACTGCTTGGCTTAAGTTGCTGAAACTGGTAATTGTCTAGATGTTTGTGCAAACATTGAAAATCTGTGCTCACAAGTAGTCCTTAGCAGTAGTAGTGTTGAAGCTGTGGTTATCAAGGGACAGAGATAAGCAGCGTTTGTAGAGAGGTAGTATTGGTGGACACAGTTGGGAAAAAACCCCAACAGATAACCTTCCAAACACAAGCCCTTCACGTGTCCTTTCCACGTGCAACTAACTCCACAAACTACAGCAATGTAGGCCTTTGTGCATTTAAGTGGTTTGTAAAACCATATGCTGAATTTTCAGCAGCTGCTTCCACAGAGCATCTTTTACTTACCAGGAATTCCCAGTTAAAGATTTTCACTTTAAAAATGCACACAACTACTACAGTGGTGCTCCCTTCCATGGCATTTTCCTGCCAGATGCTAATACTGCAGCTGATCAAGACTGCACTCACAGTTTGCTTTCCAAGATGAGACATTTTTATAAATAAATACCACCGTCCTTCAGATGGAATTTATCATTTGTTGTTATATTATACAGCACTGTCACTATCCATACACTACTTTTGTTCTACTCGAGTAAACCAAACCTCAAGGATTGTGTTGTTGGTTACTCTGGCTGCACAGAGGGATAGACAGTGAAACAATTCTTCAGTGAGCTCTAAATTGGGACAGGTCTTTTTGTTTTGTACACAAAGTCCCATTTTGGAGTTCTTCTCTCAAAGCCAGCAGTAAAAGATCTCACTTTTTCACACTATAAACAAGTAGCAGGAGAAAAGTGATCCACAGCAACTTAATGTCTAAAATTAATTCCACTTAACAGAAACTTACTATGAAGGCATGTACAAGAACCAAGCACATTCCAGTTCATTGCTACATTTAGTTCTGGATATCAATAAAGCATTGCTCAGGTAACAAACCAAGTAATTTCAAGGTTCTCATCTTTCACCACTGGAACTAAGTCAGGTCTTACTTCACTTTTACATCACGATAGCCTCTGGAAGCCTGAATTCTAGGAAGCACTCGAGTGTGCAGCAAGCTATAGCACCTCCTCCAGAAAGCTTACATATACACCTACCAAAAAAATGGTAGTTTCAATTCTACAGTACCACTTACGTATCTTTTCACTATGTCATTTTGGTTGACATACAAATTGTTTTGCTTTTTCCTAATGTCACAACAATTGATGCTTAATCAAAGTTAGTTTGGTATTTTTAGAAACCTCACTAGCCACAGGGGAAAAACATTTGTCCTTGCTACAGGTGAAAACAAGTCTTCAACCACAAGTTTGCAACTTTAAAAGCAGGTAGATAAATATGAGGTGTCGCGTTTAAAGAGAGGTGAAGGAGCATTTGGAAGAGATTCTACTGGAAATCTGTAACTTGAGAAAACAGCAAGGATGTTAAAAAGCTAAAAAGTGTCTTAGAAGCCAAGAGTAGCACCAACTAAACGACTACTTCACACAATGAGGACACAGAGGGCTATAACAAAGAAGCTGTAAGATTCCACATGGATAGTAAACATCTTAAAAATAATGCCCACTTCCAGGTGATCATGTTACTGGATCACATATCTCAGAGTGATAGTAGAACAAAGGCAACAAGCAGGATACTGTAATATTAAGGACAGCTTACCTAGAGCTTTCTTTCTAATTTACAGGTTCTTCAAGCCCTCTTTTCTCTATTTCAGGAAGCTGATTATAAATGGCAGCAAGATACAACATTTGTCTCATCCAAAAAAGTTATGTGAAACAACAGCATATCACAGGTGGCTGTTGTCATTTAAAAATGCCTAACATTTTTTACAAGAACATTCAGGCAATTATTTTTTGTTAATGAACTGTATGTAGATAGGAGTTACCTTTTCCTTTCATAACTTAGGCCAGCCATTTTTTGCAGAATGACTGGAAAATGAGGAGCTTTTATATATCAGTCCCAACATGGCTATTTACAAATGATGACCTTAATCAATACAAGTATGCTTTGTATTCTAATCCATAAATTGAGAATATTTACTGATTCCAAGAAATTTACTACTTCAAAGAAATCAACGAACACAAATATCAGTAGTACAAAACAGAGAAAGTTACTATTCCTTATCCAGAAGGGGTAATGTTCCAGCCTTCCCAAATTCTACCTGTCCCATCATAAAAGCTTTATTTTTTTCCCTTTTTTTTTTTTTTCCCCTTTGTGGGCAGATGGGACAGTTGGGCAAAATTCCATTCAGTACCTTGAATCCTACCTTAATCAAATTCTGGATTAAAATGGAACCACACCTCTTTTTCAAAAAGTATTTCTCTGGTTAAAATAGTACATAAATAGAAGTAAACACGTGGAAGATTTAGAGAATACTTGCACAGAATTACTCAAATTATGTCAACTTCACAAGAACCTTCAGGAAGCCATGACAGAATCAACAGAGAGCTACTGAGGCAGATCTAAACTTCCTCAACATACAAAGAGTTCACATACTGGTTTCACATGTAGTCTCACAGTTTGTATCAAAACATGTTTAAATTTATTATTACAACAGGTGCAGTAGACAAACACTAGCACTCTTTCTTTCCATAAGTTACTTAAAATGGGGAATAGCAACTAGATAGTGATCCTCAGAATATCCATGTCACATTTCACTCCTCATGGCCTTCATGACTGCAAGATTCAAGGCAGCATTAAATCCAGAGTTTTAAAATATCTATGCTCCCTGCATTAGTGACACATTTATAAAACAAGTTCTTGGCCCCTTCACTGACCGTCTTTGCACAGTCCAAAGCAGCCCTCTGAAACCCAGAGATAATTACTCAATCCAGCTTGGAGCCATGAAATGCTAAAGTGAACAAGCTGCTGTTATAAATTCTCTTGCTCCACATCCTCCCCCCCACCCCCCCAATAATCTGATGATTCAAAAGGAATACAACCAAAAGCGAGAAAACAGTGAAAACACAAAGCCACAGTGACTTAAAAAATAAACAAGCCCAACCCAAAACGACCTGACTCATAACTGACTTTTGGGGTTTTTTAGGGGTACACAGAAGCCTAGCAAGACAACATGCTTACTGAATCAGGTTTATCAGCTTTTTTCACAGCAGCACCCACAACATTTCACCCCAAATGCAGAAATAAAATAAATCTGCATGCCCATGCTGTTTAGTCCAAGCAAAGCTGGGGTGCAGATCTGCATGTGCACCTTTGCAGTACAGGAGGCTTGCATCATGAAATTCACCATAACACACATAATTAATGTGGTCATTCCAAAGATTTCACATAATCCTGACATTAAGAAAAAAGCAGCCAAGGATTCCAGTTCTTGCCACAGAATGTGAACACAGCAGCTCATTTGTTAACTGTAGCACAGATTTACCTGCTCAGCATTCAGCCTTGCCAGCTCACCTATGGACAACAGCAAAGCAAGGAACAGGACTGAAATATGTGTACTGAGTGGACTCCTGGAGCCTGTATGAAGTCAGAGCACAACAATTATGCTTTTGGCACATAAGCTATACAGTTTTAAGCTAGTGTATCAAACACCTTTACACAAGCTGTAGTGAGGCTCAGTCTGAAGTTCCACTCACACAACTATTACACTTACCTGCAGCCTCAAATGTTTTCATCTCAGTTCCTGTGTCTGCCCCCCTGTTTACTCTGAAATAAGCACCTGCTGATGGTCTGGAGCTCAGCACAGACACAAGCTGCAGGAATTCCTCCAACACCTCTACCCTTCATTCAAATTTTGCTAGTATTTTTTAGTGACTGTAGTCCCAGTCAAGTCCAGGCAAACGGTCCAGAGAAAAAACTGCCTACCCTGTTTTAATGAGAAAGACAGGGTTGAATAGAAATATACAAAACCAGACCTTTTTTCATCGAAAAGTTATTCTGAGTTACACAGCTTTAATGGGCAGATAACAATGCATTATATACTACATTTATTCTAAAGAATTATTATAGGACTCCAATGATATCGCAAACAAGTATCAGTTTAAAACATATAATTAACTAAATTATACTGTTTTTAGCAACAGTAGTAATTTTACACCTTTCTATCAGCAGTTTATTTCTTAAAAGTCCGGCAAGCTTAGGCCTGATGTCCAGTTATGCATCACCAGGAACCTGGAGCACAAGTAGCCCATGAATGCTTACAACTGCCCCTTGTTTGAATGCACCTGTAAGCCTAGAGCAGGTTTACACACATTGTTTGACCTGACAATAGTTTCTGAAGAATAATTCAGTATTTTCAGGTTGGCCAGTTTGCTTCTGGTAAAGGGCTCTAATAATATCCACTGTTCATTTCCACTCTTACTAAGTAAACTAACCAGCAATGTTTGACTCTCAATTTCACATCCATTTTCTTGCTGATGCAAGAAAGCTTTCTCTGCTGTTCCAGTTTGCTAACAAAGTGCTTTGTTTACTTAATTTAAATTGCACCAAAAAGCTGGGTAAGGAAACTCATTTGATACTCTCAAACCAGCAACTTTCCCAGCAGTAGTTTATACACAGGACCAGAAGACTAAAACAAAGCACCTAAGCCAGTGCATCCAGTCCCCTATAATCTTGTAATAAACACCTGGAGGAAAATAAAAGGACCTTCATGTCATCAGCACACTAGACTAAACACTGCAGCACCTCCATTAAGTGCTGCTGTTCTGCCTTAATAAACAAACAAAAAAATCCCCCCCCCCAAACCAAACACCACCCCCACCCTGAAGAACAACAACTACTACTGGATTCCAAAAGCAATAGGAAGAAAGTCTCACGTTTTGACAATGCCCACATATTCTTTGGGAAGGAGAGTGGTAGAACTCTGTAACCTCCAGACTTCTCCTGTCCCATCTCCTCTTTTTATTCACTGTCATTTAGTAGAGAAGACCAGCACTCAGTATCTTTTCTTATCCAGAAAGTGAAGAGGATGTATTTTACCCAAAGAAATCTTTAAAAGGCAAACTGGTTTCATAAAAGCAACCTAGTGTCAGGCTGATTAGAAGGTCCACAACTGGTATTTTTTGTAAGCATGCTATGTGCAGAAAAAAATAAAAGGCTGATCTTTACATTGCCATCAACTTAAAAATGATACCTGGATCTCTTTATATCTATTCTTCAGATGATCTCTGTGAAGTGAGACTAATCCACTGTATTGCCCAAGAGGCTGAATGTAATTTCAGCAAATATGATTCTGTAAGATCAGGTGTTCAAACTAGAAAATGTCAATATTAAAGTTTTTAATGTACACTTTTTGCAAGTGGTAACAGTTCACAGAAGACTGTGCAGATTGTAGGAGGAGTCAAAAAGACGGGACAAAATGCAACTCAGTGTTCACAATTCAGTTGAATAAGCCTCTGCAAATACTTCCACTGAAGAATTTCCCAATAACATCCTCATGTAGTACCAGGTAATGTAAAATTTCTACATACGAACTGTATGGAATAAACTAAATCTAGAGAGCGGTTTGCTGTGACACAGAGTTTGTGCAAGTATAACTAGACATGGCAGTGTTTCTAAATATTGTGAATTACAATTTTATAGTGGAAGATTGAAATAATATGCATCTACTGAAACCATTAGAAAAATTAAGATATAATACTGACAGTAACATTTATTGCCTTGATATTAGCACATCAAAGAGAAAAACACACTTCTGACAATACTAATGCCCAAACTAATTTGTGAGGTCATACAAAGGGCTTTAGGATCTTTCACATCTGTAAAGGAAAGTATTATTCTGGAAATTAGTGATCAACAGTATTAAAAGAGTTACAAGTTTTTCATCCACATTTGAAACTGCCAACTGCTTCAAAGGTAGCCTTCAGAAACCACCACAGAAGCTTTATTAATTATCTTACTACTGTAAGTCTTCTGACAAGTGTGGAAGAATATTTGTTGAAGAGATAGGAAGCAGAATTTAAAAGCCACTTGGTATTGAATGGAAGTTCCAGGCAGTTGGGTGGCTTGAATCAATCACTCCCACCCATAGAAATGCTCAGTTCCCATCACATGAAACTGAATCACACAGATATTCACACCTTTTTATTTTATATTCAGCAAACCAGTACAGATCCTTCCTCTAGTCTTATGTCAAGAACTGCCAATGCTTTATTTAAGATGAGCCTTACACACTGTTGTGACATGAATTTGCTGACAAACACAGAATCCTTATGCTTTTCAGAGTTTTTAATGTTACCCTAGGGAACTAAACTTGTTTCCACATGTACTGTTTTCAAAATGCAAAGAGGAAACATAAATAGCCAGTGAGAGTTATTGTAAGGCACAAACAGAGCTCGACACCTCTCCACAGCACAATATTTGTGAGTTTTTAATTACACAGCAGTGCTAAGTCACAGCTATCATGCGTAGGACATGTGCTGATGCTGGGCATGACAACACCATTTCATCCTGTCTTCCATCAACAAAAAAATCACTGTAGTTGTGCAATCTTATGACAAGCATATGCCTAGAATAATAGCATTCACTCTGCAGCTACTATTCAGCTCCTATTAGAGGATTATAACTTGTTATTTCTGAGCATTAATGCCATCTAGACACAGTTTTTACATCTCTCAGGAAGTGTTAAAAACGCTAAAAATGTTGCCGTGGTAGCAGACATATTATATTTAGTAAATGAACTCTGAAATGTTCTGCTGCATTAGTTAAGCATTCCACTATATTTATAATACTCAATTTTGTTTTTGTAGGAAACCATCAGCATCCAGAGTACAGATAACAACAGGAGAAAAAAGAGCTCACACTCAACTGAGGATCCTTGAGGAAGCTGTGAGTGTTGGTAAGTCAGTTAAGGTGTTTATGAGCACCTCTTTTGAACGTGGAAGGCAGGACATTCGTAACAGCATGAAGTTTCTTAATTCTTTTGTCTGAGTTCCAGAGTCACATATGCTAAAAAATACTGTAAATTGCAAGGTACACATTATATACAAATGAATAAAAATACAGCCCTAACTCACATTTATAAAGTACCTGCTTTTGTTCCTTAAACAGTACCAATACAACATATTTTGTTCAGAATTATTTTATTTGGATTATAGCAATTAGTATCACTGATCAGTAGGCCAAATCCAGGCAGAGAGCACAGAATCAATTTCACAAGGCAACAACATGGACTAGTATTTTAGCATACAAACCATTTCACTGCATTATCAAGTTGAAATATCTTTCAACCATGCATAAAAAAATCTATGCTTAGTCTTTCAGAGCTCCAGGTAATAGCAGATTCCTAAATATACAAAAAATACATTTAACTTATAATAATCTTAGTGAATAAGACTTATAAAATTACAATTTTATTCTTCACAACATAGAAAAAAATACAAAAATGACTGTATAGTTTTCACCCAAATTTCACTGACATATACATCAAAATATATGGTTTGATGTATACTCATGAAAGTTTTAAGCTGAAAGATAGGTTTTAAAATGACACTGCAGATTGGTCCACACAAATGCCAACCTTCATAATAATAAGAAAAAAACCCTTTGATAAAAACATCACATTGTGAAAAATTACAATTTACCTGCACTGTAACCTGCATCTTACTGTAATTTACAATATGAACATTTCTACAATTCCAGTTGTAAACTACACACTGGTGAAAACCTTGGTCTTTCAGAGGGTAGCAACTAACTCAGACAGAGCTGGCATGGTAGAACATAAAGTGCTGTCAAACTGAACCAGTGCACACAACAGAGAATACCAAAGCAGGGAAGGCCTGCTGGTTTGGATATGCTCATAGAGAACATGCAAGCCAAGTAAATAGTCTGTGGGGAAAATAGAACCCTCTACATCTGTGACAGAGTACCAATCAAAGCTTCTATTATAAAGTTCATGCAAACCACTTTACAATTTCAGTGACAGACGAGGGGAAATTTCTTATTTTATGAGGAGGAAAACCCCTCATTTGTGTGAGCAAAGTCAGTACCAGGGAACAACCCAAACAGTATTAGGGCATCACACTACAGTTCTCACTCAAGATCACCTTCCAGTGATTTCCACAGAAGATCAACTTGAAAAAGCACTGCAAGCTGAAGGGCAGAATTTTTGTACACGGTAACCACATGTTCATACTTCAGAATATAATTTATCAATCAAGTTTGCTGGTAAGATTCCTTGCTGTCATAAGACCTCTGAGTTCTTTTGAAAGGAAAAGTAACTCCATTTTATTTTTAAAGGCTGTCGTTTATTTGCATTTGTGTGGTAAATTAATTTTTTCATTAAAGTAACTATTCCATAATAAAGCTTACTCAGTAAAGGTGTTGGTTGTGCAAGCCTTCTCCCTACTGGCAGCTCACTTTGCTTTTCCTTGGTGCCAGTGCTATCTACTAGAGATCTGTACTGTATCCTTCTCATCAACTGAGCCAGGAGTTTGTTTCATGTAGCAGTATTACACAGCCTTTTTTTCTCCAAATCAGACCAACAAATTTGAAACCAAATCTTTTATTTGGGCACAGAAATCAAATTAAGAAAAGATCAGGAGCTGAGCATTGACAATATCCAGTAACCTAAGTACATCAGGGAATCAGATCTTTTAGATGACATCCTTCAGAAATATTGACATTAACTTCTTTAATAGCAAGTATAAGCAAAAGGAGATGTTTTGTTCAGAGGTGGAAGTTTACACTTGCAAACAATTAGTTCAGAATAATGTAACATTTCTCAGATCACTACAACAAAGCACACAACCCAATGCAGAAATGAATTGTTGCATCTCTGAATCCAAAACCATTTTGAGGTTGTATATAGCCAGTAATATAATTGTAACAGTAATATAAACAGAATTGTTTAGGTTGGAAAAGACCTCTGAGTCCAACTATTATCCTAACACTGCAAAATCCCACTAGACCGTGTCCCTAAGCACCACATCTACTCTTCTTTTAAATATCTTCAGGGATGATGACTCCACCACTTCCCTGGGCAGCTTGTTCCAGTGCCTGACAGCCCTTTCCAGCAAGAAATTTTTCCCAATATCCAATCTAGACCTTCCTTGACACAACACGAGGCAGAATCCTCCTCCTACTGCTTGTGATTTGGGAGAAAAGACCAACACCCACCTTGCTACAACCTCCTGTGTTTTTTAATCCAGTCAATCATTGGCTCCAGAATGTTTAAAACAGAAGATTACATTTGTCTCTTACCCTCTCTCTGCTTATAATAGTCCTGTTTGTGTTGAACAGGAAAGGCTCTATATACTGAGAGTTAGGAAAATTCAGTGCTTTTGATGGAGCCAAAGAAAATTACTGAAAAATGCCAAGTTTATTTTTAAATATAGCTCTGACAAGCATAAACCTAAATACCTGTAAATCCAGCTCTTCCCAAGTGCTAGAACAGAGAGCCTGTGTCCTCAGTACTTACTGGCTGTGTTCAGGGAGAGCTGGGATGTGTCAAACACAACTGGGCCATGTCCAGGGGAGGTGCTGGCAGGCACGGCACGAGGCAGTACTGCAGGTAGCATGGGAGTGGTCACACCTCATTGATGCACTAAATCGTGTCAGAAGAGAGGAGACACAGAAGCCCACGTGGTCTTGTCTAGGGACTCTGGCTTCAGGCAGGACTATTTGACCATCAGTTCTTAACACAGCAAAGGCCATAACCAATTTCCTTTTGTCTGTGCTTGGATATCTGTTCATTTCCCTGCTCCCTTTGTCCCTTCCATTTCCCACCCTTTTACTCCCAATCAAAAGTTTCTTCATGACCTGGGGCACAGCTCACACAGCACTAGTGCTTTCTGCCTCATCACAAGGCTTTCTTGGCTCTTTAGCCCAAGGGAAGGCTAAGCCTGAGAACCCAGAGAAAGCACCTAGGAGAATATAACTCTCTGTGGTCTTCCACTCTTTAGAAGAACAGATGAGGGACGGCTTGTCCAGTCTGCAAAAGCAGCATGTAACACATGAGATAATCTGCTTTGAAGGGAGCAGCTTATGACTTTGCAACACTTCAGAAGTTGAGTGCCTGGAAGTGCCTGCTTGGATGTGCCAGAGTGATGACATCAGTCACTTGAGTCACTTAGGTTGAGGAACAAGGCCCCCAAATGATTCCACAGTAGACCAAGTCCTCAGCACTGAAAGATGAGTTTCACTGGCAGTGACTAGAGATGATAATTTAAAGTAAAAATGGAAGAACTGCACCCATTTCTGGGTGACCTGCCTCGTTCTATTGTTTAGATTCATTACTGATACCACTAGAAATATTACAGTTAGTATTAATTTTATTTTTTTTAATGTGTAAAAAAGTATCCAGGGATGCAGTATTTAGAGGAGTTTTAATATTTCAGATAAGCATTACAGCCTCTGAATTAACATTAGCATTTGAGTAATCAGCTTAAACAAGATCTTCAGAGAACACACTCTAGTCAGACACCCTACTGTTTAAATTCCTAAAGAACCACATTCCTCTCATTTTCTGTAAGTGGGTTCTTGTCTTGTTCCCATCACCTTTTAAATACACAACCTACCTTTCTAAATTCAAACACTTTTCCCAGATTACATTCTCCACTGAAGTCTCTGACATTATCCTGAAGTATTCCAGAGCATATTGTTTGCTTTCACAGCAATACATACAGTTTCTGGCATGCAGTCAAGCACTTAAAAAAAAGAGGTATCAGTAATATAATCCCAATTCAGGCATCTAGTGTATACAACTTCATCACTCATACTGCAACCTTCAGACATTTAGTAATAAATGAAAACCACTTAGCACATCATTTAAGGAAAAAGTTAACTGCCAAGCCATGTAAAGTTTAACTTTTCTGAAGCACTGTAAGCTGAAAATTATTTCAATGTTTTACGTTATGGAATTTCAGTGAAATCAGATTTATTGGTTATTCTTACTAAATTATTGGTCTTTTACCTCTGACTTATCTTGGTATATTCTTTACAAATGTGCTGGGTATTGAAAAACTGCAGCATTTTGATGTTTGAAAAGTTCTGAAAAAGAGTTGGAGTTACTCCGACTTCTTGTGTTCTTCAGTGTGGGAGAGCACCTTTCGCCTCTGATGCAGCATATGAAAATACAGCTGAGGGAAGACTGAGGAGAAAACAAACTTCAGTAAACAAAGTGTGAAGCAAGGCTTGCAAGATGCACAGTCACATGGTCAAGGTTACCAATTCTCTGTTAGAGGATGTGCTTATCTGCTTTTTGCTCAAGTTATCTATTGCCTTTTGCACTTTAAAGAGAAGAAATAATGTTGTTCTTAGGCTTCAGGTACTATTTATTTTTTCTAGAGCAATCACATTCTTAATTAAATGCAAAATGCCTCATTCAGCTCTGCATGAACAAGCAGATCACTTAAGTTTCCTTAACTGCAAGCACACAATACAAACAAAGCAAATTGCAGGGAGGAAAAAGTCCTTTCAAGAGAAATTTCCAGATTTGTTTCCTTTTTTGAAATTCTAGTGTTACTTTTTCAGAATCTAAGGCACTCTATACACACTGGTGCCTATTTCATCTCTCACTATCCAGAGCTTTTTCTCCTCTTATTTCTAAGATTATGTTACACAGTGTGTTTGCAGAACAACAAAGTAGGGGATGAAAAACATACATACATAAACAGCAAAAGCTAACATTTCCATGAGACACTAAACCTTTGTGAACCATGCAAAAATCAAACAAGGTCATCAGCAGGCTAAATTGGTCAGTTCTATGCATGTTAATCCCACAATTATTTGCTTTTCCCATTATGGCTGTTAATAATAAGAAACCTAACAAACTCATACTTACTTGGAATGTAAGAGATCATAACCAGGATCAGGAATGTATAGTAGTCAAATGAAAAATTGTACTTGTTAGGTAAACTAATGGAATACAAGCCAGACTGCCTGACGAAGGGTAATGCAGCATATATTGTGAGTAATTCACCTGAGACTCCCATTGGATACAATACTATAAACAAGGTGTACCTAGAATAAAACATACACAGAAAGAATGAAAATTATTAAAAACTCTAAGTATTTGTTAAATGGTATTACAGATAGTCAAATTTTGAATTAAAAACTCAGTATTTATTTTTCTTAGCTCTTATTTAATTAGAGAATGGCAAGGTATGAACATTATTGCAGGGTAAGTATTTAACAGTTGTTTGGAAATATTTAAAAATTATATCCGAGAATCTAAAAACTATCTTTAAAACTATTCTCCCCCACCCCCTACTTTATTATTTTGATTTCTGAACTCTTTGGGAGAGGTCATTTTACTACTGAAAATGGAGCCAAATATAGCTGATGATAATCAATGAGCTTAAAGATTATTTCAAGTACAACCACTGGATTCAAGCATTACTGCTAAATGTCAGTTTACTTATTGTTATCCCTTACTGTTAAATACCAGTTTCTGACAATCAATCATTTGGTAAATAGAACTGAGTTCTGACAAACTACTCTTTCAGTTTTGCAATGCAATAGATTTCTGTAACCCAAAAATCTACTGGAAAGCAGCTCAGCAGTCACATTCACAAATAGGGCAATTACCTGAAGGCAGAATCTAATTCTTTGCACTGCAACTGTTTTACAAGATAAATATCCCTGTCAAATCAGTGCTTTAAGGCTGTGATTTCTACTATGGCACCGACCTGGCCCATTTGATGACATAAGGGAGATGGTTTAACAAGCTGAACGTGTAAAAAGAGTAGCGGATTATCTCAGTGATTGTCCAGGCCACTACAAACAAGAGGACACTGTCTTCAGTTTGTACCTGTGAGAAAGAAAAAAGGCTTAGTATGAACTCAAGTATTACCAATTACTCACCAGACCCAAGAAAACATTACAGAAATCAATTCCTTTGGCTTGCTTTACTGCAACATTTTAGAGAACAGGCTTCAAGAATGAGCTTAAAAGCAACATTAGTAACAACACTAAAAACCCCTTTTTATCATGCTCTATATTTCTGTAGTTGCTTAACAATAGTTCTGCTTCATGATCACATAACTTAAGCTCCCATATTCTCTGCAAGGTAAATTGGTACAAGAAATCCCTGAAATGCTGAGTGCAATTCATAACTCTACCCATTCCTGTAGAGTAGGAGCTTCGATTTCAGTCTTGCAATTGTCTCCAAGTGCAGCAAGCAGAAAGAATTGTAACAGATTAGTCTAGCACTTGGTACCTGGTTTACACTTTTTATTCTGATACTAGTTCATGGTACTTCTGAGTAGAAGCACTGTTTTCATTTCTCTACAAGTGAGAAGCTGGGTCCTACTTTTGAGCAGTAGCAAAAGAGCTAACACCAAATCTCAGGCTGGGAGAAGCAAGCAGCTCAGATTGTCTCACCTCAGGTAAGCTTGACAGGTGCCTGATTCACTGTTCCTTGCTCCATTTTCTGCTTATTGTACCTAGTATAGTTCCTCTAACGTTACACTCAAGGCAGTACCATGTTTCACTGCTTTACACCTCTTGGAGATTTTATGTCAGTCACACATCACTGAACCAGCTGTAACTCTCTCCATATTTTAACCCTGAGATCAGCTCAGTTGGTTCTGAGCTATGGTGCTAATAATGCCAAGACTGTGGGTCTGATCCCTGTATGGGCCATTCATTTAGGAGTTGGACTCAATGATCCTTGTGGGTCCTGTTTATTAGGGTTGTTTAGACAACAATGTTTAAGGCATGAACTATTCCAGTCTCTGACAGCCCCTTCCAACTCAGAATATTCTGTGATAAACTGCCTTTATCTGTGATATTTAAAAGGTTAAGACTCAAAAGCATGTGTTCCAAAATGAACAGTTACATTTATTAGATTCTAGAGCATCATTATGAGGTCCACATTTCAGATGGAAGAACAGTGATCAAGTAGTATCTGTGGGGTCACACAGCCACAGTACAAACTCTTGATTTTTATGCAGCCTTCCCCCTCCTTCCCTCCCCTCTTCAACAGAATTCCCTTAAGCCCAAATTCAGTGGACTGTGGGAACAAGAAGAGCCCAACCACAGAGGCCCACATTTTCTCTTTTCCTCCAACTCTTGAAAAAAGGGAAATGGAAGTCAGTAGATGTGTGTGGTGCACTCTATTCATCTTGGACAAAGTACAAACCAACAGAAAAAAAAAAAAGGAACAAGAATATATATATGGGCAATCAGAAACTGATCATATACTTTTGTGTAAAAACACTCATGGGAATTACCCAGATAAAGCTCTGTTATAGACTGCAAAACCCAGAATGATTTGTACAGAAATCCTGAGCTATCCTGGAATGTAGAGCTGCTGTTGATCTGCATTGTGGTGTAAATCTATGTTTTGCTTCGTATAACCTTTCAGGTCACTTTCACTGCATTTTGCACCAAATGCACCTTGTTCTTTCTCCACACGAAACTGATAATTTGTTTATATATTCATCTCCCTTACATCATCATAAAAGAGCAAAATCCAAAAATTATTTTAAGATTTTCAGAGAAGAGACCAAATCTATTTTTACCCTGCTGCAGGATCCTAATCCTGTTTGGGCTCTGCTTTATAAGCAAAACTTGGTTCTCAAGACAGAAAACCTAACAGCACTTCCCAGATGCTGCAGTTCCAAAGGAGCAATGTGCTTCACAAGCACTCCAGAGCTGCATCTTCTGGTCAAATCAGGAGTAGCAGCTTAGTGAGTTCATCTAAACCTGTGAGTCATGGGCTTCAACCTGTACTTTGAAATCCCACTTCTTTCCCTAGCTATGGAAATCAGTTTAGTCAAAACCCAAAAGTTTTTGGCTTGAAGTAGCATCCAAGGATATGAGCAAGGACAGGAAATTGGGACACTAACAGTGAATCATACTCATGGAAGTCAAAAATCTGGCAGTTACAGTCCAATTCTATCACAGGACTTCTGTAAGACTGTCTTCAAGGTCTAGTCTTCCCCATCTCCTTTGTATTAGAAGTTACTCTAACAGTTCAGACCATGATGAAACACACAATCCTGTTAAAGTCACTTAAAGAAACACTGATTGTGCCTTCATAGCTTGTGTCCCTATTTAAGGAAGAAAGAATACTGGAAACTGGTGGTTATCATTCAAGGTATGTTTCTTACATGCTCACAGATCTGTCACTATCAGAACATCTCTTTGAGCACTGACAATTTTTCAGTACTTCAGATAAAGATGACTGAGATGTGCATTATCAAATCCCAGGGAACTGATTTACAAAACAATTTCTCAAGAGTCTTATTCTTTTAGCCTCTGCTAATGCTGCATTTGCATCATTCCTCTTCCAGGCTGAAGATAAGGCAGATACCCAGCAGACTTTTAAAAAACCACTATATCCCATACTGCCCAGAGAATTCAATTCTACTTTTTTCATGCCAGTCTTTCAAGGAAGGCTTAGACACGAGTCAAAACACTCTTTATACTTTATTTACACCTTATTTGTCCAACTTTCATAATAGGGGTCAATCAAACAATAGGTATAATTTTTTGGCATGTGTTTCAGGCAATGTATCATCAAGGGGGGTCCTGAATATATTTTAGCTTTTCTTCAATATCGTGAATAGCAGACAACGTTTGTTAAAATATAAAAGAAACCACTGTCTGTTAAGATGCAAAGATGAGAACTGGGAGTTTACAAAATAAAGCCTGAGAGGTTTTTAATGTTCTCCTTAAGAATGGAAAGGGAAATTTCCCCATGCTAAGAGTAACAGTTT
Source organism: Climacteris rufus (assembly GCA_013398175.1). Lineage (NCBI taxonomy): Eukaryota > Metazoa > Chordata > Aves > Passeriformes > Climacteridae > Climacteris > Climacteris rufus. Next base: position 2,192,108 of record VZRZ01003586.1, read on the forward strand.
GACAAATTTGCAGAAAATTTCAGCTAAACACATAATTAAGCAATCCAATGCAGAAGAGTAAAGCCAGCAGCACTATGCAACTGTAATGATGGAAAATGTTGGAACAGCACGTCTCCCTCTGAAGAGCTGGTTCTCTGGTACAGTAATTAAAAAATAAAATGTAAAATTAAGGAGGAAAAGAAAAAAAAGGATGCTTCACAGTAGGCACAAAAGGCCTGACAAACATTTGTGTTATATGGTATTCCTCAAATTTGACATAGATGTAAAGCAGTGATGAGTCAGGATTTTCAACTATACACAGCCATTTGCATTTCTGAACTTTCCAGCGTGGACTTTTTACTACAATTTAATCTTAAATATCATAAATTAAGATGTTCGTCCCTTTTTTAAGTAAGTAGTACATCTGCTTGACTACTGACTAAAGATATCAATTCACAACTGCATACACTAGAGTCTTCATTACCAGCTCTACATGCTGTAAATGTTGTCTTCACAGCATCTCTCTTGCCTGTGTGTTCTGTAAAGGCTCCTCTCAATACCTACTACACTTATTTGCAGCTTCTCTGTAACTGAACCCAACAGGATAAACAATAAATGCCTGCTGACACCGTCTTTTAATTACCCACCAGAATTGGGTGCAGAATTATTTATCAGAATGGAACTCCACAAAGGCCTGCCATGGTGTCACCAGATGGTTTCATTGCTCACACAAATTCAAAAAGGCATCTTTTGAACTCAAGGGCCCCTTCTGTTCTCCTATGCCTACATCCTCTCAGCCCTTCGTGCCAGGCTGCTCGTTCTCCTCCCTCCTTTGCAGGGGAAACAGTAAAATTCACTGAACCAATTCCTTTCTGAGGTAATGGCAGGCACTGATTACCTGCCAGGCCCTCCTCCACAATGCCAACAACTGCTCCTACAGTGCAGTTAGGGAGAATCTCATTGCTACCCAAAGAAGTGTGCAGTGCTTTAACATTTGCCATGCTGTAACATTTATCATGAATAACTTCATAGTGAGTTTAACAACACATCAGCACTGAAGTCAACAGAAAGCACAAACACGTTAGTGGCAAGAAGCATGCTTCAAATCACATCACATTTCTAGAAGTGTATCCTGACAGGAAGGAAGGATGCAATATACATTTCTTCTTTTAGCTGTATTATATATAAAAACAGTCTGGAAAAGCAAGATACTCAACAAGTCTCACTCAAAAAGTTAAAGAGGAAAACTGCTGTTTATTTTACAAGAACCTCATCATGCAACTGCATAGCTTACAAGTTCCATAAAGCTGTGTGAGAATTTAATCCTGGGCTTCACCATGGAGCTCACTTGTGCAGACAGCCCTTTAGGAAAAGCAGAACACTTGTGACACTTGCAATACCTGTCCCCAGGTGAGCCTGCAGGCTCCCTGGTTGGGGGAAGGGGAGGGGTCAGAACACATGGGGCCTCTTATTTCATTTCTTTGCTCGAAGTCACAGGTCAGAAACCCACCACAGGATTCCTCATCCTCCCCATTCTTATTCCCACTTTCTAAGACATTAAAAAAGTAATACATAATACAATCTCTTGCTAGACTTTAACCAGAAGAACACACAAGAAAATCTTTGTCCTCAGAGGAAAAAGATCTGCATGTAATATTGTTGAAAGAATCCTTGTTAAAAGTTGGATGTTAGGCTAAACTCACTGCTCCCATTTTGTTGGTTTTCTCTGGTGAGAATGTGGGCATCAGCTTCAAAAAAACCTAACCCATAATCATTACAGATTTTTTTTTTTTTTATGTCTAACTGGCAACACATGGAATAATTCTAATCCATGCAATCTAACCTTTAATATTTGGGTTACTTCAAAACCAAATGACAATTCATAAAAACAGATCATCATTGTTCTTTATGAAGCACCAGGTATCCCAACATCATATGGGTAACAAGCAAAACTACAAGAGAATTTATTTGAAAGTATGTTATACATATATCTAAAAATCTACAGTCTTGAGATTATGGAACTTTTTTTTGTTCAAAATCTATTACTTATTTCCATGGAATTAACAGAGACTGGAGTACATTAATTTGCACCAACAGGGAAGTCCACCAGAAGATCATTATATCCAAGTTTTTAAGTTTTTTGAGAAAAATAACTAGCATGAAACTAATGCTTCAGGTGAACAAGCATCATAATACCAGAAAGGGCTGTTAATTACTAGGAACTACAGTGACTTATGTGACTCTACATGGAGATGGATGCTCTGATAACAGGTTTGAAGTAAAAAAGAGAAAGCAGCTTCCTTCAAGACTTTGTAATGAGACAAATTCCTTCAGACATTCTCCATGTCAATTCACAAATAGTCTTATGCATATAAGGACACTAGATGTCTGTCACTTATTTCAGGCACCCATGCTGACAGTGGCATCAAGACTAATTTCTTTCTTTAATGAGAAGAAAACGGGAAGATTAATTGGCTAAACTAACAGCACAGATGCAGCATATTTGGGCTATTACAAGAATTCAGATAACATGACAGAGTCAGCATAACCTGTACCAATTAAAGCATGTTTAGATTTTAAAATAGCTGTCAGGAATAATTTTCAAATAGCCTGGCTTCCAAAAGATTCTAAAGAGATGTGCATAAAGTACAGCACTAGTTGGTGTGGTCAGCAATGAGGAAAAACAGGCCCCCAAAACCACCTGCACTTGAATGTAAGAAAACTGAATAAAGGACAGAGGAAGGATTATCCTTGAGAGTGGCAATGGAGAGCACTGAGGCACTGCTGTGCACAAACAGCTGAGGGAGAGTTTCAGGTGCCACAGTACAGAAAGGGAATTGTGCATGCAGGAGGGGGCAGTGAGATTTCACTATTAATTATGGCACTAATGAGATGCATACTAGAAGGCTGTACCCAATTCTGGGTTCTGCATTACACACTGGAACCTCTTTAGCTGTCAGTAAGGACTGCAAAATCTATTCAGGAGCTAAATGTCTTACAGTGAGAGAATCAGACCTCACTTCATTTGGCTGTCAAGAAAAGATGACATCAGATCTATTTTTATTTCTTTTGATCCACAGAAATTCATATAAACAATTTCATACATTGGGATAAAAACAGAAGATACCTTAAGGAAAACAAGACAACACTTGCTTTTCAGCATGTATCAATAGTTATCAATTTGGTGACCTGACTTACCTCTTTTACACTGTGTGTTACTGCCCATGTCAGGAAAACCCTTGACATCACTTGGAAAGCAGTCAGAACAGCAGAAGAGGGAACAATGCCTGGAAGATATTTTGCAATTAGTAAATATTCCTGATTACCAGGGTGGTAGGTAGGAGTAGGGAAATAAAACATAGCTAAACCAAAGTCCAGTTATTTGAAAGGAAAGCATTTAATTTTTTTTTAATTTAAAAATATGAAGTTAGTCCTTTGGTGTGTTTATACAGGCTAATGCAATGCAATCCCCTGACAAGACTTTCTGCATCAAAATGCAAGTAAAAGTAATTGGTCTTGTTGCAATCACAGCACATTTCTCAATACACAGAACAGCTCAATAAGATCATTTCAATCAAACAGCTTTGTTCAAATACACCCTGTTTGATTAAAATATCCAAGATACTCTTCATTACTGTGATTTAAAAAGTAAGAACAGTAAGTATGTTTTGCACAGTATATCCCAAAAAAACACCCAGCAAAAATTTTAAGTGTTTTGCAGAAACGCTGATCTAGTCTGTATTTTGATAGATCCAAAGTTTATAATTCCAGATACAAAGTTTATAATTCCTTCCTGGAAAGACAACTAAAAAAAAAACCCAAACGAACCAATCAACAAACAATCATAAAAAAACCCCACAGCAAAAAAAAAACCCAGGGAACAGCTGATGCATTGGTAGGTACAGAAACAACTTGAAGATTTTCTCAAGGAAGCAGATATCACTGGTTCTTCCAACAAGTTCTGAGGGGTCAATTAAACTGCCAGTAAAAGGACCCTGCACACCCAGGTCTGACAGAGCAGAAATAGTTTTAGACTGCAAGATTACACAAACCTTCTAAATTTTGCATACAAAGTTTTATTTTCTTCCAACAGCATGATGAAGACAAATGCAAGAGCAGGTGCCACTCCTAAAATGTAGTAAAAAAAGCTAAAGCAAATCACAAGCAACACAACAGCCTCAGAAAGAGGTAGAGACCAAACCAGAAAGTGAAATAGGAAGGAAGAATAAGAAGAGTCAAAGGTAAGTTTCATTAGAATTATTTTCATTCACACATTTGGCTTCTTTGAGAGTAAAAAGAAAGAAAAATCCTACAAACATAGTTCTCTTCAGTTTTATCACATTGTCTTGGTCTCTGGGCTACATGTTACCTCCTTTCCATGCAGAGCTCTGCATTTTTTAAATCTCTGCCACATGCCAAAGTCCTGTTCTCAACCCTGCTTCATAGAGACATTCCTTATCAATCTTCATATTGTGAAGGCCTTGCCTCACAGATGCTAACATTTCAGATTCTACTGAAAAGATGTGGAGAGAAAAGTTATGCTGATACACACAGCCATCTGTCACAGATAAGCTCTTCTATTGACAGAGAATTACAGCTCTACTTAGAGCAATTAGTTCAGCAGGGGCAAAGGAATCTGCAAATTTCCCATTTCTCCTTGCATAGAAACTTTTGCTGGAGTCAGTAGGACTACAGCAGACAGCAGCAGTGCCCCCAGCTGTGCATAAACCCCTCACTTCATTTAGCTGACAAACACTTCTATTAACACAAAAGAATATAATCCATGTCCAGTTATAAGACAAAAAGTCTTTTGCAAAAGAGCTTTGTTAAGGAAAGCAAAAAGATAGAATAATAATGGTATAAAATGTTGTAACATTCCCCTAAAGGCTCTCTTCACTAATGTTGAATTGTGCTACTAAGGATAACATGGGCTAAATGAATCCATGCCTCAAATCAACTGAGCCAGAATTACTAGTTTTGCACACAGACAGGCTGGTATCATCATCTTGTTTGCTGTTCTGCATCAGCCTGGGAGGTGAAGGATTGAAGGAACTCTCCTTCTATTCACTGATTTGTATGTACATCTACTTCCAAGTGTGAGGAAAAGATAACCCAATTGAATTTTTTACATTCTTAGATTTAGTACTAGTAAACACTGGTGTCTGCAAACAAATTTAGCTTAGCAAAGAGCCTTATGGATTTTGGATGGTAAAAACAGCATTTTATCTGCAAGGTTTTCTGTCCTGTGTTCCAAGATTTAAATTGTCCTTCTTGCCACTTGTTAAATAAGACTTTAAAAACTGCACATTTTAATATTAGTTTTTGACCTGTTTTTTAAGTATGGTTTATTCTGGTTAAAAAGAGTAATTGAGATTTAGTAAAATTAAACAGCATTGTAAGGACTGTCTTGGCAGCACAGGCAAAGAGATGATACACACAGATGATACACACTCTGAGAAACCTTCATATTAACTTGAAGAATATATGATCATATATTCCTTGGGATGGTCTGTGCACAGTTTACAAACTGCCCTTTTAAGACATTTTCAGAGTAACTGGATGATTCAAGAGGATCAGAACTACTGTACCAAGGACAGAACCAGACTGCCCTCTGCTGACACATTCCTGTGCACGAGTTTCAGCTCTCCCAACTGCCTCACTTGGTTGTTAAAAGTCCCACAAGAATTCACCATGAACCTACAATCTAATACACCCTCCAATATGTGGACTATCTGGATGGTGATGAGAAACTGCAAGTTTGTAGTTGCAGCTTTAGGAACCTCAGTGCCATCTTACTCTTTAAATAGTGGCCAGTGAACATCCAGACACAAGCTCAAGCACTGTTTTCTTTTTTTTTTTTGATTTAAATTCTCATTTTTTATGTAGTGAAAATGTGGAACGTATTTCAAGCAAAGACTAGTGAGTTATGCAAGAATTAAATTTCGTAATTCACAGACTATAACATTTTTCTTGCTAATATATTGTTAAAAGCGCAATCTTCTATAAAAATAATAAACTGAAAATTTGCAAGCTTACCAAGTGCACAGTGCAGAATCTAGAACAAAAAGAAAAATTCAAATCAGTAACATTTGAAATTAAGCAATTCAGACACACATTCAGTTCTATTACAAGAGCTTAAAATTCAATATTTGCATTTCAATGATTAAGATCAATATTTAGCTCTGCTGCCCAAGCCAACTAGCAGACAGCTTCCTCACCGCTTGCTAAAAGGAAAATTCTGCTTTTTCGTGAGGCGTTCAGCAGAAATAAACATCAGAAATACAACACATTCATGCAAACATTAATAATGCCAGGGAAGAGGACTACACCTACCTCAAGCAAAGCTCCAGTTTGGAAGAATTTCAGGGGCTTTTCTATTGAGTAGTAAAGGCTATGGTAGCTACCTTTAGCCAGGTATGCCCGAACCAGACCAACTGCAATAACAAGCCATCTGAAAGAGAGAAAAAAGTCTAAGATAAGGAGACATTAAGCAGAGCCTAAATACAAAGAAATTTTTAATTCCTCTTTTGATAAAGTAACTGAAAAGTAACTAAAGTACTGAAAAAGTAACAGGCATAACTGTCCTGAAATACACTAACTTTTGCCTACCCTCTGCAACACTGAAAATGTTAAATATCTGCATCTTCTACAAATTTGTCAAAGTGAAAGATGATGCATTTTTTAAGCATTTTTCAGCACCAAGATGATACCAATATTTCTAATGTCTCAGTTTATTTTTCAGTGAGCTCTACTCAATTTAGTTATGGAAAGCCTTCATGGCAGATTGGCATCCCATTTTGTTTAGTTTAAGCAGAAAACCAGTGACAGCTAGTCAAGGTCTCTTACCATACTGTAACTTACAGCAGCAAGACATGAACAAGATTCAGGAGGCATTGATTTTAACAGTTCAGTTCAAAGTAAACCAGAGGTCATCCAGCTTAATTATTGGCATATATTATAGGAGAAATTGTTATAGATAAATAACTGCAAGGAAACTGAGCCTGCTAAAGCCTTGAAGGGAGCATGGCTGTTCATGTCCCAGCTTTCCTTTTTAACCAACAAATCTATCTAGGCCTATGTAAGTAGTGCCTAGACAACTGCAACTAGACTTGAACAATGTGACCTGGTAATCCTGTTGATTTTCCCCTCAGGTAATTTAAACAAACCTAAAATTTTTTTTGTCCTGGCTGATGAAGCTTTCGCTCCCACAGCTGTCCAGAGTCAGTGCTTGCCCACAACATCAGAAATTCTTCAGTGAAGTCTATGACAAGCCACAAACCTACAGTGAGTGGTCAACCCTGGTCAAACACTTTCATTTGAAAGTAGCATCTACAGTTGACTTTAGTTTTCAATTGCTTGTGGCAAACATTGGGAGAAGGGGTTGGTTGGTCAAGAAGGAGTGGGCAATCCTTAACAGTGGCTCCCAAACGTTTCCCTGACAGGCTCATCCTGGCTGTGTTACTCTCAGCTGCTCTAAATGCCACCCTGCTTTACCTTCATCTCCCTCCAAACCCCTCATGGTAAGTCACCAAGTGTCTCTGCTAACAACTCACATCAGTGTGTAAATATATAGCAAGTCCCCAAAATATGCAATAGTCTTTACCCTTCAGAAAAAAAGTGTGTAGCTGTAGTTTTGTAACACGGAAGATGAAGAAATTCCCTTCATTTACAGCCTTTTAGAGTCTCACAAGTACCACATTAGCTTAGGTATTACAAAGTACATACAGATATTATCCCATATGTAATAATTGTGAAATTCAGATTTTTCTATAGTAACTCTGGCATCCAAGTTTGTGCTCGTAACAAAATCTGTTAGCAGAACTTAAAGAAAGCTACTTCATTTCTGCCTCAACTTCTCAAAGACAAGCACCAAAGAAAAGCAGTAGGAGTGGGGAAGATAAATGGAATAAGAGAAACAAGCCCTCCCTTTCTTCAGAGTGACAAGTTATTTCAGCTAAAGCTGGCTTGTGAAATAACATTTGCCAAGTAATTGCTGTTTACAAAGAATGAATCAGATTCATTTTGTATTTGGACTTCAGTGCAGAATAAACCAGTCAGCACTACAGTATTAGTGATTCCCCCTGCAACACCGACTGCTTCTTCTTTAGAACAGGAAATCAGAGCAGGTGGACATTCTCCTGTTCTTATCTGTCAAGTTTCTCTGTTTTTCCTGATCTTCCACATTTGTTGAGAAACTGCTGAATTGAGCAATATCTCCAGTTGCACAAGATTCTTGGTTGTGCCTGCAAACAGTTCTCACCTCAACTGAGCAACTGGTGAAGCTCGTGGCTCCCAGAGGAACTCCAGCCTTCTGTTCATCCCCACCCTCTTGGCAGATCCCTGACTCCAGAAAGACTGTACTTTCCATTCCATTTACTGTCCTTCAAAAGCATTTGATACAGATCAGGGCATTAATCCATACAAAATTAAAAGCTGAGCCTAGTTTGTGCTGAGGCTTTTAGTACCTCTGTCCTGCTTCTGTGATTCTTAAATAGTTCTTCACCCTCTATGACTAGAGAAAGTGGAACAGGAGAAGGTGAAACCAAGGAACATCCACTGAAAATGGAACATGGCAAGAAGTTTAACAGGGCACAAAAAGGCACCACTGTCTCATGAAAGCTAAGCTGTAAGGTTGTTTTTCCAGCTTCCTCTGACTGAAGTCTAACTGATATCCTGGCTGGAGCTACATTGCATTAAAGTGCTGCTGTGCAGTACTTTACTTCAAACTAGACTATTACCTGCTTTGATTAATCCAAACTAAGAAAAATGAATAGTGCACACACGTATTTTTTTTTCATTTCAGTTGGTCAGACTTGATAGACAAGCTTCATACTCAGGTCCTTAGGTTAACTCCCTTTATTTCTCTCACAAGTTATAAAAAGGCATTTTCTTATGCAAAGCTTACTGAGGTTCTGCAATGTTTATGCAAGAGAATACAGCAGAGCTATGCAGTAAGTGCACCTGAAAGGGAGCAGTGTACTTTTGACTCTCAACAACCACTCACTGAAAACATGGACAATGAAACTCATAACCCAGAACACTCTTTGCTCAACACTGATTAACACAAACCCTTGCAAATTCAAGAGCTATTACATTACCATTGATCTTGTTGAGAGAAATCCTTTTTTAATTAATTGTTTATACCACCATCAGCTACTCATACCTTGAAATACTAGTCAGTTACAGCACTTGACTGAAAATAAGAAACATAATCACCTTTTAAAGCAGCTTATCTAACATTTACACTCAATTCTAACAGCATGCCCTCCTTCCCCACCCAGCACTATTTAGTGAACCACAGTTCTTAGGAAAAATAATTTCTATGCTGCAACTGTGCCTCCAGAACAAGCTTCCTATGCCAGGTGAGGCACAGCTACATGGTTTCATACTGGGATGGGAAAAAAAATCTTACTGAACACAAGAGAAGCAAGATGCAGAGCTTTCTGCAGCTTAATGCTTTGAGCCATGGGCAGAAAGAAAACCCTGAGCAAGTACAGCTGAGAACCAACTGCAGGACTGGTTATTCCCTCTTGTGCCATGTTGGTCCCTTTTCTGAAAGAAAACACCCAAAACATGAACCAAATGACAAGTGCATGCAGCTCCAGTTAGGAATCCACAGGTACACATGTTCTGCTCTTGTAAAAGTCATTACCAGGAATCCACACACTACATGCACAGCAATGTAAGATTAGAAACCAGATCTATTATTTTTGGAATCAGTTGTGTTTCTCTAGCTAAACCAAGATAAATGCAAAGTAAATACAGTAACTATGCTGAGATTTTTCAGTTGTTACTTGATCCATTTTAAATAAAGTTAATAGCTAGGGCAACTATGGTTTAAAAACATTTACTTTAGTAATTATTTACTAAACAGCAATGTTGTTGGTGTGTGCTTCAGTTTATAGGCCACCTTTTGAAAACCAAACCAAACAAACCCCTTAAAAAAAAAAAAAACCAGCATGTGCTTTTTACAGCATCACTTCATCATCTGGGCACCTTTAATTTTTTGTGTTTTCTTTTCACAAAGTTCTTTCCAAGGCAGTGCAGTCTGAGAAACTCAGTTTGAGCACTCTGATTGACATGGGGTCACCAGCTGTGTATCAATCTGAACAACTGAGCTGCTGTCAACCAGCTCCAGAAAAACGACCTTTTTAAAAGACTTCGTAATAAGAAACAAATTGAACTTTTTTCCCAAGATCAACTTTGTATATTGCGGAATTTCAGCAGCGTCCAGGGGAAGCACAAACTCCTCATCCATTTGAAGACAAATCATCAGTCAGAGCCCTCGGTGACCTACCCCAAAAGAAAAGTGAGAGACAACACAGAGATGTGACCACAATCACAGAACTCCTATGGTAGCTCCCCAACGTGCAGAAATCATCTAATCACAAACACGTCCAGAAAAAAGCAGCTCATGTCAAAGCACCATAAATCACATCCCACCCAAGAGTGGAATTTTCTATGTTTGGTGTAAATCAAGAAAATGGGTAACATCATGACCAAGACTTACATGCCAAGAGGAAGCTAAATACAGATTTATGCTATTTATTTCCGAATTTCTAACATTTGGATTTAAAAAAAATGTTTTCTTCTGAAGAAATAGAAATTTCCCATGCTCAGGAGGTTACCTGCCATGATAAAAAGTTCATGACCATGAAAAAAACCTTCCATTTATACCACAGCTTCTCTCTCAGGTTTTTTCATATCTTTTAGAAACATAAGAGAATTGCATATGAGCAGCGAAATAAGCAGGGAAATGCTTTTACTTAGAAGAAGAGCTCAGAGAGGTGAACTTGCTAACATTGTGCAGGGATGCCACAGCAAAACTGAAAAGCCCTCCTGACTGCCTGTACTGTGTTGTATTACTCACGTAATTATTTCTAAAACAAGAGATTACCTATATCAAACTTGTGGATAATTATCACTGCCCTCTGCGTGAAATACCCTGCAAATATTGCATGGAGCCATAAACCTGCTTAGACACATGTCACAGTAACACAGCTATTGGGTAGTGGGTGTAACAAGCACCTCACAAGAGCTGAGCTCTGCCTGCTCCCCTGCTTTTGTTCCACACAAGTGTAAATATCTTGTAAACTGAAAAAGTCACCAGCAAAGACAAGAACCATCCCGTCCAACTGCCTTATTGAAGTAAATTGTATCTCTAATAATGCTACACTAACCATCCCCTCAAACAGTGACACTACTCTGTTTTGTCAACTCCTCACCCGCCAGGGCTTGTCTAGCAGAGAACAGGCTCATCTGGGATCCATTTTAAAGGCTCTTTTCTCCTCCCACCCAAATATCCCAGTCTTTGAAAAGATGGTTTTATTTTTATCTGGATTCCAGTGAGATGCCACAACCATTAAAAAAAAAAAAAAAAAAGAGAGAGAGAAAAAAAAGGTCTCCTTTCTCTTGAGAGTCCCCAGTTGATGCTGTTTTTAGTTTTGTGACTGAGAACACACCTGAGCAGGCTGGCCCAGGAGCTCCCATGCCCTGAATCGCAGAAGGGTTTATGGAAAAATCTTCAAGAGCTTTGCCTGTAACTTCTGCTGTGGATAAATTCCCTGTATTTAGGTTGACCTCTCTATCGAAAAGCGCTGGAATCCACACCACAGATGAGGTGATGCGGGAAGAGGAATCTACAGCCACCTGGATGTGAAAACTGCTGCAGAGCAAATTAAGGTGTCAATTATAAAACACGGCAGTTCCCGGGAACACGCGCTTGAGCTGCTGTGCAGAACTCGCTCTGGCAGGGGCGTGTGAGGGAGGACGGGGCCAGCCGGAGCTGAGGGTCACACCCGGCCGGGAGCCGCCGAGGCCGGCACAGGCTGGGCAGGGGCCGCAGCGGGGCCGGGCTGCGGGGGACCCCGGGCCCCCAGCCCGGATCATCGGCACCGTGCCCGGCGGAGAGCCGGGACGGCGGGAAGGAGCAGTGCGTGCTCGCACAGGAAGCCCCTCCGGCACCAGGAGCAGCGAGCGAGGGCTCGGCTGTGCCTCCCTGCGTTACCCCAAGCGGGAGGCAGCAGCGCCGGCAGCACGGGGCACACGGGCACAGCCACGCCGCGCCCGGCCGCCGGGAGGTGCAGCCGCACGGGCTCGGCACGGCCGGGACAGCGGCGCGGGGGCTGGAGAGGCCGCTGTCCCTGCGCCGCGGGGGAGCCGCCCTA
>VZRZ01003586.1:2204351-2311698 GCA_013398175.1 Climacteris rufus
CCGCTCCCGGCGCTCGGCGGGGCGCGGGGCGGGACTTCCCGCCGGGCCGGGCGGGGGGAAAGCTCCGCGCAGCCGCCGGGACCCGGGCACGGCGGGGCCGCCCCGGGAATTCGGGAGGGATTCCCGGCCGGGGAGCAGCGACCTGTTCGGTCGGGTTTTAGGGCAGGTTCAAAACGGCCCTCAGCAGGCAGAAGTAGGTCTGCCGTGTCCTTAGAGACATTCATAGCGCTAGCTGTCACCGTAAGGTTGTTTTGGAAATATTCCGTAGGTTTTAATCACTTTTATAATATAGTTTAGGGGAGAGAAGACTGAGGGGCTTCATTAATGAACATAAATATCTCAAAGGCATGTGCCAAGGGGAGGGTGCCGGACTGTCGGTGGTGCCCAACGACAGGAGAAGGAATAAAGGGCACACACAATCTAAGACACCAGGAGTTTCACCCTCACACACTAAAGAACTTTGCACTGAGGGTGGCAGAGCACTGGAACAAGCTGCCCAGGGAAGTTACGGAGTTCCCCTCTCGGAAACATCCGCAAACCACCTGGATGCGTTCCTGTGTCACCTGCTCAGGTGACCCTGCCTGGGCAGGGGTTTGGACTGGATCTCCAGAGTTCCCTTCCCACTCTAACAATTCTGTGATCCTGTGTGAATAAGGACTTGTAACTCATTTCCTGCTGAAGCTATAAGAGCAAAAACATGAAAAGCATTACTTTCCCAGCAACAAATATTCAAGCATCCACCCTCAGGGCAGACAGAATTGCCTTTCTGAAGAGCTACAATGGAAGAATTTCTATTTTTTCTCCCCTACAGAAATTGTAAACGTCGTGGAGTTACTTCTCCACTCGCATAAACAGCTCAGTTTATTTCCCCTGCACATCCTGGTGCAGTCTCTTTATGAGCAGTGCAGAATAACGACGTAAGCCTCATTCCCCATCCCAGCAAATTCTCCCTTCACAGGAGTACTTTTGTGGCCTATTAAATTCATGTTCTCTTGCAAACAATAGGGCTCAAAAAGCAAAAATGATTTATGAGAATTCCAGTTTCAAGCAGCAATGTTTTAGTGCAATGTTTCAATAAATACATCAAGAAATTTTAGAGAAACAAGTCATTCAGTATTCATGTATGCAAAACAAAGGTCTCTGTTTTCAAAGCCTGACAGTCACTGCAGAGGAGAGGGCTGTGGAGTCCAGTACTGTCTTCCTTGTGAGCAAAGGGAAGCAGCAATCAAGCTGTGCATGCAATTAGCAAAGGTCTCTTCATCAACCAGAAATGTGCACAGGATGCTTGGGAGGCCAGTCATTAAGTAAATTAAATTTCTGCAAATCCAGAAACACGAGTAGTGAAAAACAGCAGCCAGCCCCAAATTTTCCATCTCTTGAAAAAACTGAATGTCATACAAAACAAGTACAAGGAGAATTAAGTGGTCTGTCTTGGGCAGTACCAGTGTCTTGCATAACCTCTGCTATTGGCATTTCAACCCTACAACACCCCAAAAGTGGCTGTCTGCAAACATTATACAGGCAAGAAGAGGTTTATAGAAAGAGGTAATGCCTTTTATTAGACCAAATAGGATGGCTGGCAAAATGAGACAGCGTTTCAGGTACAAAAAATCTCTTTCTGCAGCGGAAATAGAATTCTGCTCTTTAAGCAAAACAACGTATTCAAGGTCAACGACAGCTTGGAGTCAATTGCTTAGAGCTGAATTAGATGCGTGTCACATAATTCTGGAAGTAGAGGTCATTGTTTCCTGCAGACAAGGATGGATGTTAATAGGAAGTAACAGGGAGATGGCAAGCTCCTTGGAATATCCTTGGGGCAAAGGAAAAATAGGCAGTTTATAGACTGTGGAACACCAAAGGACTAGTAAAGGAGGAGAGGGAAAGGAAAATCTGTGCAGGAACACCAGTAGTGAGTCTGTGGGTTTTGATACCCAGTAGCTGTACCCACAGACCTTGCCGTGCCCACAGAGCAGCCCACCAGAGCCAGACCTTTTCCTGCTTCTTGCATGTGCCAACCTGGATGGAAACCAGCAGTCACTGAATGAAGCCAGGTACATTCACAAGACACTGGGGCACACCCTGCAAAGGTGACTGTTTAAGGGCTGAGGATTTGCTCGAGGAACATGTTGCTACAAGCAGGGTGTTCTCACAGTCTTTGCTTTAGGGAGTTTCTGTGTGGTCCTGCACAGTCCGTGCTGGCTTGGGCTGCATGTTAGAAGAAGTCTGCATAAAGGCAGCACGAGCAGATTTGTCTTTATCCTCCTCATTACAGTTTTTAGAAACATTGGTGTAAGTCCCTATCTGCATTGAGACTTCCCTGATTTTTTATCTCTTCCTCCTATGGTGTTTCAGAGTTATGTGTTTCCCCACCACAAGAGAATTCCCAACTGCACACCAGACCCAGAGCTGCCATGGTGCCCCGTCCCGGCTCCCGCTGCTGTTGCTGCTGTGCACGGTGAGCACTGCAGTGACCCTGCAGACGTGGCAGAGCACAGGGCTACGAGTGGCAGCCCCGGGCTGCAGCTGGCAGCGCTGGGTGCAGGGTGGCAGCTCCCAGGGAGCGGGGAGGCTTCACTGCTGCCGCTCCTCCGTCCGTGTGCCCAGCAGCTGCCGGGACACAGCAGGGGAGAGGCTTGGCCAAGGGGAGCGCGGGGACGCTGCAACAGAGTATACGAGGAGTGTGCTTTGTGGTAGTATTTATTTAGGAACCGTGAGTAACTACAGCCGTAGCGGTCTCATCTTTGCAATTCTGATGGTTTAACAAACAGGGAGAACATTAGCATATTTTTATTAAGGTACAAAATACACCCCGTTGTTGCCTAAAACACTTAAAAAAAAAAAAAAGTGAGGAAAGCTCTGTATGCTCTAAATCAGATTCAAACCCTTTCTGTATAAGGAATTGTGGCAATACTGTGTTTCGTATAACAAGAGGTTTTTATCAATCGAAAAGAAAAGACATGCTGGCAATCTGAACTTAGCAACAAAGAGTAAAGCAGTTAAAAACCATCGTGTCACCCACATTAGTTGAGCTTTGAATGTAGAAGAGCAAATCATATGAAACACATACACATCTAGGTAATATCAAACAACCTAAGGTTGATAATGTACACACCTGTATTGAAGAACACTGACTACTTAATGGTGAGGATTTAAGGTAATTTTTTTTTTTTAAAGAGGTAACCTTTGAAATGCAAATGGTTGCACTTTACACACAAAAAGTGGAAAAGAATCACTTTTGGAATGATACATAGATATAAGACACACTGGTTTTGGATTATGCGTATCACCTTGCAGTCTCTGATATTACCTCTGAACAACAACAAAAAAAAAAATTAAAAAGTGCCAATACTGTGAAAGGAAAGCAAAGTTACTAAGTCTGAGTGCATTAACCATTTCTGAGAAAAAAAAAGGGGGTTGGATTATTTTTTTTGTTTTTCTGCGTTTTTAAAAAACGCAACAGCCTTACTGGTGCAGGTTCAAGACAAAAACAAGACAGTCAAGTTCATAAGGTAGAAATAGGTCCTATATAGGTTAAGATTCTTTGGAAATTGCTAAGTATAGAGGAGTTTGTAATCCAGGCTACTATCTTTTTGGCTACTCCAAAAATCTGTGGGAGTTTCCAGCTTATCATCAGTTGAAATCTGTTTTGCAATTGCCAAATAAATGCAAGTAAAACTTTAACTAACCTGGGATTCCATTCACACACATGCACAGAGAAGTCACTGATTGTGCAATAACCTGTTTGTTCACAGCAGCATATATATGAATCATAAGTCATTATTAGACTGACCAGAAACACAGAAAATATTCTCAGTCTTTGCATTTTCATCCCGTTTCTTAAGTAGGCAGCTGTAACTGCACTGGTGACAAGCTCCATAAGGGAAAGATGACAAAGTGTGATCAGCTGGCTAAAAGCAAGATCAGGAATATCCTGAGAAACCAGCTGGATGTTTAATGTCAGCCATAATACAATGGCACTAACAGCTCACTGACAGAGGCAGTAAATGTGTCTGATAGGACTGTGAGATTCTGCTTAAAGCGAATGACAAATGAACCATGCCAACACACAAATTACAATGCCAGCAGTGTCAAACCTTCCCCTATACAAGATACAGCTCAGGGCAGCCTATTCCTTAGGACTGGAGAGATTCACTGCATGTCTGGCCAACGATTCCTTTAAAGTAGATCTTGGGGAGCCAACTTAGCTGCAGTTTGGGCTAAGAAAAGTGATGGTATAGAGCAATGAGCTCAGTAAATAGACTATTTTCCTTTGAGATGTTCAGAATATAACTTGTTTTCCATACATTTGATTTTAAAAGTAGACTGGGCAACTTAGTTGATGACTTGCTTAAAGTTAATCGAATCATGCTAGCAACTTAGAAGTGCCTGCTGATTCAAAGTAATGCCCATACATAAAGGTAACAGGTATCAACTGATCATGCTGAAATAACAACCCCCCCAAAGACCTACATTTCACACAAGGTGCTTTTGATAACTTGGTTTTCTGAGCCTTATAATGAGAGTCTTTAAATATATTTATTTAGTTTTTTTTTAGCCTTGTTTCATTCTTCCTCCTCTTCATCTTCTTCTTCTCCTTCTCCTTCTCCTTCCTTTCCCATTGTTTCCACAAGGAGCTCTGCGGTGCACGTGGCTTCCCCAAGGCTGTTAACAGCTTTGCAGGTGTATTTGGCATCATCGTCCCCACATACTTCAGAAATAGTCAAAGAACAGTTCCCTTCCTCATCATAATCAATCTGGAAGTGACGGGACTCCTTGACAGGCTGATCATCCTTGTACCACATCACCTCAGGGTCGGGGTAGCCTGCAAGAGCAGAGAGAGCAGCGGCTGCAATAAACGAGCGTTCACTCACTGGTAATTACCTTACACATAATCCCTCCTCTGTGCACCAGTATGGTCATAGACAAGAATTTCATTGAATTCTGTGTAAAATAAATGTAGATGATGTGAGGCTTTTTTACTTCACCTTTACCTGGAACACCTTTATTATGCATAGCAGAAATTGCAAGTGAGCACTGCGGTACTCGCTGGATTCCTCCCTCCTTTAGCAGCACCTGCAGACAGCTTTTTGTGTGCTGTGGCCATCAGCCAGTGAGGGACTCCTGACAGTGCATTTGAGGCTCACGTTACACTGCAGCTTTTCTGCAAACCACGGGTCCCAACACTGAGGTTTAAAATTTCCAGGCTAAGCTGTGGGCCTCAACTACAATTTAGTGTCTTTCTCGGGTTGCTTTTCTGTGGCTATTCTGAATCTTCCTCCTCCCTAATCTGCTCCTTACAAGCCAGCCTGTCCTGTATGTGGCACTCCCATTTTCCCTCTGAGTTAGGGTAAGTGAGGAAGTCTAAGAAAAGCATTTTGATTATGCATCTCAACAGGAGTTTTGGAGCCTTTTGTGAAGCAAATGGCTCTGCTAAGCCTCCAGAGCAGGGCTGTACAATGCCTGCTGCAGAACAATCCCTTATACAGTACTCTTGGCTGCTGTAACTTGGCTGCCTGTAATTGAAGGTTTGTGGTCTCAGCCAAGTTCTGGACTGTGATGGGAGGATAACTTCCCACTGAGCAGAAATAAAGTGCAGGGATCCCTGATACACAGCAAACATTACAGCAATACACTGCAAAGATTGGAACATCAGCCGTGGTACATCCATCTGTTTTATTCCATGCAGGACTTGTGCACATATCCCTCACGCTGAGCATCCATCAGCAATGATAATCCATCCTCACATTTTCTCTGTGAGGTGGGAAACACAGGCAGGGAAAGATTGGGGGCACAGAAACAAACAAGCAGAAGGTCCACGAGGCAGTTTCTGAACCTCATTTTAAGATTATAAATCTACTTATGCAGTATGCTACTGACTATCCATTTTGTTTTCAGAACTCTTCTCTCCTAATTTCTAGTTTTCATTTACAGCTGGGATACAGAAAGTTCAATCTCATTGCAGTAGAAGTGCATGCTTGGCCTTCAGACTTTTGGGCTGACCAAGCCCATGTTCCTTAGGTATCTTCTCACAAACTTAGGCTGTCTACATATTCCAGTCTGAGTTTCCTTCTTGAATCCGTAAGGTAAAAAACCCCAAACAACAATGCAGTATTTTCTAGATGTGACTACCACAATAACATTATCTTTATTTCTCATGCATATACACTGTTAGGGACTTCTTTGTCCTTAATGCAATGTGTGCATGGCTTTAAGTTATCTTGAGGTCTCCTGAAACTGGTCTGTCATTTCAGACAACTATTTCTTAGTCTCTGGTTAGCGCTCTCCAAGCATATACTCTTGCAGTTTATGGTTCTACTTTGCATTTTGCATTTACTGTTTCTCAAAAATCATATGACAGTTCCCACTTGCTATTCTAAATTAGTGATTCACATGTGGACTCCTGCAGACTTCTATGACAATCACAGAATAAGCTCCAAATAATTTCTGTTATTGCAGCACATTTGTGCTCTGACATGCAGATATTGGTAAAGCAAAACGGCAACACCGAACAATAATACAGAAAAAAATATTGAAAAAGTGAAACAATTGCACAATGCAGAAAGCTGACAAGGAAGGAAAGAAAGAAAGAGACATGCTTATTTGAAGTACCTTCAATTTTGCAGTCAAATCTAGCAGCACTTCCTTCCACAACTTCCAAGTCAAGGATTTTTTTAGTAAAATATGGCTTTACGTGGGGCTTTTCTTCAGCCACTTCTTCAAGGAAAGCATCTGGAGGACAGCAAAGAGGTAGTTAACAATTTTACAGGGTGTGCTCTCAAAAGAGGTATTTTAATTTTTAATTACCAAATAGTAACAAAAGTATCTTTTATTTCACTTAATTTTGTAAGACTAACGGGACAGTGAGGACGTTGGCTGCTTAGTTTTGTGCCAATCTTTTGCAGCTGGACAAAGATTCAGGCCATAAATAGAAAGAAATGAACGTGCAGGGCCACCATGCTACGAATCCTCAGTATTTTTCCCTTGAATTTGTTTCAAATGGAATCTGGACTTTTGCTACCCAGAGGAATAAACCACTTGTATCAGGCTCACAGTCTATGTGGATCTGTCAAAATTACTTGCTTGACTTTGAGCAGTGTCAAACATTTGCAACTCTGACTGTTACACTCCACAAATCCACATTTCATCTGGAGATGCAGGGGAATAGTGCAGACATTTCCTTAAATGCCCTGTCTGAGGAGCATGGTTACTGCAGGGTATGTGCCATGCTTACAGCAAGTGTTAATACTTCGTTGCTTGCTTGCTTGCATGGGAAGGCAGTACATCACTGTCATCTTTGTACAAACATGCATTCCCAAACTCTCATAGAAAGTGCAGCTGACAGATCTGCCTTAATTCTTTGGCTTTAAAAAGAAAAGAGTTTACTGCCTGTACTTACACTGTGGCATTTTGAATAGCAGCACAATACGAGAACAATGAATTTTTGACAGATTTCTTTAAAAAATAGGAAGATAAAAACAGAGAGAAAAAGAGAGAGGGACCAGGAATATCCAACTCGATGATTGGTCTCTTGCAATTTGCTAAAAGTTTTAGTAAGATTGATTTAGAGACAGGTAAAAATACAGGGCAGAAAAATTCCTTACCTTCATTCTCTGCTTTGTCTGCATTTATAGGGCTGGTAGGCGAGCTCCCAGAGGCCTTCCTCCCACTCATCCCAGAAATCATTGCCATGGACGACAGTCTTCCTATTGCTCGGACAGCATGGCCTGTTTTCTAGGACACAACATGAAAGGCTTCTGATCAATCCAGTCCAACAGGCATGTGATTTTCTGCAACAATCGTGCTTCGGACAAATTATCTGGGACCTCTGCAAACCTCGTTGGAATTGGTGGACAAACTGCTTATATATAGCTCTGTTGTTTTAGGAGAGACAGAGCAGGCTGGACTGAATGACCAAATTTAGTTGCAGATATAAACTTCCCCTGATGAACTCATACCTAAATGAATGTCTCTGTTAGCTGCGGATAAAAAGCGCTGTGCGAGAGGAGGGCCGGCAAAAGCCCTGTCCTGTGTAACTGGAACTGAACTCTGGTGGGGGACGCCTCTTTCCACAGCCTTAGGGGCTGGCCTGAGTTCCATCAAACATGAATAACGAGCTGATATGAAATGAATGAGAAAGCACCATCTGCATGATGGAAGCAGATCTCTGACAGGATCAAGGATCAACCACCAGGCTACTAAAATATGCTCAGACTGTGATAGCTCTAGTACAGACACTCGTATTGCATGAGCTTCAAAAAGAATGTACAGTAGAATATAAGAGGAACTATAAGGTAGATTTACATAAATTAATATTTTGTAGACTACTCAAAGGGCTGGATCCAGGATTTCACACAGCAACTCCTTTAGCTATCAGCATGGCACAGATGGACCTGCTACAACAGTTCCAGCATTAAGAAAAAAGAAGATAGGGAGACTGAATATGTTAAAGAAAATTATTAAACCAATCTGACTGAATCCATGAGAAGGCTGGGGTTCCAATAGGGCAGAACTATTGGCTTAGTAAAATGAAACTACCACAAAAGAAGGTACCTTTAGAGAGGCCAGGCGGGTTTTACCCAAACTGTTCAGGTTTGTTAAAGATTACACAATCCTTGACAATTCCAGCCCTCACTGGCATGGAGAGGGCAGTGAAGAGGCATACCCCCAAAAGAGTAGGAAAAACTATACTTGAACTCATACACTTTTTGGTAGCCTGAAATGGGATCATTATATGTAATTCATGTGCACCCTCCTACTGCCTGGCTGCAGAACCCAGACCTGCTGCATTCCCACCCTGGCCACACCAGAGCTGTTGCCAGCAGCAGAAACCCCCTGGAATGACGTGTTTCCCAGAATCATAAACATTAAAAACAAAGAGACTTATTAGGATATCTAGCCCAATTCCATGTCCTCTGCATTACCTGCCATTTTCTTCTGGCCATATATTTCTTCATCCTATCTTTGGAAAGTTTTTTGGCTTCCATGTTTTTGGTGTCTTTTTGCAGCCAAGGATGCTGAAGACATTGAGTACAATTTAAGCGACTCCTGTTTTTGTATAAAAAGACCAGTCAGTGTTGCCAATAATAAGGGAGGAACGTACCTGCTCTAACATTCGTTTGTGCTCTCTTTGCTGGGAGCTGATTTTTCTGTTTCCTACATTTAGCAACAAAGATCATATGGCACTGCTTTCCCAGCCATTCTAACTTCTTAAACTCACTTTAACAATTTCTGTAGATCTTTTTGAGGGAAAACTGTGCATTTTTAAGTGTTAATAAAACATTATAAAACAAAGCAGGAAAGCCATATGTTTTAGGCATGGAACACATAGAGCAGAGCCACAAAGGCAGTGATTCATCTGCTTCATGCTGGCAGTACCCTGTCCCAGATCTTTACTTCACTTACAGAGATTTCCCCATCCCACCATTTAATACCCTCCTGAACATCTAAAAAAAAGGTATGTCCAAATCTCTCAAGCCACACCCATTCTTTGCATTGCTTATTGTACACTTAAGTAACCCTCTGTCCTCATCCATCCAATTGCAAACTCATTGGAAGAACTAAATTTCCTTTCCTTGGTTTGTTCAGACACTTCTGCAACCAAGGCTTCCAACTCAGTTTTTTTTTTCCTTGCCCAATTCCTACATTTGTAGGAAAACTGCCTAGGCGGAGGTACCACACTTAAAAGCGACACACGGCCAAATTGCAAGGCGTTGGGATCAAGCCAGAACATGGCATGCAGGGATGTGTGTCACGGAGCAGTGCAGATGAGAGCGGCGGCGCGGCAGCCCCGGCTGCCCCCGGCCCCGGGGAGGGCAGAGCGGCAGAGCCGGCGATGGGCAGCGAGCGCTGCAGCGAGCCCCGGAGCCGAGCGGGAGGCACGGAGCGGCGCACACAGCTCCTTATAAAGTATGGCCAGAGCTGTGCCGCCGGCTGCACCTTCAGGGGGGGGAAACACGAGGGACAACTGCAGCTAAATGCAAACACCAAGCGCAGCAAGTCCGGCAGCTTTACTTCATGTCTTTCTTCAGCAGATTGCTGATAAAGTCCTTGGCGTCGTCAGAGATTTCATCAAAAGCCTCATCATCGAAGTCCCACGTTGCCGAGGTGACATTGGCAAGGGTTTCGTTGTCGTTGTCTCCCATGAAAGGAGAAAGTCCGCTGACCCTGGGGAGGGAACAGACAGACAGACAGACAGACACAGAACAAACCACGTCAATTCGCAAATTCTCAGAGGAGCAAGTTAAAATCGGGTGTGACATCTCCTATGCTCTGCAGTTCTTTACCAATAAAAAGCTCCCTTTAGAACCAAAATGAAACAAAAAAGGACTGAAAGCTAACTACAGATAGTTTTATGGGAAGGAAACTAGAATTTTGCCAGCAAAACTGAAAGGCACATTTTTTTAGTTTCTTTCTCCTTTTCCAAGACATTTTTGAGGAGAATTAGAATTAGGTGAAATTGGAGCATAGTACTTCGTTAAATGACTTGTGTAGTTCTGCATAACTAGTACTGGATTTTTCACACCAAATTCAGTAAAATTTTTTTTTTTTTAATTGGCACTTCCACAGAATCACAGAATTGTTAGGGTTGGAAGAGAACTATGGAGATCATCTAGTTTCTGGGTGACTTTGCTGCCTTTACTGTCAAACCAAGGTTTTTAGGTACATTTTATTCTATTTACTCCTGCAGAGAGAGCCCAAGAAAGATGCATAATGAAATAATGAAATCCACAGGGCTATGTTGTAAACAAATCCACCCTGAATTATACAGACAGATAAAACAGTGCTGCATCACTGCAGGCTGTGGAGTTATGCAGATGCATCCAAAAGTAATTTGGTCTTTATGTTCTCCATCAGTCATGATGATGCATGAAATGGAAATAATGCTCTCCTATAACCTAAGTTGAGCTTCCAAGGCTTTTTACTCAATATAACTGATAAATTGCCAGTGAAAGGCTATTACAGAACATCATGGTGTCATTTTTGCAGAGTATCTTTCTCCCCTTTCTCTCCTTCTTTCTAATGCTAATAAAGCGTTAGCCTTTATGATACTGTGCCTTTGTGCATCTGGATAAGTTTGATACCTGTTTATATCACTTTTTCAGTAAAAACTTTCAGGTGAAAGGTTGGTTATTCCTTAGAACTAAAAGTTATTCACTTTTCCAGGTTCTCCTGGCATGCAATTTACAGAATAACCTATTCTTCCTGAAATTTTAAAGACTGTATTTGATTTCTCCGTACAATTGTGTTATCCAGTTACATTTCAACACTAGTACTCCTTTCTTTAAATATGGAAAAATAATTGTAACTGATTAGGGTTCTGAAAATACTACATGGATATAATACTATATGACTATCATGATGCCAATGAATATCACAGAACAGACTGGTAAAAAAAAGATTGAGGTCAAACAATGTGAGCTATTAGATTAATAATATTAGAATGATCTTCAAAGTTATTTTGCTTCTTTTTTGTCTCTAATTACATTCAAAATCTGATCTGGAATTTGTTCCTAAGGATTTTATTTTATAGGCAAAGCAGAAACACACACTCTTTGAAGTCTCAGACAGAGCAGATACTAAATCTTTTACCATTTCTGGAAGTTGTGTGCAGTACAGCTGAGTCTAGAATCTTACGGGTGTACTTCAGAAGCTTCTTAGTAATAATACATGAGCTGAAGATAAAAGGTTTGTTTATTCTCAGGCAGAACAAGGTAAATCAGAACAGAATGTATTTGCTGTCTTACTTTCCGTTATATGGGGTGCACTCCAATGCAACAGTGAAGCACGGCTTTGTAAATGTATAAGGTGCCATCGGCCCCTTTATGAAGATACAACAGGCACAAGTCACCGAAAGCTGGAAGATGAATGTACCAAAAAACGCTCACATAAACCAACCTCACCACGACTGTTCCCTGTGTGTGACACTTGCTGCACTGGGGGAGAGAGGGTTGGTGCCTGACAGCCCTGCAGAGCTGGCACGGCGGTGCCACAGCGCGGGGCTCTGCTCGGCCTCGCGCCCAGCGGCCCTCACAGCCAGGTACAGCTGTGCAGCCAAAATCTCTGTCTGGAATCCACAAAGCATTCCTGCAGGGCCTGAGACCTACCTCCACTCTGAGAGCCAAGCATTTTCTTATTTATGACAACGTCAGTGTTCTCCATAATCTTTTAGAAAGTGACAAAATCTCATCCAGACCACAGTTCTGATTTTGGGTTCCAGGTCCTGGCTGCTTTTATCTTGTAGTAAGAACAATTATCTCAGCCAAGCCAGCAGCTTATACAGTGACAGGTCTGTCGAATATCTCATTAGTGCATTGTCAATACAGGAGATGCACGTTTTCTCTTCATCCACTGAAGCTTCCAGAGGACACACTTGGGCAGCCAGAGCAGTAACAATCCCATCTCCCTTCAATACTTGATCAAAGTATGTCAGAGGGGACCTCTGCAGAAGTTGTGCAGATCTTGTGCTACATTAGCCAATATTTTGGCCTATTTCCAGAGATTAAAGCTGCAGCATTGAGAGATCATATGCATACTAAAAAAATTGTTATAGTCACAGAGACATTGCTTCATGTGGAACCACCACTGCTCCATAGTGCCATAAGAGGCAGTGCTTATAAAGACAATCTAAATTTCTGGGCAAAGGGATACTGCATGTCCCACACAGCTTTTGAGAGGTGAGGATAAATAGAAGATTAGAGAGGGGAAAAAAAATAATTCTTTTGATTCTTTTGGTTGGGTATTTTTGTTGCTTTTTTTTTTTTTTAATTGTTTGGGGGTTTTTTGTGTTTTTCTGGTTTTTTTTTTTTTTTCATTTTAGAATGCATGACAGAATTATCTGATAAAATCTTAAATGCTGTGGCAGAATTGCTTGATCCATGCATTTGGTAAATTACCAGGTGGGTCTCAGTTAGGCATCCACTCACTTTGTCATTTCCACACACAGTGTAACAGTTCCCATTCAAACATTTCAATGAACCTATTTTCTTATTTCTGAATGTGCTGTTGCAAATTTATAAGGCTAAAATAATTTTCTCTCTCTACTACAGTTTTATACTGTGAATCAATTGCCTTCTTGTGGAAATACTTCTGAGGAGAACTAGATCCCTGTCTGTAGTAAGAAAACAAAATCCAGCAACCAGTGTAGATTATAACCAGAGATTTTTATCTCTAGCACAGATTTCCCTGACTGAAGTCTTGGTTGTTCATTTCTTAATAGCCATTTAAAGTAATAATGGTCCAGCAAGTCTTTTGACAGATAATGGAAACAATTTCTTTTTGGAATGCTGAAGTGATAAAGATGAGCTACTGTTCCAGAAAATTAACACTGAGCTTACACTGTGAAGTTACTCTCAGACAAGCAGCAGGCTGTTTACTGAAAACATTTTTCCAGCTACTTCACCAGGCATCTTCCTGGCATGTTAAGAACCATTTGTTTAGAAAATCTTTCACAGTTTCCACTTCTAAATAAAGAAGAAATGTATTTTATCCTCTAGGAGTTCCTTAACATTTATTGGTCTGTTTGAAGAAAGCTCTGAGTGCAGACTTAGAAATGTTATGATCAAAAGGGTCCAATGTGGATGCCCATCTCACTGCCCAGGGCATTTCAACACCAGGGCATTTCAACTGGAAACTTTTGCATTAAGACTCCCACTAATCCAGGGAAATCCAGAGCTTTGCTGCTTGTCTCAAAGGGTCAGACTCTGAGAGTTCCTCTGCAAGCAATGCTTGCAGCAGCAGCTGACTGGGACTGCTGGCACTGAGCTCGTCCTTACAGTCTTTGCCTTGCATTAGCAGTGCAAAAAAAGTAACAAATCTCAGTATAAACAGATTTTGGTACCACTTCTGATAAACCTGTGCCAGGCACATCAAATAAGCACAGGATGATACCACCTGCACCCTGGAGATCATGTAGTAAATTAATTCTTTTTCACGTGAAATAAATAAATATCCTCAAGGTACTTTGTCAGGGACACACATGCATGGGACAAAACCACTTTTCCTTAGCTGAGGGCTGACTGACTCTCACACTGGTCCTCTCTGGAAGAAGCACACCACTGAGCCCATGTAAAGGAAGACAGCTCATTGCTGAAGCAAGGGTGTTACTGCTGTTCTCATCCTTGTTTCATATGCCCAGTGGATTAATGAAGAACCACAATTTGCCAGTGCCACTGAACAAATAAAACATTTTCTTTTGAGCAGTACAGTCTTGACATTAAAGCCTTCCTAACATGCTTTAAGGAAAGAACAAGGAGTGCCCTCATGCCTTTAATATAAAGAGGTATAAATGTTTAATATGACACAGAGCCAGGTGTAAGCCAGCGGTGTCTTGCTCTCTCAAGGTTCCAAGTCAGCACACCCAAAAGATGAACGATGCTGAAAGATCTTTCAACCAACCCAAACTGCCAAACAAGGGAGGAGTAACAGCAGTGATGAACAACACACCAGATAAAAAGGAATGTTGGAAGGATCAGAGTGTGTGCTCTTAGGAAGGCACTGAAGGAAAAGAGTCTACAGCAAAATCAAAGGTGATATTAAAACACAGCCCAAGATACAGTATATTAAAAAATTCATTGACAGAGTATTTCCAGCTATGCTGGAAAGATACTCATTGCCTGGCACTGATAAAGCAAGCAGAACTATTGGAAAACAAGCAGGAGTTTGAATCAGCCACAGGCAATTCCTCCCTGAAACTAATCAGACCCTATGGTGCAAGAAGGAAAAGGGCTATCCACATTTAGTGTACACACATGCAGTGCTGAAACCTTAGACTGAAAATTGGTTTGAAATAAAAATTATAAATAGTTTCAGATTACTAAATATTCAAAACATTGAGTATCCAAATTGATCATCAGAAAAGAACTAGAAATAGAAAAAAACAACAAGCAAATCCAGCAGTGCCTGGAAAAATAAATGGAACAGAAAGAGCTGGAAAGAATTCAGGAGATTAACCTTGACTAGATAAAGATTATTGTAAATGCGAAAAGAAACACTGAAATAGACATAAATGGAAATGATATACACAAGCTATAATATTTGTGGCCTGGTATTTCAAAGGCAATATATCAACTTAAGTATGTGGAATAGTACTGTGATGCAGAACAGGACAGAGAACAAGATAAAAGTGGAAGATAAAGAACGTGAGGTGGAGAATACAAACAGAAATTTAAGGAAGAACAAAGACAGATGAAGAGACAGGACTGAATAAGTTATCCAGGAAGATTAAAAGGATTTAATGTGTAGCTCAAAAATCTGGAAAGGAAACCTATGAACTGTAGGATGGAATTAAGTCAGCCATGCCATAAGGAAGACAGATGCAGCATCTGAACATGGAGTGCAGTACCTGTACTTACATCTGCACAGCAGAGAGCTGGGAGAGAGGTTTAGCTGCAGGGTTTTGAAGGAGTGCTGTCACCCTGCTTCCTACTTGAGATTACATCCCAACCATTTATGTTTGTGCAGGGAAGATCCTTCACTTGCAGAGAACACTTTAGCAGCTCTTTGCTAAACTCAGTCTGTATTCATTGTTGTGCAGCACATCATGGAAGCACAGTCACTTTCTGGGCAGGTTATAGGTCCCTCAGCACTGTAGAATCCTACCTTAAAAGAGATGTTATGTCAAGTGATGCAGGAGTGTGTTCTCTGCTGCTTCCCTTGGGACAGATGATGGACACAGCAGCTTTGGGCCATCAGCTGCCTGCAGCAGAGCTGCCCTTGCGTCCTGCACTCACCTCTGCCTGCATGGTCCCACTCACATGGCCTGGGAGAGGGGATGCAAATCCCCGGGTATGAGCACACTGATGGTACATGAGGCAGACACCAAGTGAGTCAGTCTTATACTTCGGACACAAGATTTAGCAGTTCTGAGCTTACAATCAAAAGGGGAAAGCAGAGCTACAACTAGAGAGAGATGCAATTCTCAATGACTTTTATTTGCATTCTGTAATGATGATGTGATAGTTCATTTTGGATAATGGCTCATAGTCGTGAGTCTGTAAAAATAGCTGAGCTCTAAAAAAGTTGAGACAGATTGGGAACCCCTGTCACTCTGAGGTGGAGAGGGAAAGTCCAAGTGCTGACTCACAGGTCTTCCCTAACTTCTATTACTTTTGTCTTATGGCAACAAAGACAAAAGCTGATTATTACTGCTAATCATTATTGTGGCAATAGCAATGCATCAAAAAAATTCTTTTTCATTGTGTTTGGGTAGTGTAGTTTTCCCTTCCTGGGGGATTAAATAACTTAGATACACGTTGGCAAACAAGTCATTTCGTAATATATTTCACAAGGTTTATCAGACCAGCTGAATGAGCGGTACCACCAGCCCAGCCCCATCAGCTGAACAGTACAGCATCCAAAGAAGCCGCTCGGCACAGAGAAGCCGGGCAGAAGCAGCTCAGGCCGCGCCGGCAGCCGCTCTTTGGCAGTGTCCCCCCTTCTCCCCCGTTCCACCTACTCCTCCGGCTTTGCGCGCTCAGACGGAGCCGCTGGGGACCCGGAGCGGCAGCCCGGGCCGCGTTCCCCGCAGCGCTGGGTGCCAGCGCGGCCTGTTCGCGGCTGCTCGGGCTGGGGTCACCCGGGAACTCGCCGTGGGCCCTGAGGACAACCAAAGGCCCCGAAAGCCGCGAAGCCCCCAAAATGGCGCGGGCGCGGCGGCCTCCAGGCGGCGCTGAGGCACCGAGGGATCCCGGCTCCCCCTGCCCGGCACCGCCACCCGCCCCGGGAAGGCTTGGATTTGTCATCGCCCGGCTGCCTGGGTGGTCTGCCGCGTCTGAGGCACGGAGTGGTCCAAAGCAGCTTTCAAGATCTGAAAAGAAGTGCTTGGAAGTGAATGGAAAATAGAAGTCCTGTAAATAAACTGGCAGAGCGAAGTGACCTTGAAGAGTGGAGCACACTTCACATCAGAAACAGAAGATAACAGAAATATTCCGAGTCCTTGCTGAGAGTAAGAGCGAGTTGATGTAGTAGGTTTTGCATAGGCCAAGTAAGGAAATGATGTTGCTTAGTTTGGAAATGAGAAGAGCATGAACAAGTGCAGGCTGACGAGGCAAGCAGGAGCACGGGAAGGCTGAGTAAAAATGAGGCCAACAACTGAGCATTGCCAGGTGTCAAGGAGCAGGGTAGCCAGGGCAGAGGGAAATCTTTAATAAAGGAAGGAAGGCACTGAGAGGAGCCTTTTAAAAGAATCAGTGCAAAGGAGATCTGCTGCTGACTCCTCCTGAAGCTAGAACGAGGAAGAAGGAACCATGCTCCAAAATAAGTTTCTCTTTTCACTTGTTTATATGGCATCAAATGTGTAAAGTCACAGCTGGATGAAAACCACTTGCTGTTGTAGGCAAGGAGATACTATTTCCATATACATTTCTCTAGACTCATTGATGTTCATCAACACACGTTATCAAATCATATATAAAAATCAAATCTAATACTGAAATATGTAACCAAAAGCTGCAGCTAACCATCCTCTAAAATGCTCCCATGAGCTCTATCCATGCTGTTTATAAAATGTATTTATTCAGTGGCTTGTGCTTGGTAATAAATTAAAATACAATGTGAACAAATAGGGTAATGCTGGGATACTTCAGTGTGTCCCTAAAGTTTAACAAAAATTTTCTCTCTTGGAATAAAAGAATGGAAATTATTGGCTATTAGTGCATGCCCAAACATTTCTCTTTAGCATCTGGAAAGGAAAAATAGTTTGAAGTTAATAATAAAATGGTCACATTGTCTTTTTAAATGAGATGAAGCGTTGCTGGTTTATGATGTAACATGTACAACACTAAACAGCTGAATTTCCAGAACTGCCAGTTCTGCAGTTTACCAACTGCACCCTTCAGACAACAGAGAATTTTTATTAAACATGCTGGAGCTTCTAATTAGAACACAAAAGGCCTGAAAACGTCAGAAAATTTTAGAAGTTGATGAAAATTTTTATGTTGAGCAACTGTCAGGATTTGTGTTGAGAATAACAAAGTACTCACAAAATGTAGCAGATAACTCCTATACTCCACATATCTGTTTCATATCCAATAGGTTCATAGTTTATAACTTCTGGAGCCACAAATTCAGGTGTCCCAAAGAGAACTTTCAGAGAGCCTGCATTTTCTGTGAGGAATGAAAGAGAAAACCATTAACTGTTGCATGCAGATTTTTAAAAACAGTTATTCTCCTCTAACAGGAAAACCAGTTTTGCCCTCATATTTGTGATGTTGTTAAAGATCCTTATCAAAATAAATAAATGATGCCTGAATTGCTCTTTTCTTAGCTGATACATGTATAGCAATAAAGAATCATTTATTAAGCATCCTCAGGCACACAGCACTGTACTAAGGCTCATAAGAAGGTTCCTACGGCAAGGAGCTTCCACAAGACCAAGTCTAAGAAAGAGGAGAACCAATGGTATTTAAAACAGATTTAGGTGTCCTGAAGTACAAAAGCATTTGAACCTCTGTATCTTTAGCAGTTGCACAAGAGGACTGCAGGATTCCAGTGTTAGAAAGAAGTTACAGTTTTCACAAATTATCCAAGATTTACCAAGGCTCAGGGATCTGCATGTTGTAGTAAAAAGAACCAGTAGTGCTAATATTATAATAATAACTGTTTCAGTACAACACATTTTCTTCTAGTGTAAACAGGAAAGAAGATCAATAGTGGGTTGCATATGTCTTAAATGTGAAGTGGCACAGACCAGCAGTGAAACAAAAGAAGAAGGAGATGATGTGCACCAGTCAGATCACTGCCTCAGGTAAAACTGGCCTTGGGCATGTTCTCAAAACCAGGCTTGCCTACAAGCACCCCTGTGGTGAAGGGAAAGCACCATTCACCAGCTGTCAGTCACCAGCTGCTCCAAACTTTTATTCAGCTGGCCTGAGTAAAAAAATACCACAGGTATTCTGCATTTGGCTCTTCTTAAACACCGTGAGGATGCTTTTAAAACCATCTACAATGAAGCTGCTGCTACCAATATGAACTGAAAGAATGAGGTCATGAGACACACAGACTCGCTTGGCATTCTTCTTGTGCTGAGCCACCAGTATTGCTCTACTGGAAAATACAGTGATGGAGGCAGGAGAACAACCTCTTCATAACCAAGTGCTGCCAGTTTGTGCTGCCAGTGTGCAACTGAGTGATAGTCTAACTTCTAGTATAGGGTCAA
This sequence comes from Climacteris rufus, assembly GCA_013398175.1. Classification (NCBI taxonomy): domain Eukaryota; kingdom Metazoa; phylum Chordata; class Aves; order Passeriformes; family Climacteridae; genus Climacteris; species Climacteris rufus. Next base: position 2,223,505 of record VZRZ01003586.1, read on the forward strand.
ACACAATGTAAGTCATTAAGATAGAAATTGTTAGGGAAATCTCAGCGGGCTCATTTGCATCAATGCTCACTCTAAATATGATGGGAAGAAGAAAAGAATAAGCAAGGTCAGGAAGAAAACCAAGGATAGATTAGGGACTGGAAGGAAAAAACCCATTCCAGTAAAAGAATTGTATTATAAAAACATAAAAATGTCATAAAATAAATTGTTTCTGACTTGAAACAGGCTTGGATTTAGGTTGAGTAACTCTTCTCTAGTCTGAACATGTGCCTGAGCAATCAGTGTATGCCTTAAGTGAGATTCATTGCAGTACATTATCTTTTGTGCAAGAGCAGCATCCAGATTAGGCACAGTAGAATGTCCTAGTGAGGAACCATTGCTCTCCCAAAGAGATTACCATCTAAACAAAACAGATATGGATGGGAAGGAAAACAGATGTAACACATTCCAATCCTGCTCCTGTTAAGGTTACCATGATTACAGGGATTTGCAGCTCTATAATCAACAGAAAAGCTTAAAAAACCCTCAAACAACAGCAAATCAAAGTTTTGAGGCGACTACAAAAGAAGCAACCTGTCCACAACACTGAATCTTAATAGAACATTTTTATTTACCAGAACTTAATTTACCAAACTTTCCAACATAAACACAGATCCCAGTACTGACTCCACTCCCAAACTTAGCTCCATTGAAAGCTCTTAAGGCATTTCATGAAGTGTGATGAAACACCTGAGCTAGTCCTCTTTTGAGTTATACAAATCCCAACTTCCCAAATAAAATCTGAAACATATATGGGATTAATAACTTGCCTATGATTGAACACCATGCTTGAGGCAACTTTTAAGCACAATCATAACAATTCACTTGCAGTCGTGACAGTTTCCCATTTTAAATGCTGTGAAAACCTTTTTTGCTCTGCTCAGGTGTGTTTATAGAAAATTAATTGCAGAAGCCTCATTTTCACGTGTTTGCCCTGCTCCCACCATGCAGGGAGTACCCATTCTCAGAGACAGAAACAGAGAGAAGAATGCCTGGGAGCAGTGGCAGGAAATTACCCAGACCTTCCCATGCAAGTTCACCAAAATCAAGATCCTCTTGCCAGATGTCTGACTAGCCTTTAAAAAGCACATTCAAAAACTATTCCACAACATCCCTGTAGTCACATAACCAGAGTTTTCTTACTCCAAAAGCTAGAATACTTTTTCTAATACGCAATCTAAAATGACGTAGCCTAAAACAAGAGTGATGTCTTCTCCACAGTGGCAATGAGGAGTGATAGACCACCCTTCCTTTTCCAAGTGCAAATGGGAAGTCTAAGATCCCATTTCCCTATTAATCTTCATTTTGAAGTCAAAACTTACATCTTTTTTCAAACTGTCCTTATAAGAAATCACTGAAATTCATCATAATGAACCTATTTTCTAAAAGCTTCATCATGATTGTCCAAATCTCAGGCTCAGACTTTCACATCCAAGTTTGGAGGCTTTTCTGTGCACTGTGTAAACTACTACGAGCAACTGTGTATGCAAAAGGCTGGTGTATGAAATGTGCTGCCCATAGGTCAGAGAAATGTGGGAGTTTTTTTGAAAACATGGCACTTGAGTGCAAGCATACAGTGTGAAACATCTGACACAGCATTTTCTGTGTATAAAAGAAAAAAGGGAGAAAAAGAATAAGACCTTTTCTATGCAGTAATATGTCAAATCTTTACACAGCTGTTTACAAGCTTAGTACACAAGTAGGATCTGTGTTTGGATATCCCTTAGTTCAGATAGAAAGCTGACAAGCTAGCTGGAAACTGTTGCTGACACTATGTATAATCAACTGATTAAAAAAAAAATCTTTACAGTACTAAAAAACCATTCTCTTTTCTCCTCAAGAAGTTTATCTTAAACAATTTTCTACATGTGTTCCTCAGCACACCAAAAAAGGTCAGGAAAATATCCCACTGCAGCTTTGGTATTTCCTGACAGTGCAAGAGAACTAATTAGCTGCAGAAGATGACTGCAGAAGGAGCTGATCCTAATATCTTTAAAACTGATCAAAACACTGAATGTTTAGAGGCATTAGTTTGCACTAGTTAGAAAAAGTAAATCTCAGAAGCTGAAGTGCAGAATCAGCCACTGCTCCCTTCAGCAATCCCTTGGTTGAGCAGTTTCTGCTCAGTCAGGGTCAGATCTGTAGGATGAGGGCTCCAATCCCACATCTATCAATGCCAAAGTGAATTTGACAGACAATTTCAAAATCACAAAGCTTGAAGGAAGACAAGTGGAGGAATGTGCCCTCAGTGCACCCCATATGACAACTGGCAGGAAGCAGGCGTTACTGGAAAGTATTTTTAGCAATTTTTGTAAGTAAATGAAACAGTAAAAGTTTTCTACTTTTGGAAATCATCTCAACACAAATGTTACAGTTGTCTTCTCAATTAAAGCTCAAGAAAAGCTGTGCTTGTGCTTGATTGGCATGGAATGGAAAGGCCCTTTCTCTTTCTAGGGAAATGCAACACAGGATGGAGTTATCCAGAATGGCAGGCTGAGGAATAGCAAATATCTATAATGGAATTTGGCAAGAATTAGCAGCATATTAAGCCAAATGTACAGTATTGTAAAATCAAAATCAGCATCAGTGCCCACAGCTCTTGTTGTTCTATATCAAGGGAAGTTATGCAGAGTTTAGAGATTTACTGCCTCTGGCATGACTGTAGCAGCTCATGCTGTCAGCCATGCAATGCACTCTGGTGCCACAAGATTAACAGAAAAATGGGAAAGCTGATGGATATGAACAGGCTACTGAAAACAGGATCCTCTGTTTGCTAAATGTGGGTTTAACTGTGGTCTGAAGTTATAAAGGTATTGAAGAAGTTTCTATAAAAAGGCTATTCTGTGTTTACATTATATCTCTTGTGGATGAAATCCACTCAGTGCAGCAGTAAATGTACAATTTTCAGGCTGACAGCTGGAACAGCATGGGCTGAAGTCTTTCACACACCTCTCACACAAAAACATCAGCACTGGAACTTGGTTCATCTGTTTCCTGAACAAGAACAAAATCCAGTCCATGTTCCCAGAACGCTATAGGCACCATAATGGTAAAGGAAAAAGAAATGGCAGTGTTTTCTTTTTTCAATAAATAAAATAAACATCTTGTCTCTGAGTTCACAGTCTCCATGTGACTAAGATTCATTTAATACACCTGGAGTTGAACATCATCTAAAATTCTGCAAAGTGGATTTATTTTGTGCTATTCATTAAAAAATTTTTTTTTGGTTTGTTTTAGTAAAATTATATTCTTGGGAATGGAGTAGTCTGTTACTTAAGTGTCAAAAGAAGTAGGATGAGCAGCAGTTAGGCAGATAACAAAAAACAGGTGATGGTAATTCCAAACTGTACTCTTTCAAAAATCATTGTTCTACTTTTTAATAAGTATTAAAAAAAATTTGTTTAAAGAGAAAAGGCAAAAGATTGCAAGTAAGAGTCCAGCTTAGGGCCCCTTTATATAGAGAGCAGGAACTCATATGAGTTGTCCAAACCAATTATTGTCAGAGGAGCTACAGATCTCAGCTCTCCCAGTGTAACAAGTTCATAAACTACTTTTGTTTTTTTGTATTCCTGGAATGATTTTTTTTTTCCTTTGTGAAAATACAAGATTAAAAAAGATCAGTGTGGGATGCTGTATTGTTTAACACTGAAAACACAACTGAAGGGCTGCATTTTAGAGCTGAGCAATAGAAAGACAATAACTTTTGGAGGTCTTTGGCTTTCAAGTTGCAGAGCATGTTAGAAGCTTAGATGAAAATTAATTATAGAAAGCAGTTAAAAGGCAGCTGAGGAAGAGGAAGTGCTTGTGAAATGGAATTCCCCCCAATTGTATTATTTTTAAATAGTGCTGTTACATAGCTCTGTATAGAATTCCTCTGATGTCTCACATGTATGACAACATCCTACTGTTTAAGGTAAGAAATGATAAAAATAACAGGAAAATGTAAATTGACTGTAAGTGTCTGAAAGGCTTCTAGAATATTAATTCCTGCTATTAAGAAAGTTTCAAGGATTTTTAGTATTCATGAAATATTTAGTTACAGAGTTAGTGCTTTATGGGTTCCTGCACCAAATGTAAATATTTGTTAACATTAGTACTACTGTGTATTTTACCTGGAATCTACAGGGGTACCCTGCTGTAGAAACAGACAGGTAGACTGCATACACCCACCATCTCCTCTTGAAGATGAGGTGCCCTACTCTCACTCTTGAATGTCTTCTTTTCCCCTTTTCTACTTTTTCCTAAATCCAGAAATATTTATAGGAAACATCTGTTTACTCTTTATACATGAAAGAATATGAGGCAGCATGAATTACTGTTTGTCCTGCCCTTTACCCCCTGTCATGTTGAAATAGGCAGAGAATTCATTACCTAATCTTCTTGCAAGTCCAAAGTCAATGAGTTTGATACTTGTACCAGTCTTGTTGACACACATAATATTTTCTGGCTTCAAATCCAGGTGGACAATACCCTGCTTGTGAATGTACTGAACTCCTTCTGAAATCTGCTTCATGTATTTAATGCACTCTCTCTCTGTCAGTTCAAAGTCTTCGTCAATGATTCGTTCAAAGAGTTCTCCTCCAGAAACCCTATGAAAGACAATAAAAAGAGGACTTCTGTAATATAACCTTTTGGGGAGTAATCAGACGATTTCTTTTACAGAAATACAGAGTTCAAGCTCGCAGTAGTCACTTCAGGATGCAGTCTGTGTTTTGTAATAGCATTTTCTGTAGCCACAAGGAGCACATGGGAAGATTCACCCCTTGTGTGTGGTATAAATCAGTAGAAGTTTTCCATTCTGAATCTCTGTCCCAGGTGAGAACTGTGAAATGCTGATGTTGTTATTCCAGGCAGTAGGGATCTACATCCTGCCTGTAGGATTCAGTCACCTGCAGCTGACAGTAAAGTGTGTGCCATCTGACTGTCACCCTGCTGATGTGTGTTTGTAACACTGCTCCAGACTCTGAGCACATATTTCCCATTGCTTCCTTCCCTCCTATCTACTAGGAGCCATCACTACACAAGTGTAGATAACATAATTTAGAAAGAATGAAAACTAAAATATATGGAATAGGTCTCAGAGAAAGAGGACAAAAGTTGTAGTAGATGAGCAAAAATTCAGGAAGAAGAGAGATTGAGAGTGACAAAGGCTGAGGAAGGAAAAATTCTGATGATATGGTTAATTGGAATGCAAAGCTCAAAGGGTAAATTACTGACCCAAGTGAGCTCAGAGGGAATTTCCTCCTTAGCTATGACAGGATAGGATATAACCCACAACACTTTCAGTGCTGGTATTTTTAGCTGAGCACTCATCACACTCCTTGTAGGTCAATTCCATTTTAATGCTAATTTAAGATTTGAAATAATTACTCTTTCCAGGGTAGCATCTCCTGGATTGAACTAGTCATGCAACTGAAGTGGGACATTTTTAGCCTAGGTTTAATAAAGCCTAATTTAAGTTGTGGCTTGTTGGATTTGGTGGGGGTTTTTTGTTTTGTGTTTTGTTTTGCTTGTTTGGGTTTTTTTTTGGGGGGGAGTTTTTTTGGGTTTTGTTTTTTTTTTTTTAAATTCTGACTAATCACTCAACTGGTTTATCTGCTTGCATCCAAAGATGGGAAATACTTTCTTCTTATGCTGCGGGTGAATGACCCATCCAGAAAGGAGCAAATGGTGAAGAGCAGCTTTGCTTTTAGAAATTAAATGCACCATGGTCTTTATATGGTTTAATATTTTTCAGCTTTCATGCTTATTGCCAAATGCAGTTGCACATTTCAGTTACAGAAAGAAAACACAACTCAAAACTGGCCTTGCCATGTTTGCAGGTTGCCAGATACATGATCATATCCCTCATGTACCAAAGTGAAATTGCAACATCTGAAGTTCTGGATGCATTTGTTGCTTTGGCTATAGGATTTCAGAAAATACATAATTAGAAATGCTACTGCAGTTTCCTATGAATATGGAAATAGTAAGAAGAGCATATGCTTGACAAACTGAGAGGTTATGTTGGATTAGAGCACATTTGTAACATAAAGCAATAGTATTGCCAGACCTGTTGCATAAACTATCACGGGATCTAGTGTGTTGTTGCTTCAGGAAGACATTAACCAGTATGGGTGTTTATGAAAACATCTGTAGGCAAATTGTTTATATCTGAAGTACTCTGCAATTCCAAATGATAATCGTCCTGATATAAAATGTACCAGTTGTTTCTGACTGTTTAACACAGACAATGATGACTTATTTGTACTATAGAAGTGCCATCCTTTTCACATCCCTCCAGGGAAAACTTTTCAGAAATTGTACCATTGTCTCAAGCACCACTTTTTAGCATATTTTTGTAAATTAACTACTGTTAATACATCTGCCTGCTCTTTTTACCATGGGAGCTCTCAACACTGGTAGCAATAGCAGATTAAACTGCAATGCATTTATAGAATGAATATTGCATTTATGTCAGGAGCCAAATCCAGTTTGATTTTTGCCAGGTTAGGAGGCTGAATCAAACCAATGTGGATGAGGTTCTGTGCATACACAGGAGGAGAAGTTGGCTTTGTTCAAACAGTCACAACTAGCTCAGTTTAAATCTCTCACTCTTTCTGGATTCTCCTCTTTTCAGTCTCCTCTTGTGAGGTCATAGAGGAAAATATTCATGTCTGCAGAATCACAGAATACACACTTAAGGTTTTGGTCCAGGAGGAACAGTGAGAAGAATCTACCTTGGAGCTGCCCAGGCAAATACTCAACTGCATGTTTAAAAATCTACCTTAGGACAAAAGAGAAAACCTAGGTAACTTGCACCAGCTTAAATCACATCAGATGAATAGAGTTTAGTGCTGAGATTTTGCTCCAAGAATCTTAATTTGCAATACAATAATCTTCTGATCTATGTCAAAATAAACTGAGTATCTGAATGATATAAAAACTTTGAGGTACTTAGGTCCCACTACTGAATTACATTTACAATATGCTACTATTCCTCAGATGTATTTTTTCCACTGAGATGCTTATGGAAAAAGCATCCAGGTTCCACTGAGAACCAATATGTTCCTATATTTGAAAAATAAATGCTTGAGATTTGCCCCTAACTTCTAATAAATGTTCAATGGAAAGGTTTCTAGGCAAGAGCATATCATTATAGTGTTTGACTTAAAAGTAATAATAAAAAAATCTGATTTTATTTTAAATATGAAATAAAACCATTAAAATAATGTAATGAGAAATATTAAAAGGAGAGAGTATGAAGGTTAAAAGGTTCTAAGAAAGGTATGGGAATAAAATTAAAATTAAAAATGTAGAATAAATATCAGGAATATTGCTTTTCATCAATAGCTCCAATTTCAATAGAGGAGGAGCTCCTAATTTCCAGTCACTGCTAAAATCTAGTTTAAAAGGAGACTGATAGCAGGTGAGCTTGATATATTTGAAATCCATGCATTTAAACTCTGAAAGAAATAAGTCTGGCTACTAATAATTTTTGAAGGTATTTCCAGAACTTCTTCAATACACTAAGAAATACTGGCTTAACAGCTAAAGCAGACCCTGATGATCCCTCGGAGGCTCTTTAGCAAGAGAGGTGCAGTTTCTGGTCTGGGGCTGTGTCAGCTGGGTAAAGTGACAGCAGAGAGGCTCCCAAGTCACCCGACACAGGGGTCACACAAGCACCTCGCTGCCCACACCTGCTCTGCTGCTGCTGGACACCATGGACATTCCAGTGGGGGGGCTCAAAAACCAGAAAAGGTGGCCACCCCAAACTAAAACCACATCCTAATCAGACTGGGTAACAAAGCTCCTTTAAAGTTGTTTGCAGTTTTCTATATTTTTAAAAAGTAAAACCCCTTTGCTGTCAGGGTGGAACTAATGGAGTGTAAAGCCATATGCTATTCCAGACTCTTTATACATCTCCCTGTTTTCCATTAGGTCTGCCAGCTCCCAGTTCCAAGCTAAGTAGGGTTCCCTTCCCTTGCCATCATCAGCTTGCTCAACTGCTCAATTTGAAAATAAAAACACCTTCCTCACATAAGTTCCTGGATTGTAAAATCCAATCTCTGAAATATGCCAGTGCACTAGTAGTTTCCACATAATCTAAGCAAGTGCCAAGCAAGCAAAATAGACATATAGTATCTTTTGCCTCAAACAATTTATATTTTACTTAGAACTTCCAGCCAGAAAAAAAGCTGCTTCTCCTTGCATCAGACAGCACATGAAGTAGATGTGGCAGCAGAACTGTAACTAAAGTAACTTTTTGGGGAAAACATCAGCACAGATCAGGATTTAATTTTCTTTCCAGCTGCTGTTGCCACAAGTATGGGATTCACCCTAAGCAGATGCATTGTAGATAATGCAAATATTGCTCATGTTGGGCATTATTGTTTGTGAAGCCTGTTCAACTGTGTTTAGAACTGCCTTAAAGAATTCTCCTCCTTAAACACATTTTTGGTTCTAAATGAAAGTTCAAAATACACCTAACTTTTTTCTCACCTCTCCCAAGCTGGCAATCAGAGCAAGCTGCAAAAACCCACCACATGTACTTTAAGACACAAGCAAACTAGACAATAAAAGCTGTAGCACATCTTGACTGATTTTTAAAAGGTACAACACAGATTCACTTACACAGTTTAAACAAGTTGGATAAATAACTGGAGAAACCTGCAAGATGTGAAAACCATTCAGGCCCTGCAAATCCTGAAGCGTTTGACAGTCCCATGTCTGGGTTAGTTGCTGCTTTTGTACACACAGTTATTATCAACATTATTAACTTTGTTAGTGTGATCTGCTCTATACTTACATTTCCAAAACCATAACAATGTTGGCTTTTTCTTCAAAGGCATCTACACATTGGACAAGTTTTGGATGGTGTAGGCAGTTCATGATGCTGATTTCATCCCTTATGTTTTCTTTTTCCTTAGCAGAATAGGCTTTGAAAAATTTTCCTGCCCAAACTTTTCCAGTCTTCTTTTCAACAAGCCTGAAGACTTGTCCAAATTTTCCCCTGAAAATATATAACTATTTCCATAAAATGTTTTTGCAAAATAAGGGTCACCACAAATAGCAACAATTTACTAAATATTCCAGCACAACCACTCCATTCTGAAATAGAAGTGTCTTAATATCGAGTATTGTTCTATACTGGTTTTGTGTAGAGCAATCTGCAAGAGCTTTTCAATGAATACCGCATATAGAGATAACCTGCTATTCCAGATAACAACTCTTATACAGGAGGGTTCAAAAATTGGGACTCCTAACCAGGCTTTAATTCATGTGACTCAAGTCTGTCTGCGCAGTTTTCTGTAGATCATACAGCTCTGAAGGAGCAGCAGATGAGACATCTCAGGGTTTAGGTGAAATAAGGATCTGAGTGCTGAGGCTTCAGTACTATTGTTTCACATAAGGAAATGTGCAATGTACAATTCTACCTCTATGTCACTCTTATCAGGATTTATTAATGACAGCACACAGGATCCCCTGGCCTTCAGCACCAAGCACTGGAAGATTATCATGGCATGCAGTTCACACCACCACGAGTCCCAGCCCTGAGAAACAGTGCCAGGCTCAGGCTAATCACTGACCTTCTCTCAGCAATACTATTAATGCTCTTGGGATTATGACCAGTGTCAACAGAGATTCCAGCCCGTGGGCAGGATAATCTTATTACCACTAATGGCTGTAATGGAAAGGCAAGTACACAGTGTGTACCTTTTTTCAGATAGCTTTTAGAACACTGACAAACGAATGAATCCTCTGCCTTTATTCATTTGTGGGCTCTGTTTTCCTTGCCACAAATACATGTAGTGCCTATTTAGAATTATCAGTTAATAAGAGCAAAGGATCTTTATGGAGTGGGGCAACATAAGTTAAAATCTATTTTTACTGCAACAAAGGAGCCCAGCTGGAATGTTGAAAGTGCAAGACAGACAAAGAATAAATGCACATGATCTTTATGACTGACTGGTAGCCTTGAAATCTGTGTGTGTGCAAAAGCACAGTACAGTACTTACGATCCCAGCCTTTCTTCAATGTTATAGACATCGGACACTTTTTGTTCAGTGTTGATCGTAACCGTCCGATATTCCACCTCTGTTTCTTTCCCCTCTGCAAAGAAGTATTAAGGACCAGGATTAAAAACCTCCAGAAAACGTGAATGAAGAACACAGCTTTGCATTTGTCCTGGTTAAAATATGCACTTCTTACCATCGTCAGACAGCTCCGCTTCATCCTCTTTAGGCTCTGTGATGAAAACAAAAAGACATTAATAGCTTTTTATATGGGATATGGTACTTACATAAGATAGTCAAATTATTCACAGTGACATGGACAACTGATAGGCCCTATGGCAAAGCAGCAAAAAGCATTCAGGGAGTTTGTGCATTAACTTCAGAACTAAAATTTCTTTACCACTTCTACGTACACAATAACAATTTAGTCACAATTTCTGAATAAATCAAGTTCATGTGGTTTGCAGTACTTGTCAGTTATACCTGCCTAATAGAAACATCAGCATACTGCACCAAAGTCATCTAAGAATCACCTTTAGGAATGGCTTAGGGAAATAGAAAACAAATCAAAAACATTAAAATCAATAACGTTTTTGTTCAATAACAAATCTTTTTCTGGCTTTGTGTGCTTTTTTTGGATTGTGAGGCCAAAGTTAAGGAAGTTTGTACATGAAAAGATTTCCTACAAAGCATCCAGAGAAATTTTTCAGACTCAAGATATAGAGAAAATTTGAACAACATGTATTCCCCTGAGCATGGCTGAATTCTGTTATCACTGAGGTCCAAAAGGAACCTCAGTTCTGCCAGCAGACTCAAAGACAGTGAACCCAGTGACCTAAGTCAGAGTAAAAGCTGGCCTGAGTGTCCTGATTTTCATTTTTAATTTTCATATACATGAACTGACGGCAGCACCATTTTTCTGTGTTGTTCCCTATTTGCCTGCAGGTATGAGGGGAAAGGGGTTATAGGTGGAATACTGTTATATATTATTTACACTGCTTGGGTTTGCTCCTAAGACCTGTGGCTGTGACCAGTAATTTGAGAAACTGCAAAGGCAGTTGCACAGTGACCTGCTCAATTTTCCCTGTAGCTGCTGAAACTGCACTTTGCCTCTGTGGAGTGCAAGCCTAACCAAGGGATTTATTCCCCTGTGTCAACAGATTTGAGTTATGAACCATTAATGGAGTACTCTGGGTGCTGTTAGGTGCTTTAGAGCACAGAGAGGATGAGAAGAAAACAGAAATAAAGGGTGCAGGGTGAGCAGACAGCTGGTCTGAGGATTCACCCTTTCACATCCTACACAAAACGCTGCATCTGTGTGTTGGTAGCAAAGCCAATCAAGTAGATAAAGTCTGATGCTAAAGCCTTTATCTCTTCTTTTTTTTTCTGGAATTGCAACCCTTGCATGTTCCTGCACAGACAAGCTGGTTTGCAGAGATGTACCAGAAGAGCAGGGAGGGAAGGGAGCCTTCCCCACCCGGGGTATCTGTCCTCAGACCTTCCTCAGCTACAAACCACTCCTGCATAGAGCACATCACATTTTCCTCCCCTTTTAAGGGCTGTGTAAGGGAGCTGCTCCCAGCCAGGCTGCCAGTAGGTAATGTCTGCCAAAAACTGCTTAGGCAAGAAGTCAGTTCCCAGTTCTGCAGCGACACTGCACTGAAGCCACGGACTGGAAACATTTCTGTCCACCCGTGGAGGCCTAAATTATATAAGCAGAACATATCTGAGCTTGGTAAGTGCTGAGTAGCTGTGCTAAAACCTTTCTCAGAAGTGAGTCAACACTATCAGATTTTCCTCAAACATGGAAATGTGTGCTTTAATCTGTTGTGACTGACAACCTTATTTTAGTAGCTGTTTTCTTTAAATGCACAGTGAAAACTGAGCCATGCCTTTCTTCACTAAGATCATACTGACACTGCTACTAAGTGCTGGCCACCTCGGTATGAAAATCAGTAATCAGACTTCCTGACAGCCCCAGAAAATCCCTAGTTACTCAGCTAAGTGTTTACATAGATGGCAGCTTAAAGCCCTGACTTTGACAGGTGCTGAACACATGCATTTTCCACTGCCTTTAATTAAAGCACCAGTTGTATTCACACACTTGAAAAAATCACACTTTAGATGACTTGCTCTTTCTCCATGCTATCTGCAGTACCAAGAATTGAAATCAAGAAGCCCTGGAATTTAGAGCACAAAGACAACCCATCCTCCTGCAAACAAAATGCATTTTCTATTCACTGAAAACAACTTTTTGTTGCTTTTTCTTTTCTATGTGTCACAGTGACTCTTACACTTTCTAGACTTTTTATATTAAATCTATTAAAGAAAATAAAAATAATCAGTCTTAAAAATAAAAATTGGTTGTTTGCTTTGGTCCAGTACAGGTAGTGCTTGCTCTGGGAAAAACATATAGAAGAGTCAGGTCTCCAACTCTAGAAGGTGTTTGTCCTGCAACTAAAGAAAGAGGGCATTCAAGCACAGGGAATTTTATTATGAAGGGCCAATACCATCTAGCTTCCTTTCAATTTTATTGCTATTCCTCATGTTATTTCCCCCCCTTTGAAGAGAAGGTGCATCTTGATTTAGATTGGTTTTAAATCTTGCAAATAGAGGGAAGTATTTTCTCAGCATGCATCCTATCTAGCACTTGAAGAGAAACATGATTTACTTTTGTTTAGAAACATCTGTTGAGAGGCTTACACAGTTGTGTGATGCTGCATCACTTTGCTATCATTTTGTCTTGCTTTAGCAGTAAAAGATAACTTCACAAGGGTTATGTGAAACACTTAAAGCTCCAAAGCCCTGCATACTTAAGTAAGGAGGGAGAGACACAGCACATAATCCACTCCTCAAAGACAGGAAAAAGGGTAAAATGCATTATTCTCATTCTGGCCTTTCTGGTGGGGTGACTATCAAAGTCATCCTTGCATAGTAGGTAGATGGAAATGTGCACAAAAATATGTGGTCACTCTCTGGTTTTGAAAAATAATGCTGGTATTTGTGTATTTCAAATTTCAGTACCAGTTTCTGAATAATTTCTACAATGATCCTACTCTCCCTATTAGCTCTTTGAGAAGATCTTAAGCAAAAATTAAGAAATAAAAGATACTGAAAAATATTTTTGAAAGTACATGCAACTGCAATCAAAAACCCTAAAAATATTTTTGGCATCCATAATGCTGCAAAACCAACATGCCAAGTAGGATAGCCTTGAATTCACAGGCTGAGTGTACTAGGGGACACAAGACTGAGGTGCACTTTTATGCTGGGATTGAAAGCATGGGAACTACAACTAAGTACAAATTGTCAATTCAGTTTCTGCTGCATATTCTGTACTTGGCTAGCAGCAAGCACGTTTACTTTTTCCAAAAGCAAATTTGGCATCGTGTTTATGGCTTATTTTTCCACAGTGTGTCCAGTATAAACTATAGTGAATCCATCAGTATATTTCAGGTAAGCCACCAAACATCATTTTCCAACTGGGCATGGACTGAATGTGTAACATGTGGAAGGTTTCATCTCCCAGTACCTGTGCACTGAACTGCAGAAGTCTGTCAGCCAGCACTCACCCAGCAAGCCAGAACAAGAATTAGTGTTTGCTTTGACGAGGCAGGGATTTGGGATCCCTGCAGCCAAGTTTCCACACGGCAGGTATGCAGAACTGATGCGCTCAGACACCCACATGAAGTCTGTGAAGGACTTGAGCGAAGTTACAGCCCAGCACAGAGACACGTGCGAAGGAGGGTGCGCAGCTAACTGGCCTCACTAAGGAACTGTTGAAGTAGAGTTCAACTGAATTTCGATTTTCTTTTCTTTTTTTCTTAAAAACTAACCTTCTGGTTTCTCTCCAACTTTCACCAGCTCAGACTCCTGACTGGGCTCGCTGATGCCGTACACGTTAGCAGCGCGCACGCGGAACTTGTACTCCCGGTCGGCCTGCAGGTCCTGCACGTTGAAGGAGGTGCTGCGGCAGGTGGTGAGATCTGTCCATGAGTTATCCACCGAGTTCCAGATCTCCACGGTGTAGGACTGCACTGCGCTCCCACCATCGTAAGAGGAGCCGTACCACGAGAGAGTGAGGGAGGAGCTGCGGATGTCGGATGCACAGGGGGTTCCGGCGGGTGGGTCTGGTTTGTCTGCAAAAGCGTACGCGAAGCACATTGTGAGGATAAGAGACAGAACTGTCACCAGGGTATTGCTGGCCCGAGCTAACAGCCTTTTCCTTTCCATTCCATTGCTCTGCTTCACAGCTATGACAGAAAACGTGGAGACTAAAACCAGTCACAGCTATGGCTGCAGTCTCCCACAGCAGTGCAAACCATCTTCTCCAGAGGAATGCCTGGAACAGTCCCATGTCTGTCACTCTCTCCCTTCAGCTCCCTTCATCGGCTTCCACACTTCAGGGCCACTGCTAACCTTTCACAGCCTCAGAAAGTGCCACCCATCCAAATACACCTGGGTAGCAGAGACACTAAAACCAGGTTGTTGGCATGGAAACAAGAACCTGAAGGGTGACAACTCTGCCTGCCAATAATTTAGTGAACAGCTTAACCTATATGCAGTTTTTGGAAGCCTAGTGCATTTTTTTGGTAAGAAGGAATTCAATTAAGAAAATATCATTTAAATATTGAGATCTTTTTAATCTCATATGCAGTTTGGAAATTGTTGAGGAAGTGGAAGATAGAAACTTTTGTTTTTCCTCAGTTAGAGCATTGCTACTGAAGTCCTTATTTACATGAGTAGATCCAGTATGACCAGAACCTGGTGTGCAGATAAGCAGCCAACTGTGCAAACACCTTAAAAAACAAAACAGCCTTGCAGTTATACAACTTTTTCAAAATTTATTCAAATGATTAATTATCCAAATGAATGTTCTCATAAGACAGAAACATGATGACTTAAAAAAAAATACTAGAAAAGAACTGTGTAAGTTAAGCACTTCAAAAGACTTATAAGGGAACAAATAGCTTCTTTGGAAATAATCCTCTCAGAAATAATCTAGCAAAACCTACAAAATAATGATGATGTTGATGTGGATGAACTAGTGGCCAAAGGTTGAATGAGAAATCAAAGGATAGGATAAATGAGAGAAGATGAAAAGAAAAAAGATAGAAAGCGTGAGATGCTACCAGCAGTGGTTACAGTGGACATGAACTGATAGAATCCTGTCCCATTTTCTTGTTGAAACTGCTAATGGACAGGATCACTTTCTCTGTAGGAAAGGCAGAGCTGAAAAAGCAGCCAAAAATACAGCCACTTTCTCAGCAATAAAAACATCCAAGTGCTGGGGAAAGCTGTTGTAGACTTTGATCAAATCCTTACTGTGACAGATTCCATACTCAAATTATCATTCATAAGAAAATTACTGAGCTGACAGAAATAGCCACAATTTGTCAGAAACATACTTTTAGTTCTTGGACAGAGGAACCTCTCCTCTGACTGCTGTGGTTTGAGTCATAGAGGGAAATTAGGATAGTCTAATCTGATCAAGATAGTTAAATATCAGTTCACTATTTGGAAGGGTACAAGTTGCATAGCCCAGTGATTTCCCTGAAAAGCTTTTTTGCAATTTGTTTTAGTTCGGTTGTGATGGAAAACACATCTCCCTCTACAACTTAAAAATATCAGAAGACCTATAAATAGAAATTTTCAAGTACGAGGGAAAAGACTGAGGGAGGAAGAGAGGTGCACATCAAGTTTGCCTGCATTCAGTAGGAGAACGCCCAGGTAGAAGAAAAAGTGACTGCCAGAATCAAGATAATATTTATTCATTTTGGCAACACTTAAAACACCATTCCACTAGGAGTCATTATTCTACAGTGCATCTCTTGTTAAACACATGTCAGGGACCAGATGTCCTTAACCTCTGGAATGGCTTACTGTCTTGCTTAGTGGTCACATTTTACCTCATTTTCTGGCAGAATAGATTAACAAACATGAATTTTTAGAGTATTTTATTTAATGAAATGAATCAGAGAAGTTATATGATTTGTTTAATATTAGAAAGACAGATTGTAGCAAAGCTGAGAACTGAATCTTAATCTCCTGGTGCCTAAACAGCAGCACCCTCTTCCCTGAAGTTGTCCTATCCCAGCCTCCCTGGAGCTGCAAGAAGTGGGAATTCAGTGCTCACACCATTTACAGTATTAGAACCTTTGTACCATAGCACAGCAGCCACCAGAGAGCTGCTGTGGTTCAATACATGGATTGTATGATTTTAGTCAGACAGTGGCAACAGCATCTTCTTTTCACTACAACTTGTCCATGCAGACCTTGTTGGGAATTATGTCTTTTTCTGTCCTTTTCAAAATCTTTACAGAAGAACATTCAGCTCTGTGTCTTGTTTTCCTCCTCTGTAACCATCACTGCATTGTCTCAAGATACAGATAGATGAACTTGAATAAGTAACAGCTGGTTTATCCTAAATCCAAACAGAACAGAGCAGTTGCTGATAGCAGGAGGAAAATACTTTGAAGAAAAAGCTAGGCCAGTAGTCCATCACCTGAAACTTGTTCAGGTTTGTCAAAGCAGCGCAGATTCTCTGACATCTGCTATGCACACAGCTAAATCTGGATGTATGTTTTTCTTCAAAAATAAAGTGTTAAGTTGCTTTAATGCTCTGCACTGAGTTTTACATCGATGGAAGAAAGTGTGGCTATGTTTCAGTACCTGGAGAGCGCAGTAGCCTGCTTCCTGTGCAGGACATGAAAGTACAGCCTCTCATTGCTGACTTTCTTTCCAAATGCAACTCTGGGCATGATTTATCAGTTGCCTAGGCCTCAGTTACCTTAGTGAGCTCTCTTTCCACGACTTTCCTGGACAACTGCAATCCCTTTGGCCAGCCTGGCTTACAGAAGCAAGGCTTGGGTATGTGAGCACTGGAGAGAAAACATTCATGGCCAAGGCGACATCAGTGGCAGAGGAAATGCTACAAGGCTTTAGACTGGTATCTGCTAACCTTGGGAATATTTCTACATTCCTAACACATTTTTCTCAATAGGCAGAGATGAAAACCTGCAACCTTGGCTGGACTCTATTGAGCCAGAAAGATGCATGCTTTTGTTTGAAGTTTATCATGTGCTGCTGCTTGCAGATCTGTTCGGTGTATAAATACTGTAGTAGCTGCTATGGGAGATCATAAACAGGAATAAAAGCCTAATCTTTGCTTTTTTTTAATATGACAGATGTATATGTACCATTTTGCCATGCTTAAAAATTATATGATATCAAACTGAATGGTATTCTACAGCTCTGCACATTCAGAGAATCTGCAGATGGTCTCTCCATGTGTTTGTTTCTCAACAGTTTATTCTATGGGGATTTTAAAGGTTACCCTGTATTTATCTGTCTGTATTGAAATCTAGAATATTTTGCCAAACTACATTCCCTTCTGGAATATGAAATCTCTATCAGCACAGTTAACTGCTTCCAATAAAAACATCCCATGGCTGGGTGGAAGACAGGCACAGTTCTCTGTCCTGTCCTTCTCTTTTAGTGTTCACTATACTATTAATGTCCCTGAGCTGCCCATCCCAAATATTTTTCACTGCATGTCATGTGTAGTCTTTGACACACACAAACACATTTCATACTTAGGTTTATATTATGAGGGCTTTACATTGGCTTTACTGGACCACAATTTTGTTCTTCCTGTTCTGCACCAAACCATTAGTTACAAGCCAACATATGAACATGAGGGAAGGGACATCATCCAAAAATGCACTGCTCCTTGTGCACATCTCTAAAGGAGAAAGAGTTAATTTAAAGTATCAAGCTCTAACTTCAGCTTCACTGTTATATGCAAAAAATTAAAGCCACTGTCTCAATTGTAAGAAACTAGGGATACTCCAATTCTGGCTAACTTACAGCATGTCCATAACACTTAAAACAATACTTAGATATGCATTATGACATTCTAGATTGTCATGGTCAAATAGGCTGTATACATACAGTCCTGTTGAACTTGGTCAGAATCCTACAAACTCCAGTGCCTTTGCAGCAGACAGTTCTTAGACCTCCTTTACTAGGATGCATGATCACCTCATCTGCCTAACAGTGTGACTGCAGAGCCAACAAGACAGCTGGAGGTTGGGCACTTAAATGCTAAGGGGGACACAAGCACAAAGCTCTCTGCATAAATCTCCCTAGGAATATCAGTAGGGTTGCCCCAAGCTGGCTTCCAAAGCATTGTGGCAGGCAAAGGAAGTGGATAAGCAGCTAATTTGGCCTCAAACCTCACTCAGAGGCTGTTCTGCACAGCAGCAGAGACTGCATTAAGTCACTGACACCAGGGGCACAGAGGAAACAGCAGGAGCGACTCCTGTGTGCTGTAAGCCATAAGCCATGCAGGGAGGAGTAAGAGGGGAGTGGAGCTGATGTGAAGGAGGGTTCTACTGCTTTGTAGCCCTTTGTGCTCCAGCAAACTAGACACAGATTAAAACCCCCTGCCTCTCAACAAAGGGAGGCATAAATTACCACTGCCCCAAGACCAAGGAGGTCAGTTTCCAGCAGGTGTTCCTTAGGGCAAATGATAAGGTCATGAGCTGGCCTCACATGAAATGTATAAGCCAGTTTTAAGACCATACCAGCACTGAAACACACACTCGTTATTTACTCCCAAACTGAATTCAGCTGCTCTCCTTCCTCAGATAAATTCTCAGAAATATTTTGGTAAACAGGTTCGGATACACAGCCTGAAGTAAACTTTAATTAATTTGTATTTGCGCACTCTGAGATGCATAAAACATAATAAGCATGCTCAGCCTTTAAATCATTGCTATTTATCAGACACATTTGACTTGAGGTCCTTGCCTTTTTTTTCAGTGGTGTATTGGTGAGAGCCTGGTGCAAATAACACCGAGGTTGTTGGTTCAATCCCTGTACAAGCCATGCACTTAGGAGTTGGACTCGATGATCCTTATGGGTCCCTTCCAGCTCAGAATATTCTGTGATTCTCTGAAAATTCCTTGAGATAAGGAAAGGGACTTTCTCTCTTTCTGCATAGGTGGCGAACCCACAGCTCATCCAGGACACCCACATAACATGAAACTGTGCTATCCAGACACTGCCTTCTCCACATAGCTGAGTTTGTAGAGCCCTCAGCACACAAGAACCATTCCAAGAGACCAAAAAAGGCAGCAATCTCCTTATCTAACTGAGTGCAGGGAAATGGAAATTGTTCTGCTACTTGCTGTGAGGGTCAGGCTGAGCCAAAGCGAGGTGATAGGGTTTGCTGCGCATTAAGATCTCGCACAGCCCTGGCTCTTAAGCAGAGATGTTGTTCCAGCAGAAAGCCTCTGAAAACTGAGAACAGTATAACCACAGCCTCTGAAAAGTCTTCTTTTCCCTTCCTTTTATTAACAGAGACAGCACTGAAGCCATGTCTCTGAAGTAGTTTTCTTTATCTGTTCTCAAAATTGGTTTGTTTTCTTTCTAAATCCAGTTATCGTATTACTGTATAATACTATTATTAGCTATTGTGATATTTGTCTGCCAGATAAAGAACAGACAGAAAGAAACAATTTAATTCCATTCCACAAGCTGTTTAGCCAGGGAAGGTATTTAATATGCTGCAAAAGCCAGTTGAACACTGTCCATGCCGACAGCACTGGCAAAGCTTCCATTTGAAATCCATCAGCAGGAGAAAAGCGAAACCATAAAAGGTCATAACTGAACTCGGCACTATCACTGACAGGGCTCGGGGTCATGGCAGACCTCGCTGCTTTGCTTGGAAAACTACGCCCTGCAGCTCTCTTTCCAAGGGAGAGGAGTGCTTCAAGTAGAGATATTACCACCCTTTAGCACCCTGTAGCCAACATACACCCTGTATGTTAGTGTACCATAGGTTTAGGATAAAGTTCAACTAGAAAATGCCTGCGTTCTCCTGCAAAACAACGCAAGAGGAACTAAAATGAACAGGAGTTTTCTCTTAATGAAACAGCCTCCCCAGCAGAGCCAAGGATCCCAAGGTCAAGATTTGTAAGCTCAGAGTTTGAAATTCACACCTCCCCTGTAATATACACTGCAGACTGCTCTCACTGCATTGTCCCTCCTGACAACTCTGACATAAAACTAAGTTATTTAAAAACTGCCCTTTTGAGACCTGTGGATAAAGTGGCTCACAAATACTGGTGTCCAGAGCATTGCTTCGTGCTATTGGGGTAACTGAGGCATGAAAGAGTAAAATGACCTTGCCCAAGGACACACAGGAGAATGGAGCTGGGAACGAAACCAGAGCTCACCACTCCCACGCAAATGCCCTCAGCACAAGAACATCTCCTTCTGCCACAGGCCTAATGGAACAAACAAATATATAATGCATTCTCAGAAGCCTTTTTCTAAACCATCTGTTCCTGTGCCTGAATCAACAAGCTGTTCGGATTACTCATGTGCTACATGTTAGGTATCTGCTTTGATAACTGACTTAATTAGACCTCCCATACCTGCCCACTGAAAGGCAGAATAAATTTTAGGAGTTTCCCCAGTAGGACTATCAGCATTTTAGTCTCCACTGGAGTGAGTTTGGGTCCTAGAAACCTCACATTTGCAGGAGTTGTGATAAATCATTTTTTAGTAACTAAGACATTTCTAGTATTTGACAGTAGGTAAAATACAGACATGTTGTTGTGATAGTCAAGATATTTATTTTCTTCATCAGAAAAAAAGGTGAAGGTAAGTATCAGAAAAAAGTAACTACACACAGGGTTCTATGGAAATCTCTCCTAACAGAAATGACATTGAAACTAGATGGCCATTCAAGGGATAAACCTGTATTAGTGTACCAGCACTGATGCACAAAGCAACATAAGCTCTTTTTTCCTCTACACATTTTTATTTTGCTGTGACAATTTCGTTTGGTACAGCTGCAGCGTTTTGCCACCATGCATTAGTGGAGGGCTGACAGTGGAGGTTACTACACTGCTGAACTACAACAACAGCAACATAGGACTTTTCTTCTTTAACCACCAGTGTAGTTGCCCTTTAATCATAAAACCAATGACAAAAATACTCCAGCAATCCAGAGGAATTTAAAAGGTTAAAGGTTAGAGAGCTAGTCCACCCACATAGTCTTAGGAAATTCACTGCATTCTTGACCCCACTGTAAACAGGGAATCACATGGATACTGCAAGATAAAATGTGATGCTTCTCAAAAGAACAACTTCAGAATTATTCATATTTGCACTTCTGAGCTGCAATATTCTCTGTCAAAGTGTCTGTGGATGTCCTGCTTCTCTGTCTCCTTCAGAGAGGTCTGTTCTTACTTTTTCAGAGAGGGGACACAGCTTCTGACCACAGGATTCTCTCTGTCTGAGTGGTGTGCACTGAGCCAGGTATCCCAGGCACTCACACAAAATGCTGAAAGGGCCACTGTAAGCTGCTGGTTTTGATACCATGTTTCCTTGTAACAGAATTTTGGGGCAAAGAATGAATGATAACATAGCTTCTATGTATGTGACTTGGGAACCAGAACCAAGCCCTTCATTGCAGCAATTAATAATCCCACCAATATATTCAATGACTGTTGAGTTAGTGATGATCACACCTTGTCCTCAGCTAAACTTGCATTTTCTCATTTTTGCTTGGAAAGACTCTGCTCATACAGATTCTGCTAAAGGCATAGAAGTAACACCTTCCTCACAGAAAGGAACTTCCCCATGCCAAGTCAAATATGGAATGAAGCAGAGGAGCAGGTATTAGTGAATTCATGTTGTACTACTGATCACCAGAAAGCCCCTAGCATGGAAACATGTAGCAATATGCCCCAAAGCATGAAGCTGGTGGCACAGCTGCAGAACAGACTATTTCTCTAGTGCCAGATATCCATGTTGAATACTGTGTTATTCTTCTGTCTCTTTGTCAGTGTCCAGCTTTAACCAGTATGAAAAACAAGTTCCTTTTTCAAAAGTGGTTACAGACCCGGATCTGTCACATAGCTAAAATTTTCAGAACCATAAATTTGATAAATATATCAATATATATCTGATAAATGGTGTGAAAGGAATGGATATTCCTTGCTATCACTGTAGAATGAGTGCTCTACCTTGCCTAAATCAGTCATCTCTTACACTAAGCTCATCACTGGCTCATGTAATAGTTTTGGCAACACAAGTCCAATCTGACACAGTGTCAGCTGTAAATCATTAGCTCAATCTCACATCAGGCTGTTTCAATTTTGGAGCAGAAACATATTGCAAAATCTCCCTAGAGAGATCAGTCAGCTAAGGAAATTGCTTGTTTAAGAGAGCTAATAATAACAATAGAGAGGAGCCCAACATGGACATTTTGGGACTAATCAACCCTTTAAAAGAGGTTGCTTGTCTTGGTGTCTCACTTCTAGCACAGGTCTCCCAGTACTGTTTGTGCTTGTACAAAGTTACACAATGCATCAGTGTGAAACTCAAGGCTCAGTCCTTGTTGCTGAGTGCTCTATCACCACACCATTGGGCAAAAAGTCTCCTCTAACTTGTCTGTGTATCAGTGCATCTGCTGTGTGGACTACAGACAGCTCACACTGGAGGCTGAGTGTAATGGACATTTTGTTCATTGATATTCATTAAAATGGCAAAGGAAAGAAAATCCTTAGAATAAAGTTGGGTTTCTTTCAAGCGCATCTTTTCCCATGGCCCAAACTGCATCCAATCATAAACTATTCAAATGCTTGAAGTGTCAAAACCCTTGCACAGTTCAATTAAGATTGTAGTTGAAGCCTGAGCCTGACAGTACAGTTTAAGATTTAGGAGCTAAATTCAAAGGAATGCAGGGTATATTTATTTCCCTAAAAGTAATTATTAAAAATAATTTCTACAAATTGTACCTAGATAGAGTTTATAATCTAAGACTCAGGGTTTAAATCATAGCAGGATCATTTCTGATGTCAGTCCTGGTAGATAAGCTCAATCCTTTGTCCTCTGGTTGGAGGTTAAGTCAATAATGCTATTTTTTGTGAAGGAAGGTCTTCGACAACTGCAAGTATAAAACCAATATCCAGGATAGTCTTAAAAATCCTCAGGAAGGTCTTTAGACCTTCTGTTCAAAGCAGCTATAAGGTCAGACCAGATTGTTCAGAGGCTTATCCAGTCTGAACCTGAATACCTCCATGGATGGAGACTGCCCAACTTTCCTGGGCAACCTGCTCCTTGACATGTGTTACAGTCCATATTTAATTTGAGAAATGCTTATTGGAATCTTTCACATGAGAAACTTTCTCATCAGCATGAAGACTTTGCAACCTATGTGGTTGTAAGAGGTAATAATAAAATAAATACTTCTTTATTTCCATATTTATTTAATTTTATATTATAACAAATGTCTTTGATCTGCTAAAATTACAAACAAAATTACAAACAGCCAAACCTGTTAGCCAGCCCTCTGGGTCAGCTCAGACACACTCCTCCAGTAAGTAAATGTTCTGTATTTGTACTGTCCATGTAAGTTCAACACATTCAAGGTTCAGCTGTGGTGTGTGGCCAGGCAGCAGTGTATTGAGCCCACAACGTGTACGTGGATGTGCCTTGTACTGATAAACTTACAGGGAGGCAGCTCACAGAGTTTAGAGCCTTATGATAAATAGCTGAGGCAGACAGAGCTGATCTCTAGCACCAGGACTTTCTCCACAAGTGCTTTTATGAACGTAGGGTCAGGGAAGGGTTTCTTGCAAGTTTCTTCCAAGCACTTTGGCTGGAGCCAAAGAGAGAGAATGGACAGGCGGGAATTCAGCACTAAGGATGAGCTTTGGTAGAATCAGAAGTCTCAGGCTTTGCATATTCAGAGAAACACAGCTTCCCTATTTTGACTGACAGGCTTTAGAGAAAAATACCTTCCAATTTCAGTGAACATTTAACACCTTTGAAGGTGCAGTATGAAGAATTTTATCTCAGTAGTGAGATTCTAACCCAGTTCCTAGAAGGAAGACATTTTTGCTCCCTTTTCCCACATTTTTGAATGATCAGATGGAAGAATCTGGCCTTAAAATGCATGTGTACCAAACTAGGAGTCCCGAGGCCTTGTCATGCCTTTGGCAGTGCTGACATCAGCGAGATGCCTCACTGAAGAGCTTGGCAATTGTACAAGAAGGAATTTATTCTTTTTAGTTGGAAACAGCTTGTCATCAGCCAAAACACATGGCAAACTCCTGCACATTGTAAGGATTCTTCACCGAACTCTCCCAAAAGCATCTCTGGGAATCCCACTGTTTCTGGCACATTTCTTAGGGAAGAGCAAAGCAGGAGGCTCAGATGTAGCTTTATAAGGTTATAGAATTCAAAGACTTTCAAACCAATTAACTCTAAAGGATATAAAACAGTGACTTATATAATAATGAGTCAAGGCTCACACAGTGACAAGATAATAGGAATTGTCAGCCTTGTTCAGCTAAAAAAAATCCATCTTGCCCAATAACCTGCTACAGTTAGGAGCCTGCAGCAGTTGCCTGGGAGAGATTGCAAAGGAGGGAAATGTAAAAAGGAATTAATCTCCTGCCATTCTCCTAGCTGCTAATCAGCTGTGTGGGGTTTTGGAGCCAAAAGCTTTACCCAGACCAATGTATATGATTATTCAAGGACCAATTTTTCCTGGTGTTCATTTTTAACCTAGCTATACTTCTGACCTGCACAACCCCCTGTTGGAAGGGGTAGTACAATTTATATGTGCATCTTGGGAAAAATACTGATTCTATTTTCTTCTATTCTTGAATTCTCTGGCAAGTTGGTGGAGTCTACTTGATATTTATACTCATCCATTCAGTTATCTTTTAACTACAGAGAAAGCCACAGACTGGATGAAAGGAATTCATTTAAATAATCAGGAGGCCTCTACTGACAATATGCAGAGCAGCATGCAACTGATGAACATTCACTCTGTCTCATGGATATTGTACTTGAAAGTGTGATTCTACTCATTAAACTTTGTACAGTATTCACTGGATTGCTGTAATGAATTTCCAGTCCAACATGGGTTAAAGGTATTTTGCCATTGATTTTACTGGAGTTAGACATTCATCTTTGGCCTTATACCCGTTTCTTGCCTTGCTCACACTCACGTGGCTGTCAGGGCACCACTTTGTGTGATAACCCCTGTGCAGGCCACAGGTAAGAGAGCCCAGAAACAGACCCATCCCACACACAACTGTTTTAGCCAAATCACTATCATTGCTTGCAGAACTTCCCTAGATTGCCCTGGAAACTCTGCTGTGCATCCACACCAAGGTGGGCTCATCAGCCCTTTCAGAGCTGGATATCACAGTTCTAGATTTTGACTGACACTCACTCAGCTGCAGTTTTAGCTGCAAAAAACCTGCAACTGTCTACCAGTCTACAACTCTGTGCAGCTGCCCACAGCCTGCCACAACAACCCTGATGGCCTGGAAGGCTCACCTGACAAGGCTGTTTGAAGCTTTAAGATACCTGTGTAAAATACCACACATGAAGTGTTCCATATTCAAAAAGAGTGCCTTTATTCACTGCTGTCACTGTGAAACAGTAGACCATGGCAGGAATTTGAAATGCAGACACAAGCTGTTTCTATCTTGTGGTTTTTGTTTGTTTGTTTTTTACGTCTGAGATATTTTATTTGTTTTATACCTTCCTGACCATGGAATTAGTAATTTTTCAAAATAAATACAGTACAGCCCTACTGATCTTGCTTATAGTCCTTTTTACAATATCACTGTCCACTTTTTGAAGTACTAGCTTTTTATTTCAGTCTTCTTAACTGATTATTTTATTTAATCTGTTGCATATCATTATATAAAATGCAAATGTAGACTGATGTCTGAAGAATGAGTATATATATATATATATAGATAATATTATTATGGACTTACCAACAACTGTGAGGTTGACTTGTGCTTGTCTGCTGCCAAGTTTGTTCTCTACAACTAGGGTGTAACATCCACAGTGTTCCTGCTTTGTTGATGATATTGTTAGCTTGCTGCTGTTTTCAGCATTTTCAATTTTAATATATTCATTTTCTTGAATCTGCCAAATTAAAAATAAAATTATGTGATAGATTTCTTTCTATCTGAAAGAGCTCAAAGCAGAATACAAAGTTACCATATTGAGTGTTATCTGCAGATAACCCTATTACAGAAGTGAATATGTGCAGCTGGTAAACTGTGTAATAAACACAAATCACCTAGAAATGCAGTGGAACATTATAATGGCTCCAGTCCTGCAAAGCTAAGACAGAGCACTGTTGTTGCTGGAACCCCATGAAGGAACAGGAGTTTCACTTTCTAATTTCTCTCTGACAGGCTAGAAGTGCAAATGGTGTAATTATCAAAAGACCAAAGTTTGGTCTCACATATCTTAGAGAAATCACAATGGAAAAAGAGTTTAGCCCTAGTTCATTTGTCATTCCTCTTTAGAGGCACCAAGTGCAAATCATCCATAGCTGTGATTTTGCCCTCCCGCCTTAACCAGGCTTATTCTGTACTTCCACAAAAACCAGGGTAATAGTTTCTTGGGTTTGAACAACTGAAAATGGTATTGTATGAAATGGAGATATAATGCTATAGAGAGATATTCAAAGAGCAGACTGAGCTTTCCTATAGCATTTTGATTTTCTGGAGAAGCACAAATCAAAATCTCTGCTAAATACCATAGGCATACTATGAACTAGGTTTTAATTGACACAAAGCTATCATAGCATAAATGGCCAAAGTGACTTAGATTTTAATCAGTATTAGCTTGAGACATGACAGTTCTTTAAAAACCTCATAATGCTACACTGCAATTATAGAAGCTGTACACTGTGTTCTTATGAAACAGACAACATAATGTCAATGCCCTTCTTCCTCCCACCACTTCCTTCTTAGATAAGTGACTCTTCCAAGTAATTCTCAGAATTTCATTAAAAATGAAGGCTATTTAGTTTGCCTTATCTTGTCTCATATACTCAGAGAAGAAGAAATTAAAAGTTTAAGAACAGGACTTTCCCTGCTCTTTCCTCAGCTGAGATAAAACACATGCACTGCTATCTGCCCGAAAGTAACCTGAGAAAGATTCTACTACAATAACTCAAACAGAAATTTAGTAAATGGGTTTATGTAGGTTTCAATTATACTGAAAGTTGTTCCATCCTGCCCCCATACTTCTGAGATTTTAAACTGTCTGTAATGTTTTACTTCATTAAAATTGGTCAAGGGGTGATAGCAGAACTAGATCTGTGTTATTCAGAGACAGCCCTGGAAGGATGCAGAGACAGCCCTGGAAGGATGCTCAATGGCTTGCAATCTCTGTGGGGAACATGGAGCTGGATCCCACTGTTCCTAAAAGAAAATCATTGGTCATAGTTAAACTTCAACAACTGGCAGTTAAATGATGGCCTTTGTTCCTCAGCTAATGAAGAGACCTCCAAAGGCTTTTCCCTTGTTAGCTGAGCACAGCTCCAGCACCCCTCCACTACACTGCCATCACATACAACAGTAGGGGCACCAGAGTTATGACATTCCCTTTCTTCAAGCAAAAGATACTTGTCTAGAATACACCTGTGAGAGGCCACTGTGGCTCTCCAGCACCTGAGGGAATGTGGGGAATGAACATGGAGAGGACACTGCAGGAGACAGCGGCAGGGCTGAAATCACAGCTCGCCACTTGCTGGACCTGATCGAACAACAGCTACAAATAAACCCCAGTAAATTGTCAAAGCACTCGTCTGCCCTTCATTTTTAGGACTGGGAATGGAACAGAGTTTAAACCACATTTATAGAAGAGGAAGAAATCCAAGCATAAAACAATATGTGGTGAAGTCTAAGTGAAAAATAAAGCCAAATAATGGTGCAGGACAGGACACAGCAACTGGATCCCCTTTTAAATTAATAAATGAGAGAGTGCTGCCCTCACTTGTCCTCCTACAGTGTTTAGAAACCTTCCTGAATTTTTTTCTTTTCTATCTCATTGACTATAATGAATCACATAACAATTTTGGGCATTTTAATTTATGATTTTGCAATATTTCACTTTGTCTCATAGTGAATAAAGAAAGTATAAAGATGGTAACAATAGCATTTTACAAAGAAAAAAATATGTTGAATCACAGATTATGGATCTGATATGGGCACTAGAATCTGCTAGTCCCTGTTATCATGTAGATCTTGTATATAACAAAGGCCTTAAAATCTAACTAAATAGGACTTCTATGTAAATAGGATTGTTGTATTCAACAATGAACTCAGAATACTGCACAAACTAGAAACTCACTTTTAAGGAGGACATTTTACCTAAATGTTAAGACAGAGCTTAGTAAAATCAAACAGTGAATGCCACTGAAACTTCTGAGACATATTTTTTGTGGAAAGGACAAGTTAACTCTGGCCTTGAAGCTAAAGAAATTTAAGGAAATATAGGAGGTCAGGAAAAAAAACCACCCTTCCCCTCAAGTAAGAGGGCATGTGGAGATAGCAAGGGTGGACTCTGGAATACGCTTTGCACTAACAAACTGTTTTGAATTCTTTCAGTTAAATGCTGACACATCTGGATTCAGAATCTAAACTTCCTTCTAGAAGGACATGTTTTTATTTATGTTCTATAGAGTGCATAACAAGTTCAGAATGAAGTAAACAGAATAGCAGCTACAGTAGATATTTATATTTGCCCTGTCCTAACATGACACTTCATCTTCCAGTCTGAACTAGCATATTGGGTTATTTAATTAAAATGGTTTGATTTTAAGTAGCTTTGTTAAAGCAACTCTCTTTAGAAAGTGCCCTTATGGACACACATGATATAGTTCAAGGATATTAATTCAAGTAGAAGGGACTTTAAATCTAGGGAGTGAGGGCACTCATGGGATGGATTGCTCTTGTGCCCTGTATGGTGACATTTGTGTTACAAGACAGTTCACTCAAGCGTTTTATGATATTTTGTCCCTCTGAAATAACTTTAGACTCAGCATCAATAAAGCAGAGGTCACTTTTGAAGGAGAGAAATGTCTCCTGTGACAGATATTTTTCAGATACTTCTATCTTTCCCATCATTTATCCTTTTATTCATAGTCTAAGACATTTCACAAAGAAACGATCATTTGTTATAGGAGGGGACAGGCAGCAGAGGGTTTAAACTCTAGCGGGTCAGATTTGGGTTTAGCATGAGGAAAAATATTCTGACACTATGGATTTTTAAGCACTGCATCAATTTACTAACGGAGGTAGTGAAATCTTCATCAGTGAAATGTTTCCAGCAGAGGTGAAGAAAACATCTGTCAGGAATGACATGGACCTTCCCAGTTCCTTGGGAAGGGAGATGAACAAATGGGACAGTCATTAGTGTTCCTTTCCAGCTCTATTTTTAAAATGATTGTTAAAACAGAGCAGAAAACAATTTACCTGCTTACGGAATTTCATCCAGGTGCAAGTTATGGGTGCTGTTCCTACCACCTTGGCAAACAATTCCACCGATTCACCTGCACGGACTTTTCTGTCTTCTGGGAACTGAGTAATCTGAGGAGGAGCAGCTGATGGGAAAAAGTAAAATAAATAAAATCTCCCTTTAGGTGACTAAAATTTTTCTCAAAATTTGAAACACATACATTTCTCAGCTCAACTGTTTCAGAGCAGTATTTGAAATCCAGATTAACCTATTGCTTGTAATGAAAAAATTCTGTAAGTTTGTTAGTTCTAGTAGAGTGAAGCAGTAAAAATCTACCCATCCAAAGTTTGCTCATGCAAGACCAAGGTACAGACATCCAAAGGACAAAAACATTTACACCTACCACTGATTTGAAATATACAGCTTATGAAATTTTGTATTGGGTTTTTCAGAAAAGCTTATTTTTTTGCTGTTGTACTTTGTATTTTCAAAGAATGGCTCCAGCTACCTTCTTATCAATTTGCATGTGCTGAGGGGGTCTGCAAACCTCCCTGATACCATCAACAGCATGCAGAAAATTTAAGACTCAAGGTCTGCCTATGAGAATTCTGGCTTCAGTAGCCAGATAAAACATTATATGGGACAGAAATATCATGAGAGACAAGGAAGGAATGGATATTTTTGTTTGTGTACTACAGTCCTTCTTTTAAACCTTGCAGTCCCATCCACACCCCTCTATTTCTGAATCAGGCATTCCTCCTCCTCTTCCCTCTCACTGCCTGAGTATCAATAGATGGCAGAACATCTCTTTTGCTAACAGTGCTCCTTGCTGGCTCTCAGCTGTGATGCTGAGTGTGTCAGACCCCTGGTAACTGCTAGGGACAGATGCCAGAAATATCATGGGGTGAAATGTGAACTGTTGCTTTATTAAAGCAGCACAAAAAAATAAATTTGTGTGTGTGTGTGTGTGTGTGTATTGGAAGGGGAGGAGGCAACTCTGAGGACATATTGACAGAAATGGTAAAAGGCATTCCCTAACATTACAATGACATCACTGTCCAATGTAACGTTCCTTTCCAAAGGACAGGGCTACTGGGCATGAAAAAAGTGATTTATTTTTTCTTTTTAAAGTAATTAAAACAAAGTGGGTTTTCCCCTCCCTCTAGATTAGTTCTTTTAAAAGTGTTTTTGTTCTGAAAATACGTGAAGGAAACTAGGCTGAGGCACATATCTGGCACTGAACAGTTTAAAGTCTGACAAAGTTTTAAGACACTGAAAGCAGGTTCCTACAGAGGAACTTTGCTTGTAACTTTAAATGTAGACAGCCTTGCCTAGGAGACTGCAAACACATGAACAGGTTACCACAGTGCCAGGGAGGAGGAAAAGCAGAATCTATCACCTTCTCTGTAGTAGCTGCTCGTGCAGAGGATTCTGTAGTACACAGGCAGATTTCTTTCACAGAAGGCCAAGGTATGTTGGGGATATGCAAAAGGGAATAATGCTGCTGACATTTCATAGGACCTTGCTATTGTTATCTGAGAGTACTTCTTTGGATGCTCATAACTCAATTCTTAGTACAGTGTAACCTTATAAACAAGTTTGACTTGCCTACCATTTAATCACATGTGCAAACAAATTTAGTAGGCAAACAGCTGTACTTGTAGATGTGGGTGACACATGCAACAAATTACCTGCTTTTGGAGGAGTCTTTGGAGCTGGTTTCTTCTTCACTGTTGCTTCACCTAGTTAAAAACAAAACAACAAA
Organism: Climacteris rufus; assembly: GCA_013398175.1. Taxonomy (NCBI): domain Eukaryota; kingdom Metazoa; phylum Chordata; class Aves; order Passeriformes; family Climacteridae; genus Climacteris; species Climacteris rufus. The sequence goes on from VZRZ01003586.1 coordinate 2,254,612, forward strand.
CCATGTGAATTCAAAGGGGAGCTTTGGAAGATACCAGATTAACCACAAACATCCATAGCAATTCTTTGTAGACACTTGAAAATATATGTTCTTTCAGTATATCAAACTTGAGAATTAAAAATACTATAATAATTATATATTCTAATACTATAATCAATGCTGAACGAGCTCAGTTAAATGTAGGGTAGTTAACACCACGTGCTGCCTCTCATACCACTTGTGAGCTCACAAAGAAACAGCGATATACCAAAAGTAAGTAGGAGTACCACTCCTCTGCCTCATCCTCTTCCCTAAGCAGGGACAACTTTTTGCTATATTTTCAAAAGAAAAGGTCATAGCAACAAAAATACAGCTTAGAACTTGAAATCTGGACACACACATTCTCAGAAGACAATGCTCTACAAATTGTGACTGGTAAGTAGAAGGACAGTGGAGAAAACAGGTAGGTAGAAAAGGGCTATTAACTATTTTTCATGAAACAAGAACTGGAGGCCACTCAATTAAATTACCAGGCAGCAGGCATAAAAGTAATAGAGGTTAAATATAACAACCATAATCTCCCTTCACAAACAAGCAATGTTTTACAATACAGAAACATAAACAGGTTCAAAAGGACAAGTTCATAGGAACTATGTCTAGTGGTGGCCATTAATTGTAACTGTCTGGATGCCTTCAAACCACTGAATTCCAGAAGTGAAGGAGTTCATTCCTTTTAGAGCACTCTCTTTTTGTCTGCTATTCTAAGCATCCTTGTCAGAGAATGGCCTCTGCTGTGAAAGAACGTTTCTTATTTTTTTATGCTGAACTAGGCAGCTTGATTGAAGTAGTCTGGCTTTTAGGATGTTATTGCCTTCAAGGGAAGCAGTATGTGCTAAGTGCTTTTGAGTATCTGGCAGAATATACAGTGCCTACTGATAGCCATAATAGATACAAAAGCTTTGAATTTTTTGGTCCATTGTTTTCTTTATTTAGTTATTTCAAATTAGAAAGACATCAAGCAGCAAAATATTCCCTGCTCCCCAAATTTCACCAAACCAATAAAACTTGTTTTTTGATTTTAACCCCTTTGGCTGCAGCAAACTACAAGCTGTGCGTGATACTCTGGAACATATCATGTGATGTCCCATGAAACTCAGGAGCCATGAGTTGCAAAACCACTGTGGGATTCTAATGCTATAGCTCAAACAACAGAGAAACTGACTTTTAGAGTCACTGGAGATTGTAGGTGATGTGGTATAGGATGTGAAAAAACTGAAATATTTAAAAAATATCTAACGGTTTAGTTGTCAACAACAGTGTTTGTTCAGTTCATTCTGAGGAACATTTCACTATGCAGTGAATACAGAAAAGTTCTTTCCACTTTCTTTTGTATAAACTTCTATTTGATAGTATTTTTTCTCTAAAAGTATTCTTAGCTTTTTGCTCTGAATTTATTGATTTTGTAGCAACCAGAAACACAACAATGGAGAGGTAGGATATTCTCACAGTACTTATGACTGAAACAACAAAGAACATTTGGATATTTCTCGAGAAAGCCTTTCTTCAATGACTGTCAGCTCAACAGAACAAGTTAGAAGCTTAGATGAGTACCTGTGAGGTGTTTATCCCAGTATAACTGGACCACCAGGGCATGAGCAAGGTATCTGTCCTGCCACATCTTCCATGGGCACTTTACTCTCTTTAAACCAAGGCCTTCAAAGAGCACCACTCTCATTAAAGGAACCCATTATATTTTGGGCCACCAGCAGGGTGACATGTACCCTGACTGCTGTGGTAAGTGACAGCAAATATATTCCTACATTCTCTTTCCTGCCCAAGCTGTACAAGCAAAGGCAGCAAGTGGTGTTTGCAGAGCAGCTTTCCTCTTTGTCATTGTATGATCACATCCTGACCTGAAACTCTTATTTCAGGCTGCAGTCATATTATGTGGATGAAACTACTTATATGATCAGGTGCCAGCTGGAAGGCCTGTAGAGTCTGGCCTCTCATCTGCTCTTAAACATCCCTATTAATGGAAATAATCCATTAGTTACTAATGAGATGCATAATCCCGTGTAAACTAACTCAGTTGTATGATTTAGAAACACGTAAACAGTTTTGTTTGTGCACGTGCTGTATTTGACATCAGATTCTCTGCTTTTCTCTAAACTGAAATGAAGTAGCTGTTGGGTCTCTCCTCAGAGCTGCAATGACTTTTAATACAAGCTACAATGACATGAATTTGATTGTTTCCACACTCCATTAAGCCTGATATGAACAAAGAGCAACTACAATGAAGAAGCATCATTTGTCAAGTGCCATCTTGGGTTGCAGATACTGTTGCTATTTTTCAGAAATGTCACTGCAGACAAACAGGACAAAAAGCAAATTCCTGAATCCAGCACGATTTTCACTCAGCTCTCACCTCTTGGCCTACGTTGCATATTTGTTGCAGTACTTTAGTTAACAGGCGAGGTGTTGGTGGAGTCATCACACTCTACAAATGTTCATGTTTCACACTGATTCTTAACATCTCAAGAGCTTTTTTCCTCCTGGCTGACAATGCCATTCCCTGCCTTTGCACAATACATGCACAGAATAGACTTTGTATACTCAGATACTCCTCTCACTTTCCTCTGCCCACTCTCAACCACTCAGTTTCCCAGGGAGGGGATGCCAACACCATAATTTGTTCATTCACAACTACAGTCAATACCATTCAATTCATCACATCAACAAGAACAATGATTCTATACATGCTAGCATATATAATGAACCACCAGGTATTACATTTACCCTGTAAGTGGTATAAAGGCATGGTAACCTTCCTAGCCCTGGAATAACTAAGGGCTATACTTAAGCCAATTTAAAACACTCTCACCTCAGCGAAGATTTCCCCAGCAGCAAAGCAGAGAACATGAACCCATCACTTCATTCAGCTAGGGCCTGCTTTTTATACACAAATACAAATTTTTGTTTAAATTTTAGTTTTTACACACCAGAACATAATATTCACTTAACTGAGGATATACAGACTGTCACTGGACTTCATCAAGCCATGCAGATTGCCAAGGGTTGCAGGAAGGTCTGGCTGAATATCCTGTTTTGCAGACACAAATAGCCCTGAGCAGAAATGAAAGGCTGGGGCAGGGTGGAAGGGGATGAGTACAAGGACAGGTCTGTGGCTATATGAAGCTGACTTCTTTGGCTAACAGTGTACACTCCACTGTTCTTAGATCTTCCTTAAGAATACCAGCTCATCTCATGCATCTTTTTGAAACGCAACTCTTTTTTATCAAAAACTGCTGGAGACAGTTAGTGAAAAAATCTAATAAGATTACTCAAAGTTGACAAGGTCAAATGATTGTTTTCATTAAAATATTTGAGCCTCTTGGAAATGTTAAAGTCTGCTTCTGCTGCATTTTTTTTTTTTTTTTAAAGACGGTTTGTCTCTCCTTTGGTCTTTACAGTGAAACAGGCTTAGGCTGAAAATCAGCCTGGAAGAAAAAGGACTAATATTTCCCCCTTAAATGAATCTGCCTTCTAGAAAGAACTTAACATAAACATTACAAAGCTGGTATTTACAGAACTTTGTAGGCAGGTGTGCCTCTTAGAGAGCTCGTTTTTGAGTGGGGGGACATACAGTAAGAAAGGGAATGACCCCTTACAGGCTGAGAGCTGCCAGACATTTGGTTGTGCTCTTCCTTTCCCTGATGGTGTAGTCGTGAGAGCAGATGTGTTCAGAAGCCTCTGTCTTTCTTTTTTGCTTCCCTTTTTTGGAATTTTACTATAAATAGGAATAGCCCTCCCCTGAAATGGCTCTCTGCTCAACTTGCTTTCATAAAGCATGAAGTAAAACTTTTAGGATGTGAACAAAACATCAGTACTCAAGATAGTATTTCCAACCAATCCATAATTCCTGCTGTGGTCCCTGAGGAACGTGCCTAAATTATGTACATGTCTTCTGTAGTGATAGAGTTCAGCACCTGGTAAATAAGTACAGTTAATACCTAACCCCATTAATATAAGGAACAAGACATACCCTGCTTCTGTCTGCTTGTGGAATAGCCTCATTTTAGCTCAGGAGAGAAGGGTTAATGACATACTCTAATACTACAGTCACATAGGAAACCATTTTCCCTTCATGCAAAACATGACAAGATTTCATCTTTTGACAGGAACTAAATTTTTTTTTCAAAGTTTTCAGAGTTCAAGAGAAACTGAAAAAAGAAGTCATGTCTGTAATGTGTCAGAGACCATGGTAAGAAGAATACTTATGGAAACTTCTGGAAAGCGCAGATTCAAGTATCTGCTCCTTCTTCCCTATCTCACTTGAATCCTTCAGATTAGTGGTATGACACTATGAGGTCTCTCTCCCACATGTAAATGAATCCCAGTGTAACATCCTTCAGACCCTTCTGGGGATAGATGTCAGGGTCTGAATCAAAAGGGACTGTTCTCTGTAAGCCTTCACTACTCCCTGCTTTGCCAGAAAGCGTGGAATGAATGAGAGCTAGAAGTACAGAAAAAATAAAATATTTGGCCTTGTGGTCAAGGCAATGAATTATTCTGTTCTGTCTTTGCTTCTATCACAGACTTAGTTGATGGTACAGACAATTATTACAGGTATTAGCACAGACAAGATGAAACAGGAGAAAAGTGATGGCTACAATTGTAGCAGAAAAAGACAACACATAATTACTTACCAGTTTATGCACACATTCATGAACCTATACTAATTGCTAGAGAGGAAAATGACAGTCACAGTGCACCAAACACCAGTAGCTTGAAAACTTCATCAAGGTTTGGAAGTTTAAACAGTTTCACTTCATTGCTTCTCAAAGAGCAAATTTCTCATAATGTTTCCAAATAACTGTTTAGTATCTACATACAGTAAAACAGAAAGCAACTCTGGCTTAAATTTGATGACAAGCAGAAATTAGAAAACTAAATTCCATACAAGTCAGTTATTTGAGTTTTTGTGCTTCAGAACAGTTTCTAAAAGCTTTTATTTTATTTTTCATTACAAACAACTGTCATTTTGTGGCAACATCCCATATTTAATTTCTAAATCATGCAGAGATTGTCCTCTAATTGAAAAAAAAATACAGCCTCTGCCTTCTCAAAACAAAAATAAAACCCAGGAAATGCTCACTTTTGCATTCCAGTCATGAGGGAGCTAGCATATACCAGCACACTGAGAGCTTCAATAATGTGATATGGTACACTGAAAATAGCTCAATATTTGAAAACTGCTCAGCTGGAGGAATAAACAATTCCACAGCAGTTTAGAGGGACAGTTCTTGAGCAACTTCTGCAATTAAAGCAAATATGAGAAGCGCAGAAGAGATCCAGTATCAAATAGAGCTCACAAACAACCCAGGTCATGTAAATTCCACTGAGAACTCTGCTTGGAGCAAGACAGCAAGGTTACTTGCTTAAATATAGGTTTAATTTTCACATTTCTCATGTCCTCTGAGAACATCTACAATTAGACACTAAAAAGCTGTGCCCAAGTGTGCAGGAACAGGAATCTAAGGTAGGTTGCTATCCTGCTACCCAGTCTGTTCCATAGGACAACACTGCCAAGTCGTCTGGACATTCAGGAGCTCCAAATGGTTTCAGTGGGAAAAACTAGGTGTTACATGCTTTTGCATATTAATTAAGCTAATGGACTTAGGTTCCTGTTTTATAGAGAAGAAACTTAATGTTTCTATTACATGCCTCAGATGTGCAATTTCTAGTCAATGACTTAACTGGAAATTAATGAAGCATGGCACTGCTTCAAGGCCACAGTGCAAAAACTATTCATTTTTCTCTCCATGAGACAGTCAATAAACATTTCTGTCTTCTTCTGTCAATATACAGATATGTAGGGTGGTCTGCATGAAATGCACATGGAAAATACTGTTCTGTGCCAACATTAACTCAGAAAATGTCAGTACAGTGAGAGCTGTAAAGTAACTTGGCAGAGATTCAAAATGTATGCCCAGCATTAGCAAAACAGTGCAGAACTGGGCACTCAGGACAACAAATTAGTGTTTCTCCATTGCTCCTTTTCTATGTGCAGTAACAGAATCTTTTTTTTCATCTGTGGAGGCAACCAAACTTCAGAGTCACCAGATGCAATCTTACACTGCCTTTTTAGCTCAGCCCAGCTTGGCTGTTGGGCCTTGTGGCACAGTTATTCACCCTTGGACCCCGAGCCTGAGGAATGAAGGCAGCACCTTTCATAATTCAGAGTTTTAGAGAAATCCTATTTAGGTCTTAAAAATAGCTAATGGCAACTTGATTTACATGTACTAAAAGCGGAATTTTCAGCTTAGGAAAAAAGCTTAATTTTTCCTTGAAAAGTTTGATCAGAGGCTTCCCTGACAATGTAATTCATATTGTTCCAACACACTAAGTACTTGCACTCACTGTGCAGAAAATGACTTGGATCTTGCAACAGCCAGGAGCAGAGCAGCACGAGCCTTCTGGGAAATGAATGGGACTGAGGGAACTGGCTTGGATAGCCACTGACCCTCAAGAGCATCTCAGACTATCCCAGCAACCAGAGGTCAGCAGCACTCACAGATCACAGCTGCTGCCCAGAGCTCTCATTTCTGCAGTTAAAAGAACATCTCTGACCTGAACAGTAACTTCCTTAGTAATTGAGTTCTTCACTTAGAAAGTGGCAAGTTTTACACTTGGGACAAAACAGGCTGATATGAAATGAAGATTTTGAAATATTTTATATTCATCTGTGCTGTGTTTCATATTATTTTCATAGAATGAAAATCAGAAAACTTGAAATGTTTATTGATTTAGTTATATGTTAACTAAACTGGATGCAACGAGTTTAATGTTTTCATGACATTTTCTTAAAATGGTGCTTGCAGACTTGGATTCTCTGACAAAATTGTTCATTGAAGAGTAAATAACAGAACTGCATGCTAATCACTTGTCCACTGACTCATAATTTTTCCATGGTAATTAACACTTAGAATTCTCCCTACTATGGACAAGAATATATTAATATGATAAAGGGTCCTGTCTAATATATTTACTTTGATGGAACACTGTTCCAGAAATGTCACTGCTCAGCCTTGCATCCAAGTACCAATAATGTTATAAATTCAGATCTTGGAAGGTAACAGGGAAACCTTCCAGAGGATTTAATCTGGAGAGTGTCAGTGGTGACATTTTTTTAATAACCACCAGCAAGACAATACAGTTACTTAACCAAAAATGCGTTTGACATGAAATCAAACTTTTTATATAATAGCCTACATAAAAGATTTTTATTAGCAAAGTAGCAAGTATTGCTAAATAACTTGCAGTTCTGTAGAGAAAGTTCTTTTCTTTGATGTAACTTTGGTTTTAACTGAATAGAAGAACTTATATTTGTGTAATCAAACCCTATGCTGGGTCATCCCTTCAGTGTATATGGTCTGGATATGAGAACAGTGGGTTTAAGTGTTACTCAGACAAGGGAATCCAGGATATCCTGTTAGGTTTTCATACTAATGATTATGACAGGTGATAACTGCCATTTCTTAATATTTACTGGAAGTAGTGCTGAGAATTAGCCCTACAAAAAACATTGGGCATTTCTTTCCAAACACTTTAATCCAATGCTTAGATTTATGAGGATTATTTTCTAAAGCATTACAGCCATTTTTTTTTCTCAGTAGCAGTAACTGGAATACAGTTTCTTCCTACTATAGTAAAGTTATGTTGCACAGCTCAGCCGTGTTGAAGTTTAAAAAATAGCACGTAACTGCTGTAATAAGCCTTTTTCATCAGGAAATCTTAAAAAAAGCCTTTGAAAAAAATCCTTTTGGAAAGCTCATGTTTTATGTAAATTAGTGTGATGTCAGTTAAAACAATCTATACTATTTTTGATATTGCAAGCAAAATAATTCTGAGACTGAGGATCAAGAAAGCTGGGTTCTAGACCTGCAAACAAATCTGCCTGATCCTGGGCTAATTCCTTCTAGTTTGGTCCACTGCTTAAGACACAATAAGGACAATAAAATATTTGCAAGTGTGGAGTAGTAATAGATTTTTTGAAAAAGGAATATTTATTTGTAAACATTCAAATCTTTATTTACTCTTAATAATCTCAAGCAGCACTTTGATTTCTCCACAGTCTGTTGCAACAAGAACATTTCTTTAAAAAAGCACTGAAGATTTTGCAAGTGGCTTTGGTAATTGAAATAAGCAAGTCAGTCCCTTTAAGCTCAACTTGAAGTAAGTTCTAATTTCAAAGGGAACTGGATGCCTAAATCCCTTTACAGCACTTTCAAAGCTTTCTAGAGAAATGTTCAAGTGGTGAGAATTTTTGGCTTACTGTTACTGCTACAGGGCTATGTCAAGCTAGGAGACCCTTCCATTACCCACTGATTGTTCTGGCATAGCATGCAGTATGCAGTATGATAAATAATGAAAGGTTCCAATTTTCCACTGCCTCTTTCAGAAGAAACATAACCCTTTATTATTCTAACTCAGTAACATTTGACATCCACTGAGCAAAGACACAAGTGGCAAAATCAGTGCAGTCAATGAAGAGAGAACCAGTTTCAAAGGTGCCCTTCCTCCTTTAAGATTATTTTAACCAGATTCAAAGGTGGATCTGTTGGTTATCCTCAAAAACATTATTACTTACTCTATTTATCATTAGAGGGCTGCATAATTATGACTAAATTCTGGTGACAGAATATTAATTCTAAGCAAAAGGAAATACAGCATAATTTTTGTAATTTGCCAGCATGGGAGCAATCTTTCTGCAGTAAACACTCCAAGACACAGTTAATCAATGAATGATACAAAGCTTCCTTCATAGATGTTATTGTTATTATTTTACACCAGAATCCAGTATGTATTGCATATCAAAAGAAGTAATGCCCAAAAATACTACTGGATTTCTGTAGCTTTACAAAACCCAAGCTTTCAGTAATTAAATAACATTGTCAGAAAAAGCAGTCAAATGACCTGAGTCAGCAACTATTCTCACAGTGAGACAAATTGTACAGATTAACATACTGACAACATTCATTCTTTTTCACAAAAAGAAATGTATTGATCTTTGCTTTCAGGGACCTAAAGTTAATTATTTTCCTAAAAGTTTCTACTAGGGCAAAAATCCAAGGATCACTTGTAATTTATCTGAAGGGAGAAAAGGTTGACATAGCTGCTAACAATGAAATTTGACTTGCACTTCTTTACAAAACATGGAAAATATGCATCTTTCCCCTGAAAAGTATTTCTAGAAAGTACAGAGAATATATAGTCTCTGTATCCCATAGAGTATATACTGCTGTGACTGAATTCACTACTCAAAATTCAGAAGTTATTCAGTGGCATTATTAGGAATTTTTGTTCTCTATTTCTTCAGTATCATTCCATACCCTCTACTTGCCTTTAGGACTGTTGGTGACTTGATGTGGCAACAAAGACTAGAAGAGATCAGAATAAAGATTTATCTCCTTATTTCATAGTCATTCTCTATTAAACTTCTTTTCAAGAGATATACAGTAAAGATACACAAACATCTGACTTGCTAAGCCCATTCTATTTCAGGTAAGGAAATTTAAAATCTCTACATGTGATAAGGATTTCAGTGTAAATTGAAACTGTGTAGCCCACTGGATCAGTTTTGTATATTTTGCCCCTGACAAACACACAAATAAAAAAACTCATTTCAGCAGACAAATACTCGCATTCCTCAGAGACTGAGATGTTAAAAGCCACCTGTGAAACCTCTGCAGCCAAATCCTTTTAAAATTGAATATATATTTTTCAAAGCTTTTCCAAAAACTCTTCCAAAGCCCAGTTTCCTAACATTCTCCCTGATTACCTTGATGTTTTCTTTGCAACAGTAAAGACATTTTAAAAGTATTTTGAAAAAAGAACTTATAAGAAGTTTAAGAAATTGAAACACTGATAAAATATGCCATGTAAAAAACATTCCCCATTATTTCAACCTTCTTTTCCCAAATATTTCTGCAGCCAGAGTTGGTAGCTTCTTTTTTGCTACTTATGTCCAATTTCCACTAAAACCAAAAGCAAAACAAGCAGAATGTGGATCAGGTCTTGTATCTCCATATTTAGACTTAATGCCAACTCACATTTTCTCCTGGGAAAGCTGCAATTGATAACACTGCTGGGAGGATCAGAGGAAATGTGTGTGTTTGTGTGCATAGAAGACACTATGCAAAACACTGTCCTGTGGAGATTTATATGGCTTTAAAAATTCCTTTTCTATCGATGTTCAAGAACAAGGTGATTGTTCTTAATTGTTGTTATTCACAGCATTTGAAGCTCAGGTGCAAGGGGAAGCATGTCAGGGTGACCCTTCCTGCTTACCCAAAGAGAGGCTGGTGGGAGAGTGATAATGCTCAGCCAGCAACTCAGAAATAGCTGTAGCCCAGGGCATAGTTTTATGTAAGTCACAATTCCAGAAGCACAATTATTGCCTGTGATCATCAATCAGTATAAAACTGCTCTGAGTCCTGCTGAAAGCAGCTGAAAATATTCTTGCTGGAAGACCAGATTAGAGTTTATTTCTTTTTTATTTTTTGAGAGAGCTGGATAAAATATTTCATGTTTCCATTAAACCACATCTTTACAGCTCTTTTAGGAAATCACATCGTGGGCATCTTAGATAAACAATTTTCAAACTCCAGCTTTGATTTAAGAGATATTTGTATCCCTTTATTTCATAAGTAGTACTGCTGTCAGGAACTCCTAAACTGACATTATTGTGCTGCCTTTACCATTTAAAGTTTCCTCTTAACCAGAAGCATGTATGCACAGTAGCAAACATGGGAATTTATAGCTAATTTATTATTTCAGAAAGCATTAAAAGCAAGTTAAGATTTTAGGCTTAAAACAAAGAATGCAAAATTCACAAAACCACTCTCCATGGTCACGCCAAAAAAGGACAGATTATACTACAGGACATTTCAATCAAGATGCCTTGCCTGCCAATAGTAAAACTTCATATTGTCCAAACAGGACACAACACAACTTGAAGCAAACTACTTGAGTAATTCTGTGCTCTTTGAGAGGCAGCCAAAAATAAATCTGTGTCACAAGTTTATTGCACCATTATGACAAACTGAGAGGAGAGCAGGCGAGGTCTGAACTCACAGTTTGGGCTCTTCTAATCCCCACATGGCAAAAACTCATTTCACATGACTTATGTGCAAGGGCTAAAGAAACAGCCCAGGCTTCTGATACTATGCCTGCAAACAGAAGGGAATGACCACAGAATCCCAAAGCACTCTTTTGTTTCCACTGAAAAGAAAGCAATCCAAATCACTTACTCTCTGTTGGCAACACTGGGGGAAGTGTGGTCTTAGGCTTCTTGGTCGTCTTCTTCTCAGCAGGCTTTGAGGTCTTTGAGGCATCTGCAATCAAAACAAATAATAAAATACAAATCCTATTTGAAAATCAATAATGAAAAAGCTGTCTAATAAAAGGTTTATTTTGGATCTTTCTGCAAAGTTAGGGGAAATTGCTGTCCTTTCGTATTTTAACAAAGATTTTCTGTGCGGATTTGCTGGTGAGTGTCACATTCTGAAAGGAAGAGGGAGCAGAGAGAGAGAAACTCTCTATAAAAGCAGCTGCACTGAGAACCTGAGAAAGCAGCTGAACAAGAGGTGCCATCTAAGCTGATAGGTATTTTAGCTGAATAGACCAAATACAATGTGCACAAAGCTGTTAGGCAGTGCACAGAAAAGGGAAACAAAGATATACTGAAACATCATCTCACCCAAAAGAATCTCTTGCCACATAATTCTTCTATTCCATTGTCTGTGATCTATACAGATTAACCTGTTTTGAAGAGTAATATTTCCTCCATATGTTTAAATCTTTCCAAGAAGATCTTAGACATTGGTTCATTCCTAAATAAAAATTGCAAAAGGGACACCACAGGACTGAAGTTTGATGGATTTTATTATTTTCACAATTGCACAGCTCATATCCAGAAACTGCTCATCACTGGAGGCTACACTGACAGCTGGGAGTCAATAAAGCTCCCTTCCATATGTATCCCATATGACATATAAATAAATAAAAGGTGCAACTTCTTTTCAGTAAGGTTATTCCAGGCCTAGCAGGATCACAGGGCTGGAGCACCTCTCCTATGAAGACAGACTGAGAGAGCTTGGGCTGTTAAACCTGAAGAACAGAAGGCTCTGGGTAGACCTTGGAGCTTCTTCCAGTAACTAAAGGGGCTACAAGAGAGCTGGAGAAGGACTTTTCACATGGATCTGTAGTGACAAGTCAAGCAGGAATGGCTTTATGCTGAAGGAGGGAAAGTTTAGATCAGGTGTTAGGAAGAATTTTTTCTTGTGAGGGTGGTGAGGCACTGGCACAGGTTGCCCAAAGAGGTTGTGGACTTCCCATCCCTAGAGGTGTTCAAAACCAGGCTGGGCAGGGCTTTGAGCAACTTCATCTAGGGGAAGGTGTCCCTGCCCATGGCAGGGGGGTTGGAACAAGATAATCCTTAAGGTCCTTTCCAACACAAACCATTCTAGGATTTAATGTCCTATAATGCAAATCCTAAAAAGCTCTACTTGTTAGATTGCTTGATCCTGAAATTTATATTTGGAATAAAGATCCCAAATCTGGTTTATGATCTCAGCAATAGCTGTATCACTTTATAGCTTTCAAATATTCAGCTTTCAGAGGATTTGTGAGTGAGCGAGCTGTTAACTACCAGCAAAAAAGATGACATAAATGTTACGGAAACAGCTACTTTTGTCACCCACTTCTAGGTGCCAGAGTGCAAAAATTCATCTAAGTTTCCTAAAAAGTTAACAGGGGAAGACAGAATCTCCTAGTAAACAATTCAGAGCAGGAGGCTGTGCGAGAGTTCAGACACTCAGATTCTACAGATCTGACAACTGAGTCAAACATTCCTCCAATCTTATTTTGACTCCATGGTGTCAAAAGGAACATAATGATTATGGTTAGTCTAAAAATCAGCATCTGGGATCCTGACCATAGACTGAAGAAGGGAGAAATTTGAACTATTTTTTAGATCACAATTCTAAATTAAAAATAACAGTCATCCCCTCTGCCAGTCTCAGACAGAGGATATCAAATGGCGTCTTTCCTAAATAGCTGGAGTTTGCTATGGTGCCATTCCTCAAAAACCTCTTCTCAGTAGCATGCCAGTGGAGAATGAAAAAGGCAGATGAGGCAGCCAGTGTTGAGGTAAGGGATGTGGTCATTCTGGTGCCTAACAAGATGTGAGCAGTGAGCTCCTAATGCCGTGGGTGCCACCACAACAGAGAGCCAGACAGCTAATGTAATGTCATTCACATCATCAGACAATGAGCTGACAGCCACCCATGATCAAGACTTTGCAATCCAAAGTCTACCTGCAGCCTCCTAGAGCATGCACTGGACAGCAGGAAACTGGAAGTGGGATATATGCCAAGGGAAGCTTCAGGAAGAAAAGTGACTACTTGAAGGAGAGCAGAAGAGAAAGGAAAAACACATAAGTGACTGTAATTTTATGTGTACTTAATTCCTTTTCCAGTTACATGAAGACTGACCTTTAGTGAGGAGTTACAGGATCATATTTCTACCTTGTATCATGCAACATTAGGAAAAAATAACTGCTTTCTTTTCTAGACCTCCTGTCCCAAATACCACATCTGAAATATAGTTGTGAAGGTTTAGTACCCGAGTTCTGTTGTTTGTCTTGTTGTCTAGTTTTGTGTTCATTTTACTCATAATGGAAAGTCTCAGAGTATTCAAGAATAAGCTCCCCAGAAGGTGAGTTGATAAGAAGCACATTTGGTTACTTAAAGCCCCTTAAAAAACCTAAACTCCATGGCAGTTTTATAAGTCTGTGTCTCACTCAACCTCACTGTGGCCTTGCCCAAGGCCAAGACTATTTGGTGAGCGTACAGTGCCATCAGCATGACTGAGGCTGAAAACAAGTACCTGAATCAGTAAATTATCCATGTTCTCAGACTGTGGCACACAAGGGTAGTTGAGCAGCTAGTTTGTTTATTTTTGCTCACTTCCCTTAGAAAACCAAATGACCAAACATCTGTGAATGCAAAGAACTGGGAAGTTCTAGAGTGAGGAATGTGCCACGAAGTCCAGAGGCAGACTGACACCCAGGCTCACACATGGAACACTAACATGCTCTCACAAGGATGCACACAGCTCAGAAACAAATCTTACCAGGTCACCTTACTGCTCTAAAAACCTTGAAGAAATACAGTGGGCATCAGGAGACCACCAAACAACCAGAGCCCTTGGTTCTCTGTTGTCTCTCTGCTCATGCTCCTTTATGGCAGACACTGAATTACCTACAGACCGAAAAGTGCAGAAGGGAAGGGGGGTACAGCTCTTTTTGTGTGTGTAAGTAGCTCCTAAAGGCTGTTATTGGCAAATAAGGCGGGGAAGGAGAAAGTTCTAAGGAAGGGCTTTCCTGTACCCAGCACATTACTTACCTTCTACCACGACTTTGCAAGCACATTCAGCTTTCCCTGCTGGGTTCTCAGCTATACACTTGTACTCGCCCCCATCTTCAGGCATGGCCTTCTCAATGGTCAGTGAGCAGAGTGCCCCTATACAAAGGAGGGAGAGATCAAATGCATGTTATGCTGCAGTTCACAAAAACCTTAGTGCTAGTACAGAGCAGAATGCATCAAATGACCCAGTCCTTCACTACAGGAGATCTTCACTGTTAGAATAAGCAGTTTTGGCCTTAAAAATTCAACATAAGGATTGCAATCTTATTAATGCTAAATAAATTAAAAACTTAATCTTATTGCTTTTCCCTAGGATACTCCAAGTTGTCCCCACAGCCCTGAACTGGTTTATGGGTAAAGGTAGAGAAGACCCAGAGCAGCACCTCTGCTGCTCTTCTTTGTCTTACAGCAGAGATCAGAAGTCCTCACTCAGGTGACTTTCTTCCAAAAGTGCTCAGAGTGTAGGGAATTAGAGTGTTACTGTCAAATGCCCATCTGCAGTGTTTTGATTCAGCCTTGTCTCTGGCACTTCCACGAGCATTCACATATGTGAGAACAGAGCTTCAGCTTAGAGCCTAAGACTGAAAGACATCTTCTTTTTGCTTGAATTACTCAATGAATAACTGCCTGGTATTGTAAAACATCCATTAGAAAATCAAATATATCTGTGGCAATAAAAATTGTCACTGTAACAAATCCATTTCTTTTCAAACAAAAAACCAAAATTTGACTTAATTGGGTTTGCAGAAACAGGATGCGACATAAGCTCATTATTTACCAAGGGAAGCTTGGTATGACCCAAGGGAAATACATTTCCTCTTAAAAATTAAAACTCTGTGAACCAAAACAGAAGTTGTTCCCAGTAAATGGGGGATGAGGAAGGAGAACCTTATCCCTTAAATTCACTTGCATTGCTTGGAACAATGAAGTACTTTCCCTCCCAGGGTGAACCCCAATTAAAATGCTCCACACTTTCCCCTTCCAAAGATCCCTCATTAAGTGAGGGTGAAGTGTGGCCTTGCTTTCTCCTTCCTCATTGGAAAGCTGGGCCTGTCCCCTTAGCACAGCCTCAGGCATTGTGCACTTCTGCCCATTGTTGTTGGCCTGCCCAGAACACCTTCCCTCCCCACTTACCTCAGCTGCAGTAAAACCTTCCCCCTTCTTCCATTTACCTTTCTCTCAGTCTCCTCTAATTACTGGCAAGATTGAATAGATGATTTTTTTTTTCTCAGATATTTACCCTGTTTTCTGAGATGTAAGGAGATTTCCCAGTATCCGTATTTGTCACCTTTCTCTCTATATTAACTGAAGGCTGCTTTCTGCCTTCCAGAGTGCTCAATCCCAGGCTCTCCATCGAATTTATCCCTTGTGATGTAGGAGATGGCACAGGCACAGGTGATACTAGTCCATGAAAAGGACCTTGAAAAGAACTCCCCTGCATCAGAAGAACTTTGGGAATTTACTGGTTCCCCTTGTAGACAAACTCAGTCCTGACATCACCTTTATGCTCTTGACATTCAGATTTTTCTCACATTTTAAACCTGGATGTCATTACTTAAGATAAATCTTACAAAAAACATTTACATGTTTCCCAACAAATCTGGTTTGCCAGAAACACACAAGGATTAGAAGAAAATTATTTCTTCCCTCTTTATCATCCTCCACAAAATCAAGAAGCTCTAAATAATGATTATTTTCCCCCGAGAAATGATGTGAAAACTATCTCAGAAGAAAAGCACTGACCCCTCAATCACATGGGCTGTGCTCAGCCAACCACAGGGTGAAAAGAAAATCCACGTACCCTCCCTGAGACAACGCTTTTCCATGAGTCAGGCTAAAGCCAAAAATGTCACGAGCTGCAGTTCCATTCCAAATGGAGGAGAGACAGTACTCCTGCAGGCATCTAGCAAATATAAATTCATGTCTCTGCTGTTTAAAGAGACATTTGGAGAGCAAGCCAAAGATAACTTCCAGTCTAAGAATTTGTTTAAATCTATGTACCATGATTAGAAAAGATTGCACATTGCAACCTAAGAATGCTATTGAAAAAGAACATAAACTATGGAACAAAAACACATATGAAGGACACATACATATGAAGGAGACCTCTGGGCACCTTACTGCAGGGAAGGAGTCTGGCCTGTAAGGATAACTGAATCATTAGGGGACTGGAGTAATGCAGAATTTACTCAGTTTCTGCTGGAGTTTTCTACCTGCTCAAAAGCCCTTCCTCAGCTCATTGAAGACTAATGTGACACAGAGTCACTCCTCATCACTCCCATGGCAGTGTTGCCCACACACCAGTATAAGTAACACCTCAGGGGAAACACTTTGTTATGCAGCCTATACAAACAGAAACATCCCACACTAGCAGTAAGTCATTTCCCACAGTTATTCCAAAATCCAGAAGCAAATCCCACAGTTTTCCCATGACAATCCTTGACTTGCCATATGCACCCAGTGCTCTGAGAGTTTTGCTTTTAGAATCTAGCCCTGGCCAGTTTGTGTGGCAAAAGTCTGATTCAAAGCTCCATTTGACTTATTACAATGGAGGCAGAGTCCTCATGAAATAATGTCAGTTCTAGTCCTTCCAGAAGAAATATTTACATTTTAATGAAATTATTTTGTGAGAAGCAGGATGAAGAAAATCTGGTTTTTTCAAGGTCTATGTCCTTTTGCCTCCTAACTTCCACCTCCCTTTATCAATAATCTGCATCCTACTGCCCTCCACTTCTTCATTCTTCCCAGGAGCTACTTTGAAACAACACATGCAAAGTACATGGGGATTTCTGGGCTTCTTGCTACCACCAGATACATTTGTAATAGCCCTTACTGGAGGAGTGTAGGGAAAATTAGACAATTTGGGTCACTCTCCTTTATTTAGCCACTCATATTAAGGAAACTGTGGAATATTAGGACTAGGTATGAGATTGGCCAATGGATCAGAAAGTATTGGCCAGGTCAGATCAGAAGTATAGGGGAGTCTGAAAGAGCATGGCTGTAGAAATCTCATTTTCATAGAAACCAGAAAAAACAAACAAACAAACAAAACCACAGAAAAAAAGGCAAAATTTGATGAGATTTCATAAAGACAGGAAACTTCCCAACTAGGCCTACGTTTTTTGATCTAGAGCTACAGTCAATTCCTGGGGCTAGAAGGCCAAATGCCTTTCAATGAAGTATTTGGTATTTCCTCTGCAAACTTCTTCATGACCTAAAACAAGCTTATTTTCTCATAACTGCTAGACAGCCCAGACTGGTTACTCCAGTTGGGTATTCTGAAATCCTGGCACTTCACAAATCCCAGTCAACTAAAAATTTTTGCTATCCATTTTGTCCCCCCGCACCCAGCCTCTATTTTTTTTAGGAACCAGGCCACAGACAATCCTTAAGCACTGTCACAAAGTGCAGGATTGGAGAAAACATGAATTCTGGAATCTACCACTTAGACATTGGGACTGGTGCAGCTCTAGAAAAGACCTTAACAGCAACAGAATCTGATAGCTTACTGGAGACTTTGGTTTAGATACACAAAACCTTTCCCTTGAATTTTGAGCTATTAAGGGATTCTCTGGCTTACTCAAAAATAGTGCAAGACAGATTTAAATATCTCTAGGCTTCTGCATTCTTTCCATGAAACTCCACAGAAAGTCAACCTCAGATATAAAACAAATACACAAACCAAGAGAAAACAGCTCCCAAGTCTCATTCCCCACGCTGGCATCTAGCTGGCCAACCTCCTGACTCCTATCCATGATGTAGACTGAAGTTTATGGCTTTCT
The DNA here is from genome assembly GCA_013398175.1 of Climacteris rufus. Taxonomy (NCBI): domain Eukaryota; kingdom Metazoa; phylum Chordata; class Aves; order Passeriformes; family Climacteridae; genus Climacteris; species Climacteris rufus. The sequence continues at coordinate 2,272,862 of VZRZ01003586.1, forward strand.
CATTTGTATCCCATGGTATAAAGAAGTACTGTGGAGTATTTAGGCAATATTAATAAACACTGGTCTATGAGAAATTGTGCCTAGGAGACATAATAATTTTTTAAAGAAGCTCATTGGCTTATACTGTTAATTTTCTAATAAATCTCAAATTGTCTGGGAAAGTTCAAGTATGTGCTAGTGTCACACCATGTTTAAAAATGAGAAGTGGATTGACCTGGAAAATATTGACTACAGTTACAATAACAACAGAAAAAACAGTGAAAAAACACATGAATTTCAGAGAAGAAAAAATGTCAAATGTAATTAGTGCTAATTGATAGAGAAAAACAATGTAAAAAATCTACCTTCATGACTCATGTCATTAGACATTTAGCTGGCAAATGTATCTGTGTAAAGGTAATTGTTTTAATTTTTACTGAAATATTCGTGATAGCTCACATTATTCTGCTTGCAGTTAATGCTACATTACTATATTAATGACATTGTTTTAGGAAGAGTTAGAGCTGCCAAAATAAAGATCTTCTGAGGAAGCTGACAATAGGAAATCATCACTCAGTCTGTTTCTAGTGGATTTCCTCTGTGATCAGACTAGGACCCAAGCTATTAAATATTTTAATCTATGACGTAGAAGTACTTATAAATTAACATTGATTAATTTACAGATGTAGAAAGAATGTTGGAAAGGGAAAAGACAGAAAGAGAGAAAAGAGGGCAGTCCTCATAAACAATCTCATTTAGTTGTTAAGCTGAGTTCTATTCATTTAAAGAAAATGGGGCTGGAGATAGTGAAAAGACAAGCATCCATGGCAGCAAGGGATGTTGTCTATTCAGAAGGTTGAAAGGTTTAATACAGAAGTAACAAATATGAGATCCAATGTTGTGAGATAGAAAGAGGACCAATAACCTCCAGTAAGGGCAGCAATAGGAAGATGACATCCATCTCACTGATGCTGATACCAACATATGCTTCTGCTGCCTGTTTACTAAATAGGATAATAAAACAACAAACAGCAGAGGTGGTATTAAAAAGAAAACCAAAACAAAACAACCCGAAGGCTCTGAGGGCTTGATGAAGTGCATCATGGAGAGAAAGTAAAAGCTTAACTTTTCAAGTTTCAAAAAAAAAGAGAGCGGTATCTTGGTTACAGAGTCAAAGCCATTCTATCCAATTAGAAATAAGTCATTGTTTTGTTTCTTGATTTAATAACAAAACTCTTACAAGCATAATTAGACATTGCAATTAATTACCAGTGTTTATAGCATATGTTTCTCTTTTGTTGTATTTAAACCCACACTACATGCATTTACTGGAAGAAGATAGATTCAGACATAAATGGCAGCACAGAGGGAAATGTGGCATGTGACAAACACGGAGTTGTGTCAGAACTGATGCTCAGGTTACCTCCCTAGCCTTAAACTTTCTGAAGAAGCTTTTTGAAAGGTGCAAAATCCATCTACTTGCAGCAGTACATAGAATTGTGTTAATTACACACCAAACTCTTGCTCAAAGTTAATTAAGAAGAAAACAAAAAAGTCACAGCAGATCCTAGTTAGACTGGCAGACACAGACTTGCACAACTGATAGTAAGATTTAGGAGTTATGTTAAGTCACAAGAAAGTTGTTAAGGCATTATTGCTAATAAGATTACCAAATATGTGCACTGCCAAGGCATTAAGGAAGAAAAAAAATGCTGTTTTAGACAAAGCAATACAAACTCAGGGCATTTTCTAAGCTACACCATCACTGCCACCTGAGTCTATATTAGACAGTTGCTCTTCCATTTATATAGTCACGTGTACTAAATCTATCCAAAACATCAGAGCAAGCTGACTTAAAAAATGGCAAGTTTGCCAGTTTTGACTTGTATTCACTGTACAAGTCTGAGCTGAGTCACTGTACAGCTGAGCTGACCAGTCTACTAAGGATGCTGGCTACCAAAGTCCTTTCACTGCTGTCTTATAGAACAACTTCTGTGATAATGCAGGAACTTCCTACGTGGATTTTCTGTCCATGAGTGAGTCACACAGCAGGACACCAGCACAGGGCACTGCTGTACCAGTGACAGACAAATGGAAAACAAAACGGGTCCTGCTCTAAAGAGTTCACTGTGTGAGGAAACTTGTTCTACTCAGTCCTTATATGTCTAACACCACTGCAATGTCTCCTAGAACCTTCTTAAAAACTTTTTTCCAACAAAAAGCCCCCCTTTATTTGATAATTTCAAACAAATAAGTCTCTCCTATTAAAATCAGTTGCCTCTTAGCCATGCAGCATCTAACCCATCCATGTAAATGCATAATGCTCTCAATTAGGAGTAACCTCTTTTGTTTGTTTATTAGTTACCATTTATTTTGATATTTCATAGGCAAAAAGCACATTAATACCTATCTCAGGAATGTAGATAACTGCACTCTGACAAGTTTAAAAGAAGAAAAATAGAAAATCAAATCATTAATAAAATTGTAGCACATCAGAAAAATAGTACAAGAGCTCGCTTCATCATGAAAATGATACATTAAGCAAAAAGTCACTCATGCCAATTAACTGGCAAAGTACTATTTGGGAAATTGTTAATAGGAATGAAAGAACAAGTACTGATGTTCATGTTTTCAAAGGGAAAATAGTTGAAATGCAAAATGGAAGGAATGGGACATGATACTAGCTGTGTTGTGATTGTGACATTCAAGATAATGCTGCCCAGATTCTGACTACTAACCAAACTTAACCCTGGAATCTTGGAAGACATTGCAAGGCCTTGATTAACTACCAGAATACAGGACAAATACTGCATAAATATGCCTGAAGATTAAGGGTTTTTTTTGGAGCAGGGTTTAGCTTTTCTTTTGGCAAAGACTTTACCAGTCAGAGACTATTCTGATCCTGGTGTTTGTATTCAGGCTTCTCCAATGGCAGGGATAACACCTTCTCCTGCACTCCAATGGCTAAACTGCCTTGGACAGGCAAGGTAGTGTCAGGCTCTGCAAGCACAGAGGAGACCTGTGAACAGCATTGTTTATAACAGGTAAAGGGCCTTACTCCTAGCCAGGACAAATATGCCAAGGGAAGTTATTTTCACTGAGTGACCACATAAAGGGACATAGTTTTCGTGGTTTGCATGTCCTGTGAACTGGTTACACACAAGTGTAGCTCTCAGTTTGACCTTCCTGGCCACATATGCCACTTGTTTAATCACATGGGCATGGTTCTTGAAACCAGATTTTACTATTTATCTTCACAATATATTTAGCACCAGGAGATGAGAAAACTGCTGGTCTCCTTTTACTCCCCTCCCCCCCCCTTTTGGAAATGACAGAGAGGAATAATTCAATTTCCAAAACACAAATACAAAAAACAAAAATGGCATTCTGTGGTTTCATGCACTACTTATGTAGTAAAGTTTGTGGGACAGTATTCCATACTAAGATGGGCCAGTAGTGTGATAAGAAGCAGATAGACATGTCTTAATCTAGATAGAGAATTTTCCACTCATTAAGAATATTAATGTTACTCTTTTGTGAGATACCTGTGGAGAATCTGAAAAAAAACCCTATGGTCACCAGCAAACATCACAGCAAGACAAAAGCATTGGTGAAATGGCTAAGAATAGACCTAATCTATCCTCTTCCATAGTGGATTTTGCTGCTGAACACAAGAGGAGCAAGGTCATACCAAAGAAACATAAAACAGCTTTGCAAGATCTAAATCCACTAAGGTGAGCTCTGAATTCCCTACTTTCCCATAGACTCAAGCTTCTCTCAGATGAGGATAACTCTATGGCATTTTCTCCAGAGCCCATGAAATGTTGCTCCAAGTTTGCCAAGTTTGCCAAAAGCACCTGTGGATGTGACAAAGCTGCATTTTCAGTGGTTGGGGTAAAAGATGGAAGCTGGGACTTAGGCTTTGGGCTGCTGCATCCAGTGTTATTGTTGCTCTCTATGTTTAAAGCTGCTCCAAACACTATCTGTGACACTAATCCATACAGTTTCCCTATTGAACAGTATTTCCTGATACTCATCCTGAAGTTGCTATTTCTCAGTTCTAGTCTGTTACTCCAATTGTTCCTTCTCCTCCCTTGGTTCTCTCAACCAAATCTGTGTTTCTAATTAGGCAAAAAGTGAAAACTGAATCTATGAAATCTGGAACTTACTTCAAGTATTATGCATACCTAGTTAATTACTTAACAGTTGGCATGAAAGCATTTTACAGTGGGAGAGCAGCAACACATTCTTCTCCAAGTGCAAAAGCCAGCAGGTATTGTCAGGAAAAAACTCCTAAATTGACCATCATGCAATGCACCTCCTCAGTGTACCAAAGGGTATGTAATAAGGTTTAAAAAAAAAATAGTTCTAATCCTCATTCCATGTCTTTCCATTAAAGGAGAAAACTTACTGCCCTGTGTAATATTTCTTTCTAAGAGCCTCTGCAAATATGGTGCAAAAAAAAGCCTGACTTTGAAGTACTGATAACACTGATTACTAAGCATGATACAAGTGTAATAGTGCAGGTACAAGTAGAACATAAGAAAAGTTTCTTCAGTCCCTGCAAGAAATTGTCCTGGAACAGTGGATTCCTTATGAAATGGTGACCTTTGATCCTTACCTCAGTGGAAAGCATTGTTAAAGTGTGACAACCCAGAGTGTTATGACCTGGACTGTCACCCAGCCCAGACAAACTGGATGGGATTTAAGCCTTGTGCCCTGCTCATACAGGTGGCAGAGCACTTCTGGACATGAGGATCACTTCACTGTAAACAGCTACACTGGATTTGCAGCTCCACAGTACCATTTGGGACTTAGGAGGCTTCAACATAGATCAGAAGCTTTGGTACAGAGATGCTGTCTATCCGATGTACTTAGATAGGAGACATGGAATTTTGGGATGCATAATTTCTTTTTCACTCTGAGCAGCCCCAAGAAAAGTCTTGAAATCTTGCTTTCAGCATAAAGCTGGCCAAACTGATTCTGTCAGTCCTCTTTACACAAAGGGCATTTCTCCCAATCAACTTTTTCCCATGTACATGACATTTATCCTTATTGTATACAGTCCCCTCTGATAAAAATCAACAGGTACTGACAAAAAAAACCCCCAAAACATTATGCTAACTTCAGACACAGGCCAGATACTATGCACTTGCTACCATTTCCCTTTCTGTACCTGCTTACTTTGGTATCTCCTTAATGCACTCCTCAGGTACCCCAACCCTCTCTCAAGGCAATGTTGTCTCTGACTGCATCCACTTCAGGAGAATGCTTGTGTTACACTGCTTGGAACACTGCACAAGGATTCACTGCTTGTGCTGAACCATTGTGCATATTAATTTGGTTCTCATTGGTAAGACTAAAAATAGTCTGGATTAAATGAAGAAAGATTCAAAACTAAGAGTGCAGACCCCTGTGTCAAGCTATAATTCTTATTGTGAACATGAACTTTTTTGCTAAAATATGCCGGACAGTGTCATTCTCCAGATAATTCCCTCAGTGGTTTATGAAACAAATAAGTAAAGAAGGGAGTTTTGTGCTGTCAATTGTCCTTCTTCCCTATTTTTGTCCCAAGGAAAAAAATATTTTGTCTAGATACAATATTAACTTCCATGCAAAAACCAGTCTAGTAGGGTTCGATTATCCAAAATGCGAAATATAAAGAAATATAACGTTTGAAAACAATAAGACTTCCCTCTAAGGACTTCTATCAAAAGTCACTAAGCCAGTGGAGTTCAAATACTTCAGGGCAACAGAAGCATCTCTAGTGAGGTATTAAATACACTGGAAATCAGTTCTCAGCTCTGATCTTAACTTGTAGTTGTAGTAATTTCTTTCTATGACACAACCCCTTTTCGCTTCTGTATTTCTTATTGCAATAAAAAGCCCGAAATATTAAACATACAGAAGAATTAAATTGGAATTTGTAAACCAGCAGCAATATTATTATGTTTCCAATGTTTTAAATCCTTAAAGTTCAGTTTAAATAAGCATCATGTACCAGCTCCTTAAACAGCGTTGGCAATGTAAACAGCATTTAAAAATGCAAGAAGTTCAACTTTATAAAATTTACATCTGCAGGCTGTTACAGGGGAATCTGCAAGAAATGTCAAACAGTACTGTTCCTTGTGTACTCCACTGAAATAACAAGAAAGCTGCATCTGGAAACAGTTACTGGCACAGGACTTAAATAAAGTATTGTGTTACCTTTAATGAACTAAATATTATTAATCAAGAGCCAGATATAACAGTGTGCCATCCAGCTGGCTTGTAATTCAATTAATTTACCTTCTTGGGAGATGACAATGGACTTCGATGATTTGATGGCTTTGCTGTCTAGGGTCCAGGTGACAGCTGCAGGGGGATCAGAGGAAATCCGACATTGTAACACCAATTTTTCACCATCTACTACTTGAGCATCCTGAAGCTTCTCTGTAAAGGAAGGTGCTGTTCCTTTGCTGACTGGTGGTTTGCTTGCTGGTGCTTTGTTTTCAGCTTTTTTCCCAATTATTCCTCCATCCACCACAGCACACCCATGCTCACAGTTTCTGTCATTCTTCTCCTCTTTTTTCACTGCTGGCTTGGCAATGGGAGCTTGAGAATTGGGGGTGGCATTCGGGGCTTCAGCATTGGCGCGGGCGTTGGGTGCTGGGGTGCCAGCGCTGCCATTCTCTGCAGGTGGCTTTTTCTTTGAGCCCAGCACAGACCTGAAATCTGTAACTGCAGGTTTAGGAGGTGGCACCTTCTCTGGCAAGGGGGTTTTCGGGGTGCCCTTCTTGGCCAGCACCGAGCGGAAGTCCACCTGCTGGGGAGCATGGACTTTCCTCTCCTCCTCTGACAAGGTCTTGGGTTTGACCTGCCGCTGCAGGTTAGCTCGGAAGTCCATTTGCTCGGCTGGGATTTCTTTCAGTTCCTCCTCAGAAAAACTTTTGGTGCTGACTTTCTTGCCTAAAATGTCACGGAAATCAAGTTGTTCAGCTTCCTGCTGCCTCAGGCTCTCCTCTGTGTGTTCCCGAGTTTCCACTCGCCTCTTCAGCACACCTCGGACGTCTTCCTGCTCTTCCTCAGCTACTCTGGTTACACTGCTGCTCTTTTTGAAGCCACTTGTTCTACCAAATGTTAGTTTACCATGATCTCCACCATCTCTTTGCTCTCCAGAGCTGGCTGATTCCCTCCCACTATGATCCGAAAAAGAAAAGAGAGAGCCAGGAAAGGGGCTGGTTTAAAAATGTCAGGGAACAATCTCAGAGCAGGAACAAAATGTGTTTATAGAAGGGGAGGTTGATTAGAGGAGCATACTCCATTAGTTTATTGCATCAATGATGACTTCAGGAGCCATATAAGGGCACAAACAAAAAAGATCTTCTCTACTCTGGTCTTGGTACAATGTGCTTAGCTTGTATGATGAAAACAATTTGTTAGGTCACATTTGGGGATTAGATTGAACAGCAGCCAGCCTGGGTCTGTAAGGGCAGGGAATTAACGGAGCAAAAAATAGAACCCACCCATGCAAGTCCCTGGGAAAAATACTCACTCTCTGAGCATTTCTGCTGTGGAAGCTGAACTTTCCCGCAGCATCAGAGACACCTGGCAGCTGCATTCTCCAACTTGGTTCCTGAAATATTTAAGTGAAATCAGAAAAACAGGGGTTTCTCCCTCTGTAACTTGCCTGAGCTAAGTGATTGTGTATTGCACTAAAGCAGCTCAAGCCCAGGGCAGCATTTTCCTTTGTTATGCCCAGCATTGTGGGGATTGACTGAGTGGATTTGGTCCCCTTATATTTGGAGCCAAGCGATCTCAAATAGCTTTTACTGATCTGTTGCTATCTGCACTGGGAACAACATACTCCCTGAACAAAAATCAAAGCAATTTACAGAATGAAGCAGCTGCAAACAAACAAGCTAAAGGAAAATAAATACAAAAGCTGGAAAATCAAGACAGAGGAAAGGGCTATTTTGCAAAGCTGAAAATCTTTCCAACTCTGCCTACTGTTTATTTATTCAAACTCAAGCTCTTAAGTTTTCTAATGTTAAGATATTAAAAACAGGGTCTCATTTCCTTCCCTCCCCTCTGGCCCAACCAATCAGCAAAACCCATCTACATGGATTGCTCCAGCCTGTACATGTTTATATTAAAAAACATAAAAGTGTCACCATATATGGTGCTGAGTACTTATTCTTCCTTTTGCAGAGGAATACCAAGGATGCCTTCTGGAAAGGGCTCCCATTAAAGAATTCATTTAAAGTGCTCCCCGCTCCCCTGCAGCTCCCTCCCCCCCGCAGATATACATCATTCTTCTAGCCCCAAACAGCTCTTCTCTGCTTAATACAGGAGATGCCAAAAGCAAAATTTCACTCCCCCAGGGCAGGAATTGTGTAACTGTTGCCACCACTCCCCTGACTGCTATTAAAAAAAAACAGATTTGAATTGATTGAGAACTACAGATATCTTTTATTAGTGAAAACACTTCTGTCCTTCCCAGTTTAAGCTTAAGTAAATGGACTAGAAAGTGCTGGATTATTTGTCTTTTTTGAACAAAAATAATTTTTGCTACTGAAAACATTTCCTGGACATGAGCAAAGCACATGTGTGTTGGAGGGCAGGAAGGCAAGAAAGGCAGGTTTTCCCAGCTGTGTTCTGCTTTGAACTTGCTAGCTAAGAGCACCTTCAAGTCCACTTAACCCTGAAGTTTAAAACATGGACTGAGGACTGTTAGCTTGCCATAAATACCTTGTCTGGCTTGGTTTTAAAATAGAGTATGGAAATACATTCCTAGATATGGTACTGTTTGTGTGAAAAAAACCCTATAATTTCACCCATTGTTAACTTGCAATGAAGAAACACCGTGGGCAAGATAATTAACACAGATCACAGATTCAGCAAAGCTTTGTCTTTATAAAAGCAATTAGTGCCATCACCTACTCATATAGATTTCCCTTGATTTCTGTTGCTTTAGAAAAAGAAACAGTGGATCAGCCCAATATGAAAACCACAAAGAAACTGGTGGATTTGATCAAAGCAGCTGGGTTGCAAACTAAAGGCCCTGCTGGTAGAAACATATCTGATTTGACCTTAAGACCACTAGCAACAAGAAACCAGAGAAACGTTTTCAACACTTTTATATCCAGTAAGTCAGAATATATGCACTAGAAACTGTTATTGAAGGCAATCCATGAGGACAGCACTGAAAGTAACAACCCTCATTTCCTCCAATACAAAAAAGCTTAGATAACATCAACAGAAACTGTGCAAAGGGCAAGAGAGGATGCAAGTCAATGCAAAGAGTATTTAACTCAGCCCTGTACTGGAGACCTGCCCTTCTTACTTACTCTTATGTGTGGCCTCCATTTGGAAGCAAGAGAAATAGAAAGAAGGCAAGACAAATGGAAAGATAAATAAAAGAATAGCACATCAGCTCCTCCCAACATACTGACTGGCATCACATTATGGCAGGGTACCAACATTGCTGAAAACCTGTTGTTTTCAAATAATGCATTGCAAACCAGCCCCTTTTGCCACTATCGGAACTTGGGAGGTTTTTTTCCCTGCTTCTCCAAAGCTTTTAAGAAAAGCAGATACACTCTGGAACTGCTCATTCACCAGTGCTGCAGGGCTGTGAATAGGCTGTTGGTTTACCAGAAGATCACTTCTGCTCAGGACTTAAAACCAGTCCAAAGCTGACAAAGGACAAGCCATGCATGCTGAAGTATAGACAATTTACAGCGTACATCAAATGGTGAGGCACCGCTGCTAGGCTTCTGTCATGACTATATGGCAAAAATATTTGCCCACAAGAATTGTGTCAGCAGTGGGAGAGGCTGAAGTAACAAAAGCAACACTCTCCCAGGAGAGGGATTCAGGGATACTGAATGTGGTCCTGACCACTGTGAAGAATAGTCCTGCATTTCTGCAGGACCCATTTCTGCAACGCATCTTTCCCTCTGCAAATTCTTCACATGTGCAAAGAAGCAAATAAGGAAGGCAAAGTAAACCCTTCTAAAGTAAGCTATTTTTCACAGGGTTTGGAAAATCAAGGAGGGGGTAAGAAAGTAGGAGAGCATTTTGTTCTTTCTATTTTTAAAACCTTGGGAAGCTCTTACAAATTATGGCAACAGTGGGACATACAAGTACCTAGATGGAAAAATGATTCACAAGGTAGTTTTTTTATCTTAATTATTATCTCTGATTCAAGGGAACGGCTGAGAACCAGACTACTGGGTACAAACCTTGAGTCTGTGTCTGTTCATAAGTGTAGCCTTTCCAGGGCAAGTCCTGCTCCCAGTGAAATCAAAGTGATGATTTTAGGAGCAGGAAGAACATACTTTTTTCTTCAGAATTCAGTGGCAGACTCTAAAAAGGTGAAGTTAAAAACACTGACCCACCTTGGAGATCACAGGATGGAAAACGAGAAAAAAGCCAAGAAAAATTAAGAAGGATTGGGGGGGGTTAGATACCAATTTCAATCAAGAATAATTCTGGAAACTTGGTAAATATTTTTACATTTATGCAATTTCAGAATCTAGGCAAGGCAAAGATGAATAGGGGCAGTTAGAAAAAGGAACCTCGCAGTACACAGGCAAGTCTTTCATGTCTCTGCTCTTTTGAATCTTGACAATAACAATATTACTGGTGCAGCTTGAGGTTCTCTGTGTTGGCATTTTATCAACACAACCCCAGACACAGACAGTGGCTCTGTTATTGTGGAATAATGATAGACATGGATAAAACCTATGCTTAGTAGTGTTGCTGTAAAAAAGTGCCTGGAAGTGTTGACTTTTGCAGGACTGTTCTGTAGAATGCTCATGCACAGGACTTATCTTTAAAATGTCAAGGAATACTAATAAAAAAGCCCACCAAAAACAAATAAAACCCCAGCTGCAAAGCCTGAAGCAATTTTAAAAATAGCTCTCTGTCCTATTGTGGGATCAGTTTTCCCTGGAATGGCTTTTATGTTCAAAATATCTTGAAATACTAGTTTCTTGGCAGAATCTACTGAAATATTTTCACTGAACCTTAGATGAGACTTATTGTCTGCATGTCCCTAGGAAGCACTCTCTGGAGGAACAGGAAAAAAAGCACTTCTAATTACAGTGGGGACACAGACTGAAATTTACTACCAGCCTACCAAGTGTGAAACAAATATTGCAGAATAAATTACATTTTTTCAAGAATGAACTGAAAGGGGCAGAGAAGTTGATCCCTATTTAAAGCTGGTGCTTCAGTGCAGGTAACTGCTAAGCCTCAGAAGGAGGTTTTTTGTTTTTCTGTGAGTTTAATGGAGAGAAAGTTCAGATTTCATGAAACTTCAGCCCCAAAGAAAGCAATTAATCTACTGGATCACAACTTTAGCTGACATAAAGCAGAACAGCTCTACTGGCTTCAAAGAGGATGCACTGATTTACCTCACTTGAGGGTTTTGCCAAAAGCTTTTTATACCTGAAAGACCAATAATTTCATTTGCATTTTACAGCACTGAGTGGGAGAATGGAACAAGAAAGGGTCATGGGTTTCTTCTCTAAAAACAGACAATGTGTTGATAGCAGAAAGCAAGGTTTGCAAACTGAGTTTTACAGAAAGACAGAACTATATTTACTGTTTAGTGTAATGAAATGTGATCTTACAACTGCTTTTCTATAAATTGAATTGCAGAGTATTCGAGGTATCACTGATTAATAGAATGAATGTTTACCTCTGATTTTAAGCAGATTATCAAAATATCTAGATAAACATTAATCAACACTAACCTAACTTTTATGGAAGATGGAGTGGGAGAGAAGATAAATGCTTAATGCCTGAGAAGACAAAGGTTAACAAAGCAGATGATTTGTTTAAGGAACTGCAGGACTATTTCTGAGCTCTCTCATGCTGTGTTGCAATAAAGATGAAGGTTTTGCTCAACAAACACAGTCTCTGCCAGTTCTCACAGGTTATTTTGTTTACCTCTTCATTTATGATAAACACACTGGGTGAAAGAACATGAGAAAGTCATATTGGGATAACAGGATACCAGCACCTGCATCACTGGAAGGATGAAAAGGACAGGAGGGGAAATAGATATCTGTATTTTTATGAGTAAGGAAAAGGACTTTTATTTTTCTTTTCAAGCATTTTGCAGGACGTAAAATGTCCAAATTTCAATAGATGAACTGCAGCAGTGGGAGAATGTGTTCTTCTTTTAATATTTATGCAAGACTATTCCTCTAGGCCTGAAACATAACAGGCTCAATGGAACCTTATTAGTACAATTAAAATGAAAAATGCAAATGTCGAGGAAGCAGAGGCTTGTGCACGTTTAAAACAAGGACCAGCAGAGGGGCTACAATGACTACTCTTAAAAGCCAGACTTATCAGTCTGCTAAATAGCAAAATGCAAAGCCAAGATGTATTCTAAGTAATGCTGAGGGATGGTAAGACCAAAAGCCAATGAGCAATTGTGGATGGATCACACTAGGATGACCCCGGGCTCCACATCCTTCTCAGCTCACTCTGACAAAAGGAGAAAGAACTAGCAAGAGACAAACAGATCTTTTCTTAAACCCGCATTTTTAAGACCAGAGTTTTAATTAGTGAGCAGCCAGCACAAAGGGAGAATTGTGGAGGTATTAGAACAGAATTTAGAGCTTAAGAATAATGGAGAAGAAAATTGGAAAATAATTAACACGAGTAGGAAACCATGCCCAGACTAAATTAAGAGAGTTGGAGAAGGAATAAGTCCCTAAGAGCAGCTATGCAATATGCTTCTAAAATTAACACATGAAAAAGAGCTGCACATTTTATTTGAAACGAAAATGATTATGTTTAAAAATAGCCTACTGTCAACTCTATAAACTCTTCAGTGAATTGATTAATGTTTTCTCAGTTATTCCATATTTTTAATGGACTTTGTAGGAGTTTTTGAGAGAAAGACACAAAACGCAGCTCTCCTCCTCTCAGGTACTGCTAAGATTGTTTCTGGATATATAAACAATTCTCAATCATGTATTCAAGACAAAAGCAGCCAGTTCAACAGCTATTTAGACAAGACTATTTAGTGCTGAAAATTATTTTAGCTCTATTGCAAACTTGAAGTTATACAGCTGACTTCTGGTTCCTTGGATATTCCTGAGGCCATTACCTCTCTGTCACTCATAGTACATAAGCAGTTGCCTAAAAACCTATGACTTTCTGTTCCCTGAACATTAACTGGAATTTTACAGATAACAGCAGGGTAAAATGAGGTATCAGCACTCCCTTTGCTCTAATTGCAGAACAGCTTTACTTATTATGGATTAGAAAAAGCTAACATGAATGTGCTGATCTTTGTGGGACAGCTATTTCTCTGGTAAAAGGATTAGGGAATAACTGCAACTAGCAGGTAATCTGCTGTGTTGTTTTCTAGCTACAACTTTACTTTTTCTCCCTCCCCCCAAAATTGTTCTTGTCTGCTAATTTTGTGATATAATTTATTTTCTTAGTGTACATTCTAGAGTCATGATATTGTGAGGCTTCCACTTTGAAAAATGTCTCCAGTGATGAATTTGGCCTGGGTGATCACCAGCTACATCTGATCATTATGGTTGACTTCCAACATCAATCCCAACAAAATCCTCCTTTACCCTCTTTCCTTCTTCCATCTCTGAAGTTTACTGAAATGTCTCATTCTCTGTTCAGTTCAAGTGAAACCACCAGCACATCATAAGAGATGATGATGTGTGAAGTGTGGAAATGTACCAGCAGAAGGTAGCAATTCTCACAGTTTCTGCTCTCTCCTGTCGAGGTCAGTGACCTTAATGAAATTGAACTGGCATTTCTAATCCTGCCAGAGGTATGGGATGTTAGAAACACCACTGATCCCCAAAGAAACACTGCTGCAAGGATTTCTGTAGACATGACCTGCACAAATCAGCATTATGAACATCCCGGATGACCTGGGCCCATTGTGAACAAGGCAGTTGTTCTGAAATTAGTCAGTTCACAACTTATTGCAGACTACAAAGGGCGTAAATCTACCGAAGAGCTTGTTTGCAAGAAGGTCATGGTACATGTGGCTCTACCTACATTTAGTAACACATAAGTGTTATTAAAAGACTTGAAATTAAGTGTAGAAAAACTTTATTACAGGAAGTCTTGATATTCAACAGCTATAATTTTTTTAAAGCATGCTTTTCTGGTGAAAAGTGAGTGCCTCATTTGACCTTAAATACCAAAAGATACTGAAGGTAGTTTGTGTCTGCCTGTGATAGTCTGTGAAAACAATCCTTTGAGCTAGGAGGCATCTACATGTCCATCATTTGGGCCACACTAGTGGGAAAATAACCTATAACTATAAATAAACTCATTGTTTAAAGGCTAAATAGGTTGAATTTATTAAGAAATCCCTTCCTCCTTATATTCAGAAGATATGAGTAATTTATTTGCAAGCAGGCTAAAGACAATTCAGACTAGTCCACCTAGACTAAAAAGTTAGTGTGTGGAGCAAAGCAGATAATTTTCTTTCAGTGTAATGGATTCAAATATCCATGATGATTAAATAATTATAATAAAGGCACAAAAATTATCCAAGTAAGGCAATACATCTATGCACAGTAAATAGCATAGAATGGTAACATCAGTTTAAAGGTGTACAACCACATAGGGGATATGTAATCTTCACCACTGAAGGTGGAAAATACTGTGGCACTTTCTACAAGGTAAAGAATCAGCAAATCTGATTCTTCCTTTAAAGGACAGTTATTTGACCAGAAGAAAATAAATTAAATTCAAAACAACTCTTCCAGATTTTGTAGGAATGACAAGATGTTCAAAGCATCAGAGTGCCTCATTTCAAAGATACAGCAGCAACAGGAGACTACAACTTGCATGTAAAATTCAGACATTTCAATTATGGCCAGGAGACACTTTTTCCCCTTAAAGGTGTGGATCTTGTGTAACAGCCCTCCCTGGTTGTTCCCGTGGAAAGAGGTATCCTTACAAATACTTAGAGAGATGCCAAACATGATAAACAATATCTCCAAACTCAAGCCATTGATTTTGGTTTTCCTTCCTAGAAAGCCAAATTGTTTTCCATACTTCTTCCACAAAGCTTTGTTTTCAAGGATCCCAAAAGGAAACCATACTCCTTTGTCCTTTTTTTTCTGACTTCTGTCTTTCCTCTTGGAGTTTTATTACTTCTTTTCATCCCTCAGAAATATTTTGTTCCTTTAGTACCCTAATGTTTCACAAGAATAGGATGGAACTCTTGTCTTCTTCAGGCAGGAATTTCAACTTGAGGGTAAATATAACTAATTGTTCCAAGGGAACAGGCTTTTTTTTTTTTTACAGCAAACATACCTGAGCTGAATTTCATATTGCCCTGCATGACGAGACTGCACATTCCTCAAGACCAGAGTGAAGATGTCTTCATTTTGCAGGATTTCACACGCTGTTCCCGGCATTATTTCTTTCCCATCCTTAAACCAGTGAACAGTGGGGAAAGGATCTCCAGCAATGGCACAGGATATCAGGACATTTTGCCCAGGAGCTGCTGTAACTGATCTTGGTTTGCTAATGAACCAGGGCTGAATACCATC
This sequence comes from Climacteris rufus, assembly GCA_013398175.1. Lineage (NCBI taxonomy): Eukaryota > Metazoa > Chordata > Aves > Passeriformes > Climacteridae > Climacteris > Climacteris rufus. The sequence continues at coordinate 2,288,389 of VZRZ01003586.1, forward strand.
CTGAGGTTCTGTAATTTACAAATATAGTTTACAAATCAGAAGAAAATGCCAAGCTTGAATGTCACTACTAAGCTAACTAATTTCGGGGAAAGCAATCACAGGCAAGGAAAGTTATTTTGAACATGCAGAGTATAAATTTTACATCTGAAAATAAGTCAGGCTTTAATTTTGGAGGTAACTTTTGTTCGTACTAAAATTAATCACTTACTTGGCACTTTACTTGCTCAGTCCAAGCTTATATTAAGAGCAAAACAAAGGGACTTTAAAGCTGCCCTAAAAGGAATCTTGGAGATTTGTCCTTAGAGAGTATGGGTAGGAACAGCTTTAAGAGCAAGTAACAGTACTATGACTGCTGTGCAGTTGAGAGCTCATGTAATAAATCATCATTACCAATTGCATAAAATTGCATTTAATATAGAAGACTGACCCTGAGGCTGGATCTCAGGGGGGATTGGAGGAGAGAGGAAGGCCTGAATTCAGAGAAGACAGTGACAACAGACTAAACAGCTCTCTCAAACACTGCAGATAAGATACTTTACACTAAAAATAATAAAAGTCTTGCACTGATTTCCAATAATTCTCAGTAAAGACTGTGAGGAAATGTCAATATTCTATTAAGTCTAGAAGAAGTCCCCTGTCACAAAGGCAGTGTGTGCCCAATCACAGGAAGTTTGTAGGCACTTGAGTGCTTACTGCGGGATTTACATCATATGAGGAGATTCAAAGCCAATTTTTTTGCAGCCAGTTCTCAGATTGCAGAAATCACGTGTTCCTTACCTGCTACCACTGGAGTGCTAACACTAAAGCCAGGATACTTAGCTCCTAGACAGCTTTTCCAAATACTAAGGGCTTCAATTAGAAATAAAAACACAATAGAATGTTTACTTTAAATCCATAGTTAAGTAAGCCTGATAGTTATAATCTGAAGCTGCATTTAGCAGAAGTTTTGCACTGTCCCTAGAAATAGGACTCAGGAATGCATTTTTGAAATAGTCACATAATGTTCCAGAGTGAAACGATGTTTTTAAAGCTGCTTCTGCTCAATATCCCTTTTAATTCAGATGCAGAGACTGAGAAATCTGAGCATACTTCACAACAAAGCTTATAAACACTCAGGGGTTTTAAATAGACATTCCTCCAGTAATTAGAATTATTTTCTTGTAGCATTTTGTAAGATGAAGAGGAGCTTTATACCTTGAACTGTCAATGTAGCCTGTGTTTGACTTTCTCCTACTTCATTCCAGGCTTCACAGGTGTATTTGCCTGTGTCTTCAGGAAACACCTCCTGGATGTACAGACTGTACTCATTGCCTTTCTTCTCAAAGTGGAAGTCTTCTGTCTCCTGGATTTCTTTCCCATTGTGCAGCCAGATAATTTCAGGAGGTGGGTTAGCTGAAAGATAGGAAACAACAAAAATCTGAGACACACACAAAACCCTACCATATGTAGATTAAGAAAATGAACAAGGTTGGCTGTTTTTCTATCATCCAATTCTGCAATTTCATCTACAAAACATTCAGGAATTTCATTAACTCTGTCAGTGCTGTGTAATGTGGAATAGTCTGTCTTATTCTGGTTAAAATACAAATGAAGAAGGGCAGCATGTATACAACAGAGGGAGAATGAGTTCTAGATACCACGAAGATGGTTATTAAGAGTCTTTGTTGCCAAAGCTCAAACCAGGACTCTTTTCTGCAGCACTAATCTTACCCCAGCTGACAGGAACTCAATCTTGTTTGGTTCACAACAAAAGCTATTACAAGTCCACTGAGACTTAGTTTTAGCTCAACAGGAGGACCCAATAATAAACTTACATTATTATACCGTTTCAGTAAAGAAACACGTCTACAGGTCTGAACACATTAACAGCATACAATGTTCATCCACCCTGAAGATCAGATTAGACTAACCTAGCCTTTGAAAACCTTTTCTTATGTTCCCAGAAATATTTTTTCCAAATGCTAAAAAGATGGAAAAAACCCACACACTTTGCACCAGGACTTAAATCTTTAAAATAATATTGTTCTATAGCTACGCACCTGATACCTCCACAGTCATTATCACTTGACTCCCATCCATTACTTTGAGGTCAGTCAGGCCTTTAAGGAAGATGGGTGCAAAAGTTTTGTTTAACTTTGCAGCCTGTGCACTTTCTGCTTTCTTGCTGCTCTTCTTTTCTGTGAAGTCAGAAAAAGAACAAAAGGGCTCTCTTACGGGAATTTTCACGACAAACTTTAATTGACCTTAGGTTCAACATGATTTTGAGACAGTGGTTTTGTTTCAGCTCTCAGAAGGCAAAAATAACTGAAACCACCCAATATAGCTGTTTTGCCTTGCAAAACATGCAGAAAGACAAGAAATAGGAATGGAACTGTCCTCCTTCCGAGAATCCTCTTAAATCATTGTTAACAGATATCATAGAGAATCACCCAGAAATTACACTCATTTTTCCCAAGTATACATGCTCAGGTGAACAGAAAAAATCAAAGCAATGCTTTTAATCACTGCTAAAGTAATCTAAAAATCCTAGGATATGTTACAATGATTGATGTGTTAAAAATGTAAGCTCACAGCAGCACAGGATTTGCAACTCTGCGAGAAATTATAAACCATTTAAACTGTTAGACAGTCAATCCTGCATGGGTTTGAGTTCACCATACTCCTCTCCTGCACTTCCCTTGGGCAACTGATTGATGATGGGAAAGACTGAAACCTGAGGTTATCAATACATATCACAAAACAAACTGTTGGATTAAGGCTTTTAATTTTTTTTCTTCTTTTGAGGCTGTACATTCAAATACTGAAGGTGGAATTAAACAATTCACTCTTAAAAATTAAAACTATCTGTGATATGTTATTTCCAGTAGCCACAGTGGTCCCCTCTGTCCTTCATTTGGAGCCTATGAAGCAAAACCATTTAACTGTGATCTACATAGTACACTAGACCAGGAAATCTACTCCTGCTGTAAAAACCTAAGCAAAGACACTTCTGAAGCCCAAGCAATGATCGTGACCAAATGTAAAAAGTCATAAATATTTATTGGTCACTTGGATACACTTTTTGTTTAGTTTAGGTTGTGTTCAGACCTCTTACGTCTTGCCTTTAAAATGCCAACCCTACGTTCTATTAATACGTGGAAATAGCTTTATTTTCCTTATTCCTACCTTCAAAAATTTTGAAGGAATATCAATAACACCCAAAATAGTATTACAGCAACAAAAAGTGCCAAGTTGGAGAAAAAACACAATTCATAAAATTAGTGATTAGAGAAAAAGATAGCTCCTCACTGTGGAAGCCCACTGAAACTCCTGGAGGCAAAAAGTTAAGTTTGTCCCAGGGTAATTTGAGATCAACATAAATTTGGAGGCTGCCTGGAGGGGAAGTTTTTCCTCTTCTCTAGCAAAGCTTTTTCTAGTCAAAATGTTGGCTGGCTGGCTCATGTCATTGGTCTTTTCTTGGCACTGAGCAGGGAGACATTGATGCATGTGAGAATGGAAATATGGGACCTGACTGAGACCCACTCGGATCGCTGTTAGGAAGCACAACTCTGAAGGGCCTGATTCACCCTCAGGCCACACTGATCAGTCTTAGGGCTTCCCTTGGCACCTGCTTGGAACTCACTAATGCCGCACAGGAAATAAGCAAGAAATTGGGTGAAACTCATCTACAGTAACAAACTGCTGTGGTTCACCCTAGCCCTCTCTTTTGTAATGTTTACTCAGAGAAACAGCTTCAAACATCTTCTGTGCTAAGCAATATCAGCACATGCTCTTTCACTGCTCTAATGCCTTGCAAAAAATTCCTTTGTCCCTCAAAGTGAAACAGACCTGTGGGGGAAAGCAGAAATCCATTTAATGGAGAAAAGGAGGAAAAGAAGATGAAGAAAGGAAGAAAAAAACCCCACCACAATAAAATAGTAAGACAGGAGAGGCACAGGCAAAAAAAAAAAAAAAAAAATGAAAAGTACACTTAAAAATTAATGTTCCTGTTATCCCTTTTACTGAAATAATTAATAACACTGTGAAACTAGAAGGAAGATATGCAATAAAAGGAGAGCAGGGAAAGAAAAAAAAAAGCAGAGGTGTGGCTCTAGACCAACAGAGAAAAAGGCTCTGATCAGAAAAGTTCAAGTCTTCAGAGAAGGACAGGTAACAAAAAAAGAGCTGAACCAACTCCCACAAGAGTTAACAGTGACCAGGAAACAAATTTGCTTGAGTGGTTCTAGGAGCAATTCTCCCAGAACTCAGGTAGAAACAGCATTGAGTCTGAGTAGCACTGCACACCCCTCACAACTGGCTCTTTGCTTTATTGGACTCACATGCCTGCTGCATGTATTCTAAATAAATGGATTATTATAATCAAGGAAGACAATACAGTGTAACACCCTCAGCTTATTAAAAAGAAATGTGTGAGCAACTGCAGAAGAAGCAGAGCAAAATCATTTCCCATAAGGAATTTTTCAGTAATGCTAACTACTCCAAAATATGTCCTGCAGAAATGAAAGATTCATGTACTGGAATAAAACCACCTTCTTGCACAGAGCTGCATAAATATTAAATGGAAGCAAGCAAATAATTCACAGTAATTGCATATATGAATCACAAGCCCAACAAGTTCACAAAAGAGTTAGGCCTCAATTTTCTAAGTTATCTCAGGCGGATGTATCCTATGGTGGTGAGGAGATCTACTGATAGGAGTGACATTAAGAAGATTTACTGGGGTGCTGGTCTCTACCCTGAAAAGAGGGACCTGGAGGACTTAAAGGATGAAAACCAGCTCACCATTATTACTGATCAGTGCTCACTCCTTGCAAGTGAAGATGTCAAATTGAAATGAAGGGGGCCAGAACCTGCCTCACCACTGCACAAATCTTAAAAAAAAAATAGTGTTTACACTAAATTTAAGCACTGCATTGGTTTATGCTGACCTCCTGGGTGAAGACCAGTTCTGTCCTTAAACAGAAACTTAGGATGGCAAGTATCAAAACAATAGAAGTCTGTGGTATGTGAGTAGTAAAAACCTTTAAAGAATACAGCTTCAACAGTGCAAGAAAATTTACCGGAGAGACTAAAAAGCTATTTCATTAGGGGACAGTGAATGTAATCATGCATAAGAACATTCAGATGGATTACTAAGTCTGAAATACTGAGAACTTGAGGCTTAGTCCCAGGACAGAAAAAAAGCACAACTTTCTGAAGACATTCCTATCCTGGTAAATGTACCATATACAAATGCACATACATTTTGATTTAGACCTGAAAATTTTACCTGATTTCTCAATACCTATTTGTAAAGCAGGAGTGAAAACATCTCCCTATCTATTGCTGATGTTCTTTGGAGCACAGGGGAAGTGAAGGCATTTCTTTACCAACAGGTACAAAATCTGTTGTACATAAGAGCTCAAAAATTAGAAGCTATTATGGCTAAAGCAACCAGTATTCCTATACAAACATGTGACATCAAGGATACAGTAAATGTATGTCTAATAAGTCTGACTCCATGGGAAATTGAACAGGCTTTCTTCAAAACACAAATATTCTCCCCTACTTTTAAAATACATCGTTTTTTAATGGGGATCTCTAATCTTATGCCACTGTTGTTCAGAAGTGTATATTGATCAGTAGCATATATTTATTGTACCAACAACTTAATCAGAATATCACAAAAATCATCTAATATTTCTTGATGTGGCAGCAACAAATAAAAAGACTTTAGTTCTAACCCATAAATGCTATTTGTTCATTAAGGAACCACAGGGGTTCATTTAATGTAATTTTTTTTCTTTTACTTAAAATTTTATTTTATGGACATTTAGACTTAGAAAAAAATTAAAATTACCTACTGACAACTTTTGTTTCTCACAGGTGTTTTGCACAACACAGTCCGTATTAGTTATACTATTTAGTTTTATTCAGTTTTAGTCTAAACTCATTGCATTTTCTCAGAAGGGACTGATACAATCATGCAGAGGCCAAATTACAAAGGCTGAATGTTAACTATTTTCAAATTCTTCTGAAGCTTGTAAATACTTCTAGTTGTTTATTTGTGACATAGCACTATGCAGTGACTCAGTGTTTGTCTGATGAATGCTTTAACATTTCACAATTTTATGAAATTGCAGTGCTGTCCTTTTTCACAGCTTATTTTAATATTCCTAAGAGCCCCTTCAATTCTAGTCTTTTAGGTCTTGTTTGGAAAAACAGCAATCAAATTGATTTTGGAGTAAAGAGATGGGATGCTGATCATTCGAGATTAAGCAAATAACTCCTCTTCCCATTTATGGAGAAAAGATACTGTGTGATTTTGCTTCCTTCTGAAAACACCTGGCTAATCATTTTGACAGGAGAATATTACAAAGGAAAACCATACACAAAAACCCAGGAACTGGTTGCAAAAGGGTAGCTTCAAAAAGTGCAACAACCGTAGAAGTTCACATTCCCTGGCCACAGCTAGGTGCTTTCTAGTCTCATACATCAGGAACAAAATCCATGACTTGCACCAGGAAAACAGAAGGCAAGCAGATAAGAAAAACAGAACACAAATAAGCAAGCAGCACAGAAAGCCCTGGCCAGTATTAGGGTTTGCTTCCCCTCATTTCCCCAAAGTGCCTTTCACCACATGAACTCTGCTGGGGCTCTCAGGGAGCTCTGGCTTCAGAGCCCAAAGCAGGAGGACAGAAGGAAGGGAAGCAAGCACAGGTAAAGCTCCCAGCTGAGATACTGCAAGTCACTATGCCTCAGGGTGAAGCATCCTCTTTCATAACACTGCAGGGTATTTTTGCTGCCAAAACTACAGACAATAAAAGTACGGCACATCTGGCAGCAGAAAGGAAATCTGGAACCCAAGGAAAATTTTGTTTGACATTAGCATAAGGGCATAACTTCATTCTGTATCTATGCATCCTCAAGCTTATTCAACTGGATGTGATAAAAGGGGAGATCTGATCTCTATTATCTTAATGCTCTCTAATTGCCTATAGCCATTTAATGGTTACTCTTCCTTCTTATTGCTTTCACATAGGAGTAAGTCCATATCTAAGAATGAAAACAAGGAATGTAAGAGTCAACACATAGTGAATAAAAAATTCTACCCCAGGCAGTTAATTTTCTCTGTCCTTTTCCCTTCCCACTGAACTTCTGCTGGTGCACTCAATGTCAAGGCAATCCATGAGGGACATCAGAGAGCCCTAGCTAGTGCTTGCATAGGTGGGCTTGATAAAACACAGGTACATTTCAATGACTTGTTTTCAGACCTTGCATCTAGTTTACTTTATTTTAGCTTATAAAAGCTGCCACCATTTTTTAACTACAGTTGGTGTCATGCCACTCAAATCATGCAAGATAACATGGAATAGAACTGTGATTTTCTCAAAGGCTGCTTACAGAGAACAATTTTTGCGCAGAGCTATGATCTGGCACAATGTGTAAGCCCAGATGGGGCATTTTTGGTGGACAGTGATCTCTGTCTTTTCAACTGACTTTTGATAAGGCTTTCCACAGGGTGACAGATTGAAAAGCCCATCACAATGATCCCACTTACATGTTTCTTAGATTTTTTGCCTTTCCTCTGGCTTTAATATACATGAATGTTGGGAAACAGCAAGTAATAAGATATGCAGCTCAGTGGGAAACACATCTTGGGAGTATAAAAATAGTAAGCAAAGCATGTAAAGGGTACTTTATATACCCACATATATTTTCTACAAAGCAAAATGAATATAGGCTTTTCCCATCACATTCCCTTACCCCTGAGAGTTCATTTTTTATTACAAAGACACTCTAATAAGCATCCAAATATATGTTTAAAAAAGCCACTTAGTGTATGACATCCATAGAGATTAGGGAGAATTTAAACTTTTCCAATTTTTTAGAAAAAAATACAGGTTCTCAGCATATTTGGATAGCAATGGGAAGAGATACACAAGAGATACATAAATGTTTCTATTAATCTCTTATTTTGTGTTCCAGTATTTGAGTAATCAATACTAAGTTAATCTATCTACAATGAGTATATAAAATTTTAGATTATTTATTAATCTATATTAATAGAAATTTAAGGTGATAAGAATGCTTTCCTATTATTTGAATTGTCTCAATCCCGGTATAAGAGTCTTTACATAAATTAAACCTCTGCATATCTACAGACTGGAAGTTATTGCAAGTGGAGTCTTAATGTTAGCTGTGGGCCTAAGTCAAAATACACTTGAATTTTTAAAAACCTTGACCTGGATCAGAACTTAGGGCTTGAGCACAATTGTAAACGTCTGTATGTTGGTAAACAAGGGTGAGTTATTGTGTTGAAGATGTATATCTGATAAAGTTGATAAAGTGGAAAAGTCATGCTGCACTGACCAGTTAATCCACTACAAATCAATTGTACAATACACCTGTACCAGTTTAACTGTAATTATGCAACTAACTATTTACTATTTATATTCTAAGGTAAAAGATACAGATAAACCTATATCCTTGGAGATACAACTTCACTGTGGCATTCCCATTCCCAGATCTGCTGCTGAAACTAAAGAAGAATATCCAGATCAAGATGCAAACTTAAAGGTTTCCAAAGGCTAGACCTGGGTTTTACTTGGCCTGTAGTCAGAAGAGCTAACATTTTATGGATGTTATCTATTCTAGAAAATTTTCTTGTTCATTTGCCTACCCAGATGTGCTGAAGACTCTTTCACGTGTGCTGCAGAATGCTGACATCTCCTGTTGAAATAACAGGACTTCAGCATGCACAACAGCACCCAGAATCACACAGTAACTGAGCTTGGAAGGAACTTCTGGAGATTGGCGATTCCAGCCCCTGGCTCAGGCCGGGTCAGCCACAGCTCTGCATATGCACACCTCCAGTGCACTAACTCAGTGGCACAAGACCAGGGTTACAACTGGTCACAAGTCAAGGACACGCAAAGAAGAGAGGGCTTGCTGCCTTGTGTTCAGAACACCGCAAACAACTTGCAGTGTTTAGTCTTACAAGAGGTTTAATTACACTGCAGGAATCTGTTTGCCAGCATCATGTGCTTGACTGCCAAGTAATGCCTGGGCTGAGCCGTGCGGAAGGGCTGCCTCGGCAACATTTACCATTTATGGTGTTTAAATATCAGCCTGGCTCACAGGCTTATAACTCAACTGAGCTGAGCAGAATGCTTAACTCAAAAAACTCTGTGTAAGTAAGCTCAGAGAGAGAAGCAACAGATTCCACTAAAACCTCTCAAAGCAAGACTCAGGTTCACACACAGATCTTGGTTTTGAAAAGAGTTTCACATCTTCAAATGCTTTCAGTGTAAACAAATCCACCAGATCTAATGCTAACAATGCTATCAACTGAAAAATTAAGAGATTTTAAAGGCAGAAAATTGATATGAAGACACACATTTGTCTTCCTGTGAAGTGTTTTTTCCTCAGGCCTGAAGTGATACAGTCAAAACATTTTCTGTGAGTTTTTCATTACAAACTTGATTTATAATGGCATAAAATAGTATGAAACCTTTATGTTCCTGAGACATGCAGGAACATTTCTGCTTTACTAAAGATCTCAGGTTGGTATGCCATTTTGCAAACTTAGGTCATGAAAACTAGGTGCTCAGTGACCTAGCTATGTTCTTTACACATTTATCTCCCATCATTTATTTTTGCAGTTATAATCTGTTTTTTGTAAATGTAAGGTAAGATTCAAATATCCTTGGGAGATGTTTTCACTGAAGAGCTGGGACAAGTTACAGTGTGTATGCTGTCCTTTCATTACACAAAAAAACTGTTAACCTAAGACTGACAATGCCCTAAACCTGTACTAGTCAGGGTAGTTGGAGATATACAAAGGAGGCCGAGTTTCACTTTATGTTGTCTGGCAATCTCTTGATTTTACTCTGGGCTAGTCTTCCAGCCCTATCCTGCAGCTCTGTGTAATCTCCTTCTTTCCCAAGTCTTTCCTCTGGATGGCATATCACCAGGTCATCAGCATTTTAACCTGTTCTGTCTGTTCGGTTTGTTCTGCAAACTAACTGAGTTGTTCCAGTTGAGCACTGGAACAGACTCCCCAGAGAAGTGGTCACAGCACCAAGCCTGTCTTGAGTTAAAGAGCCATTTGGACAAGTCTTTCAGGCACATGGTGGGATTCTTGGGGTGTCATGTGCAGGGCCAGGAGTTGGACTCAATGATCCTGATGGGTCCCTTCCAACTCGGCACGTTCTGTAGTTCTGTGCAACTGAGCGAGAAATCCCACTATCAAAAGGCTGGCTCCACCTCCTGATGGATTGGGAGGACAGTCAGAACAGAACAGACTATCTCAGTTGAATGGGGCCTACAAGGATCATCTAGTCCAGCTGCCTGACCAATTCAGAGAAGACCCAAAGTTAAAGCCTTATGTTTGGGACATTATCCAAATGCCCCTTAAACACGGACAAGCTCAGGGCATTCACCACCTCTTCGGGAAGCCTGTTCCACTATTTGATTATCCTCTCAATAGAGAAATGCTTCCTAATTTCCAGTCAGAACCTCCTCTGGCACAGCTTTCAACCATTCCCATGAGTCCTATCACTGGATCCCATGGAGATCTGCACTTCCCTCTCCAGTTTTCCTCCTCAGGAGGACACTCAATTTAGAGTGCAAAGGTCACAGATACAAAGTAGATGTCTGGGTTCACAGCAGATCACTTTGCAGTCAGCAGACCGAATTCCTCACTGACAGTCTTGCTGGAAGCTTCTGCAGCCAAAGAGGTGTTTGCTTTCGCCTTCAGAACTGTCTGCCTTATTAATGACTAAACCTGTTTGCCAGTTATTTACATCAAGTAATTGCTCTTTTGTCACTGTCACAGACAGCAACTCCATGGAAGGCCTGAGAGCCTGTATACCTACCAAATCCATTTATAAGGCAGCTCAGCTGCTAACAAATTCCCCAGCATTGGATACCTTCCTGGCATGGAGAACTGCAGAAAAGGTGCTTCATCTATGCTAGATCAAGACAGGTCAGCTCCACAGTGAACATATGCATTCTACTAAGGCAGAATTTCACCTTCACATGTATAATATCCATTTTTTTGTGTGGTTGCCCAGGTAGATTTAAATTCAATTGCAGGGAATCATGATGTATAGAGATACCACTTCCATTTGAAAAAAAAAATGGGCTGTGCATGACTTGAAATGCAACAGAAGCACAGTAGAATACCTGATGATGCTACTGATCTAAAGACTTACAGCCCTTTCAGCCTTTCCCTCCTCTGGCAAATCCACACTGGCAACAGAGTTAGTTATCCTCTGGTAATATTAAAATAGTTCTGCTCCTTTCTTCGTTGAGAAATCAAAAGGATACTGTACTAAGAATGCTGTTAGGGAATCCCTCAAAGACAAATAAGACTCAGATTGAGAGCAAAGAAACCAAATTTGAAGTTAGACTAATATAAAGGGGGGGAAAAAAAGAAAAAAATACATTTTATTTCTGGGTAAAAGTTGGTGTCAGAAAGGAATTCTAAAGCAAAACCTGTTTGGCATGTAAGTCCATAAAAGATAAGGTAGCTCTAGTATAGAATTGTTTGTGATCAGTTGTCTCTTCCTGATTAATTTATATTAAAAATATCTCAAACCAAGATATTACCCGGGGGGTGAGACAATCTGTGTATGTGGACCAACAGTGAAACCTTCATCAAAATGAAGCTGCAGAGAAGCACTTCCAGTAGTACACAGCTATACAAGGTTCCTACCCTGTGTTCTGTTCCTCTGCTGCAAAGGAATGATGGATGCTTCCTTTAGGCAGCTTCTGGAGAGTTTTAAAAATCAAACTAATCCTATGAGATAGTTTGATGGCTGAATGTTTGGGGTCCTATAAGCTAATCCACATCAGCTGCTCTTGAAAACATTCTTTGGGGTACCATCATGCCCATGCTTTCAAAATTACTCCAGCATCTATTCAGTGAACAGGTTTTGTAAGTATTTTGATGACTTCTGCTTTTCAGCTGAAACTTAGAGCACTACAGAATTTGGCAGTCCAAGCTAGGACAAGTTTTCCCCTTGGTCAATGCAGGGCCATTCTCGAGACTGTTATAGTAACCATCTGTTTTCTGTCATTCTGGTACATAGTAACTTAATGATCACAGTATTTGATCACACATCACAGTTGATATAGGGGTAAGGCCCTTCTTTTCAATTTTTTTTTTTTTCTGTCAGCAACTCATCTTTGTATTTCATTTATAAGAAATGTTAATGCAATTTCTGACATTTAAATTTTTCTCACTCTGCAAGCAATCATCCCTCATTTGCACCTAAATTTCGTTCCTCTTTTTCTGGAAGTGATTTATATCAAGAAACTGTCTTTAGAGTGCATTTTAATATTGATGGCACATTTTCTATCATTAACACCTTTCACATATGTTTTGCTTTTGTCCTTCAGTTTTGGTCTCTAGCTGGCATTGTGTTTCGTGTTTGATTCTGAGGTGCTGCAAGAAGGCAATTAAAAAAAAAAAACAATTCCAAACTTAGTCTTACAAGGTTATGGCTGTTGATGAACCATACAGAGTGCTGGACTGAGAACTTTGGGGCACTCCTGAAAGCTTTGAAACAGCATTTCTTTGATGCTCATGACCGTTTACCTCTGACTTTACAATACAGTAACAAAACCCCTCTCCCTTGCACTTAGTGGTCTGAAACCAATTCTCACATAGTCAAGGGGTTCCACCAGGCTACTGGTCTGGAACACCTTTTGAACATTAAACAGGACTAGACTGGCCTATTTTGCAAAGTCATCTGTAGTCCTTTATGTTACGCTTGAAATACAGCAAAATGTTTTCAAATAAGAAGTGACTTTGAAAAGCTGTCACAAATATTTCATAACTGCAGGCAAGCAAGACAATGTTCTTTGTTTACCTTAGGCAGAAATATCTTTCTCAGAGACACAAACCTGTTACCTCTCAATTAAGTCTTCAAAGAGAGGCTGCTTATTGCAGTGATAACCTTCTTTAAACGATTAATGTCTAAGAAGGGTCATTCTGAGACAGAAAGAAAAACAACTCACGATCTAAAGACAGCATCTCTCATGACTGAAGGAAAAGATTCCTACCTGAAAGCTTTTCTTCCACCTGGTTATATTTTATGGTCCCACTCACACCAGAGGGAAGTGTGACAGGAACAAAACAAACTGGTTTCTCAGAAAGCATCTCCCTTGGCTGCTCTGATAAACTGGTTACAGCAGGGACTGACAGGCTTTCAGGTGCCTCTAATCTGCTCGTCCAGTGATCAATGAATGGCTACAGTAATCGGCTTGTAGGGGCTACAGGCTTCCCAACATAGACACTTGTGCTGGGGAGGCTGCACTGAAAAAAAAGCATGAACAGAAAGAGGTGGGGGAGAAAGGGGAACAGATGTGAGTCTAGGAAAGTGCACTGCTGGCAGGGCAGGAGAAATGAGGTCAAGAGTCCATAAGCAGGAGCAGCAGTATCTGCTGAATAGTGTTTGCTTACAAAGAGTATTAGGCCTGTATTAAAAAAAAAAAAAAAGCAGTGTGCAGAAAACGAGCATCAGCAAAATGTGTGGCTGCAGAGCATTAGAGCCCACAGAAACACCATGGCTGCCAGCCTGCCCTGCTCCTCTCTCTACCCCACACCTCATATGCTCTGTCTTGGAAACAATCAGTGATGCTGCTGCCTGGTGGGAGGAGGCTGGAGAACCCTCAAGGAGTGTGCAGTGGGTCAGGTATTTTGTTTGTCCCTTACTGCAGAACTGCAAGACAGAAGGACATTCTTCCAGGACTCAGCCCTAGCATAGCAAGCACTCCAGCTTTATGCCAGGCCTAGACAAAGCTGGACAAGACAGTCACCTACCTCTCTCACATGCAGAATCTGTTTGTAGAACAAGAGAAGCTTCCCACATGCAGCATTGATTTGGTTTGGCACAACAGAGCCCATCATATGTCCCACCCCTCTTCCCACTCTCCCTGCAGTCCACAGACATGTGTAGCACACTCAGGTATTGGTGTGAATGTCAGGTAATTAAATAATCCCTTTGACACAACATCTCTACAGGTGGATCCTATAGTTCCTTACCAGTGATTAGTTAACTGACAGACAAGCACATATCAGAAGGTTTATCTCAGGAAGCAGGCAGACCTGAAGAACTGTCACCATTCCTGAAGAGCTGGCCTTACCTTCCAACTATACCAGTAATTACCACTACCTGCCTTGTGTTTATACTCTTATTGTCACAGCCTCAGCAAAGCACTAACACCAGCTAACTACACAGGTTCATCCAAAGTCAATTAACTTCTCCTCACCTCAGTTTCCTGTTAATAAAAAACCTGATTAAAATATTCAACCATCCTGATAAAAACCTGATTAATAGATACATAATAAATAGATTCATAACTTATTCATAACCTGATTCATAAATTAATAAATACGCTTAAGCATCTGCAATCCCCATCAGTATATAATCACAATATATTTTGGATGTCCTGAATGTACCCTGCATATCCCTGTTAAGGGCTGGTTGGTTTGTTTGTTTCTCAAGTGGGATCCTGGTGTATTTAAAAATGGCTTGTATACTTATTTTCATGTCATAGAACAATATGAAAATTGTAATATGAAATGTGAACACCAAATACAACAACTTGTAGATACAATAACAGGAACAAATCAGTTATGCACATGTTGTTTAAATATTTTAAAAAGATTGTGCATCAGCTCCAAAGCCTCCCAAATTTTGATTTTTCTGTGTATAAAAAACAGTGCATAAGAAAAAAAAATCCAAGGATTTTGAGAGTAGCAAATGGTACCATTTCAGAAACATCTATAATTGAATGTTTGAGTAACACTGAACCGTGTTTCTCCCCTCTCAGGTTTACTTACTTAGGCCAATTAATCTAGCATTTACCCAGTGCACCCTACTCACTTGAAAGTTCAGTTAGAAAAAATTCTCACGGTGAAGACATTTTTTCTTCCCAAGAAGTACCTCTCAGTCTCTGCAGTTCATCTCTACCTGTGTTTCAGCTGTAAGAAACTGCTGACAGAGGCGAGACAGCTGTCAGGGTTCAATCTCGTCTACTTAGTCTTTTACGAGGCCAAAATCAGCTTCACCTGGATTAACTTGGTTTCTCCACAGACTACCTAATGGATCTACCCCACTTTACTCAGCCTTCCTATCACTTACTTAAGTAGAGAGATCTGAAGTGATCTGAAGATGTTAATTGCTCATTCTAAATAAGCAGAAGACTGATTAGTTTGAATTTTTTAGATCACTGCATTTCTTATGCCCCATCCATATGAAGTGTGGGACCTTTTTTGACACAGTGCCAAAAGCCTCCTACAAACAACTAAGTACCTTCACTGTTTTTCATACAAATTAAGGAATAACACTGAGGTTGCTCAGTGCTAGACAGAATTTATCCTGCTTAATAATAAGGAAGCAAAAGACAACCATAAATGAATGTGAGACTGATGACTTAGAAGGAATGCTATGCCACAATTAGCCTAGCTAATTATCCAGGGCCCAATGCAAAGCATACTGAGAGTACTGGAAAAATTCCCACTCTTGTATTTAACTGGATTTGGAAGAGTAACCCTTTGTGGGGCAAAGGGCCTTTAAAAATGTTGTTATAATTACCCCATAAAAGGAAATTTCCCTAAACAAAAGCAAAGCAACAGATTTTACAAAGGGCAAAGAATGCACAGAATTTGATCAGAAAATATAGTATGTGGCTAGATAACACCTGTAACCTACTAGCAGGTTTAAGTACCATTTTGTACTATAATTCAGCTGTGAACAGAACAGTTTGATATTGACTATACTTGCTAACTTTTCTGGGTTATCTGTGAGCTGAATTTAATTTAGAAAAATAAAATTGAGTTTTACTCTTAAGACAGACCATTCACTCCAGGTAAAGTTTCCCCAGTGATGATGGCAGATCCTTGCTGCAGTAGAATAGCAATGCCAAAAATGGCAATATGAAGTGAAATGTAGACCTAGACAGACTCAGAGATGTGTCCAAGGACCACAATAGCAAGTTAAGGAAAAGCTGGATTATGACACAGTCTGACACCGATGATATGCCAGGAACATCCATTCCTTCTTAGATTAAATACAAATTACTTTTCACATACAAAAGGAAAATATTTCCGTAACAATGAATGAACAGAGCACTGCATGAACAAACTGAGCATGAAACCTGACATCCATAAATCAGCTTGGAGACAAAGAGGAAATGGAGAGAGATGGGTTACAGTTCAAAAACAATTTTACAGACTTTATTCTAAAAGTCACTGTCTGGTCAGGAGAAGATTTTTGAAGTTTTCTCCCT
The DNA here is from genome assembly GCA_013398175.1 of Climacteris rufus. Taxonomy (NCBI): domain Eukaryota; kingdom Metazoa; phylum Chordata; class Aves; order Passeriformes; family Climacteridae; genus Climacteris; species Climacteris rufus. The sequence continues at coordinate 2,304,673 of VZRZ01003586.1, forward strand.
TTCTGCACATACAACCATTTTCTGTTGTAATCTCTTTGCACAAGCTGAGAATTTAGAGAAGCCTTAGTAGCAACATTTTGAGACTCAGAGAACTCCAATGCCAATAAGCTTTTGCTAGAGGTTCTGATGGAAAAATATACATTAACAGATAAGAGATTTGGAAATTAGATTTTAAATTTGGTACTTTTGGTATTTTTGACAGAAAAATCCACATTGATCTGAGTTTTGGGGAAAGTTACTGTAATCCTCATGGCAACAGGGACATGAGTTTTAGGGAAGAAGCAGAGGGGATAGCTAAAGCTGTAAAAATATTGAACATGTGGCTTTACAGCCTGTCATGTATGTTCTTAATTCTGCTGTTGTTCTTCCCCCTTCCTACTCCATGACTCCCAGAAAAGACAATGGGATGCAGATGAGAGAAACTAACTCCCTGTGATAGTGGCAATGCAGCTTTCTAGCCCCAGACTATCTAAAGTGCAGGAGGAATCCAACACAGTGCAACAGCGACTACGTGGCCTGAAATAGCTCAGCAGAGTACACAAGCCCAGGGAAAGGCTTGCTCACTGCTGCTCCCACGTTTGCATTGCCTGTCAGCCCTAAAATAACTCAGAAATGCTCAGTAAGAGGGGGGCTGTCCCTTTGGTTTCTGAGTCCCAGTGAAGGATCAGCAGGTCCTGTGTCAAAGACAGCACCCTCAATTGGCCCTTAGCTAATGCAGATGAAATGCTTCAGAGAAATTATAAATGATAGCTTGGAGAACTGATTAGTTTCAGGCTTATTTTAAGTCAATGTTTTCTTACTTTGTGTCAATTTTCAGGAGAGGAGGGTGGGGAGGGAACGACTGTATTTCTATTTTGGTAATCAAGAAATTAACTCATAGATTTACCAGAGTTACTTTGTTTTCATTTTAGCCTTGTCATACAGACAGAATAGGGTCAGGCACAGCACAGAAATGCTGTAGACAAACACCTCAGAACACTGGTAAACAAAGACAAATCTTGAGATCCCAGGGATCAGGGTGCGTTTCCCACCAAACTTCATGTACAAATTTAGGGCAGGTATAATTTAGTCATACACAAAAGGAATAGTTCCTTTGGCAGCTGTCACTCAGCAGTCTGTTGGACAGGCAGTGACAAACTATTATAACTTTGGGAAAAAATAATTTGCAGGTAACAATACCAAATATAGGCTTGATTGTACAGGGAGGGAGAGTGTGAGGGAGGGGGATTGAAGAGAGAGGCAGGGGGGGATCATCTCCAGGCCATGAAACAAAACACCTGTATAAACTGATGCCAGGGGAGAGTGAAAGAATGAAGACCATGATATTGATGGATACTACCTCACTGTTGAATTTATCCACAGAATTCTGTCATCTCTTGTCTTCATTTTGAACCCTGGTCTTTTAGACTGTGTTTGTTTAGATCCTAGCACAGAATTATGGTTTTCATGAAGAAATCAATTCTGTCAAATCAGCACTGTGTCAGATTTCTGAGACAACAGGTCACCTCGATTGCTTACTACAATGTTCTTCTGGTACTTTCACTACCATAATTTGACTTATTTAGAGTTACACTGCTCCCAGTTAGCTGATACCTGCTTGTTCAGAATTATATCTGATAAACCCTAGGAACAGAACAAGAATATTGACATTTGCTATCATAATTGCAGTCCCTGACACTGGTTTCTGTGCTCTGCCTTTGAAGAGAAAGGACCAGAATCTGCCTTCTCCCTGTAACATTCTGTGCCTGATGGGTGATGTTGGTGATACTGCAGTTATTTTTTTTTCAGCAGTGACAGTCCTTTCTTACACTGGTAAACCTCTTCCAGAACAGCCTCACTGCTCTGTCCACTAAGCCCTTGGTAAGTGTTAAAGCATGAATACCTTTTTCTGAAACATGCTTATTGATATACACTCCAGTCCTTAAGCCCTTAAGTTGCACACACCTCCAAGGGAGAGAAAAGGCACCCAGCTTACAAAAGCTTAGAAAAACTATGGAATCCAATTACAACCACCTCTGTTCAGGATACAATACTATTTTTGCTTAAAAATATTATAGTTATATGATTTTAGTAATTACAATAGGCTAAGATATTCACCTTTGACTGTGACCTGAGCACTGCAAGATGCCTGTCCTGTGTTGTTTTCAGCCAGACAGGTATAAATTCCATCATCTTCTGGTAGGGCATCTTGGACAGTCAGTTTTGCAACTCCATCTTCAAAAGTGGAATGGGCATATTGAATTGGCTGGTCTGCAGACAGAAAGGAAGAAATTTGACTTAATACATCAGCCACGAATTTCGGAAGTGCATCCAGTTTTCAGTGAAATCTGGATGCCTAACACCAGCCAGCATATTAAAGTGCAGAGCTAAATCCCACTCTCTGGTGCACAGCCACTGCTCTCTAGTGACTACAACCTGAAGCATCCCAAGCACAAAGCATAACAAAGCTCACCATCAGATTCACTGGGTGCTACCTTGAGTAACAGCAAGAGGAGAAAAGTTTATCTTTGCATTTTGGATGGATTCTCTCCCAGTTGGATAAGATAAGAAATGTGTGTTTGCTTCACACATTCTCTGCATATTGTAATTCCACTGAAATTAGATAAAATGCAGATAAAACTAGAAGTGCAGAATCTGTGGGGCATGGAGAAGCACTTAAAGTCCTTCAAGAGGCACTTTTTAGTGGAAGATATTCTGAGAGAGACAGTAAAATCTGTGAGGGAGTCAAGAGGTTGATTTACAGAATCAGTCAATCTACACTACAGTATGTCCAGTAATAGAAGGGTACAGTCTGATCTGTGGTGATGTGACTATTAAAGAAGTTCATTTAAAGAAACTGGTTCCTTGAATTGGTTTGGAACATGCTTAAATATTAGTATAGATGGCTTAAAGTTGCCTTGATATTGTTTCAGGAACTGTCATCAATCTCAGCCTTACTTTCTGAAAGGCTTCTGCAATCTGTTTTCACAATATTAAATAGTTTCCACTACTGACTCATCTTTGGTTGCTTTCCCAGTGTATGCAATACTAAAGACAGCCTTACACCTGTGCATAAACATCATGCTGAAAAAAGAAATTAGGGTCAACTAAGAGAAGAGGATGAAACAGTAGAGAAATTGTGCAGGACTAAATTGAAGATGTCTGCTGCTTGGGCGTTCATGGTCAAAAGGAAAGATCAAAGCTGATTTAATTGCCAAAATAATTCTAAAAAGATAAGGACACAGCTCTGGGGTTTCTGTGAAATGAGCAGGATAAATTAAATGATGGGCCAGATTTTTCTGTCATCTCTGGCTTTCAGCAGTAGCAAACTCATCTGTGCACTACCTATCTGCATACAAAGTTTCATTCTGAAATACAAACATGTCAAAATCAGCTTATATACTTGCATATATTATAAAATGTAGTAGATAATTTGTTCCTTTCCTGCTAAGCCATCTGTTTGTTACGTTAGCAAATTTTCTACTGCATGAAAAATTGGGGTGAATATTTAATCAACTACCCAGAAGACCCCAGTTTTAGAATAAAGTCTCTCCAACCTTTGTAACAGGTCACTTATTCTTAGTGCTGGTCCCTCTGAGCTCACTTTCACTCAGCTACACGGAGATTGTTATAACTATTGTGTTGAACCACACTATTTTGTATGTGGGAATAGCACTGCATTCAAAAATGTACATGTAGAGCTAAAGCCCAAGCAGACAAAGCTTTCTGTAAGAGGACATGAGGCCCTGGACTGCTTTCCTGGTCCAAGTAGAGAGTATCTAACCTGACAGGGATCCTGTCTGGCATTCTGACATGGAAACTATTACTGGTGCCAAATGATGCTATGGTGCTGGATCAGAAAAACACTCAGGATAAAAGCTGGATCATCAAAACAGAGCAATACATTTTATTTCTTTTGTAAGTAAGTAAATAAATAGGGGAAGTGTTCTGCATGGAAAAACAAATGTGGACTCCTTCACCATGTCCTCAAATTTTGTCAGGGTTATTTTTCACTCCAGCTCCCAACAAAACTAAAACTGGCCAACTTTTAGCATCATTCATGCAATACTGAATTCACTTACAGAATGGCCTTTTCATTAGACCCCAGAAAAGAAACACAAGCATTTCAGCCCTTAGGAATAACCTGCAGTAAGATTCTAAGTTCTGTGCATAGTACTTATATTTTGATGTAATAAAAACAACTCTCCCAGTAGTGAAACGTTCTCTTCTCCAGAGGCAGAACAGTCAAATCTCCAGGACAGCTTGGCAGCAGGAACAATAACAAAAAATACCTTTCTGCTGGCATGTTATGCCTGAAGAAAGGAAATTTTCCCCTGGCCCATTTATTAAAAGCTTTCTGGACAAATCACAAAGCTATCCTAAAACCAAACACTACTCAGAGAATTGTTATGTTAAAGTCATGGTCATACTGTTTTTAAATTCAGCAGGAAGAGGTTCAGTTCAACTCTGGGAGGAAAAAACCCCACACAGAAAGCAATATGAATAGAAAGGTACTTGAAACAGTCATACACTCCGTATTCCTGCAATTGAAAAGTTACCCAGAAAGTATTAAAAAAAGATAAAGTAAATTGGAGTTACACTCTGAAGTATTGTCACAGAGAGCAGATGCAAAATGTTATTTATAAGGCTTTGGTGAGGCCAGAACTAAAACATTAGAAGACTCCTTTCAGGGAAGTTGCCAGTAAATCAGTGAAAATTTGGCAAGAAATTTAAAATAAAGGTAGAGTGAGAGCAAAAGGATAAAAGAACCATCATGATAAAGTTGGAAAAATGCTTTCATGGTGGAGTTGCAGAGAAGAGTAGAGTTCTGATAAAATTCATAGTTCAGTCAGGTAGCTCTTATTTGTGCAGTCTTTATGAATACAGAAAAACTACTCATCCTCACAGACGCTAAGAAGTAATTACAGACAATGCAGAGGATATATCATTTATTTTTTGTCCTGGGTGACCTGAAGGGGAGGTCAATACGTATAATGCTTGGAAAATGTTTTGAATTCATATGTAGTCACAGCTGGCAAATACTCTTGGTATCTAAAGTAGTACTTGTATGTAACATTGTACAAGAAGTAGTTGCAAGGCTTTTAGTTCTCAGGTGGTGTGGATTCTGTGGAGGTTGGGGAAGGCAGGCTGGGCACCATGCAGCCTGTTAAGTGTCTAGGGATGGCCAGCTTGGAAAGGAGCATGTTCTGCTTTCTTCCTTTTTTTTCCCTATTTGTTTCTCAAAGCAGCCTTCTCTTCATGTTTCTCATGATTGATAAGTTGGTCTTTACATTTATTATTTCACCAAGATACACATCCTTTCCTCACTATTCTGCTCAAAAATTAATTCTGTTTTTTTGTCATTGTCATGCTTGGAAGACAATTTGCATTTGATATTTTCTAGTGAACTTTACACATCATGTCCCATATGACTTTTATTTCTATGGAGTTCTGTGAAAGTGCAGCATTTTGAACAGTAATGGGATTGCTCACAGCAGAGTGCTTTTTCCTCTGTCATAGACTACCAGTTGTGAGTACAAAAAGCTTTGTATTCCAAACATGGACAGCAGATGCTAACAACCTTTTTTTAAAACAAAATTGATCGGCCTGCCTCAAATTATATACTGTGAATATACTGTTTTCTTCATATGGCCAGTTGATGAAAGACTCCGCCGTGTCATTTTGCCAAAAGCACTGTTAAGTCTGCTTGGAGCAATATTTCAAAACTAGCAGCACAACTTTCTCCTTTATATGATCATGGCTATAAATACGAGAAGTTTGTAGTATCTAGCTAGGTGGTAGACAGGAAGGAAATATTTGCATTTAAGTGGATCTCATAATAGCCAATTTGATTCTTAAGTAAAATAACGAGCCTAGAAGTGTACATGGAATTATCAACATTAAGCAATGGTTTATAATCCATTCAAGTTTGTATCAAAATGGTATATAAACAGTTATGTCTCACAATCATATGCAAGACAGAAAAGCATTAAACTACAGTGATATGTTTTAGGAGTCTGGAATTAAAGTCGTATATTATTCTTTAGAATAATATATGATGTCCCTAATTTTTATTATTATGAGAGTTTTTTGTGCTTCTGTTATGCAGACTCATCACTGCCTTTTGATTTAAGAGCAGAGTTAATGCACTGACTCTCACTTGCAGAACCGTAATGGTTTGAAATCCACCTACCTGAAAAAAGCCCCCCACCTGCATTTACCTCCCTGAGGTATCAATCCAATTGCAGCATTGGAAGCTTGGATGAAATGTAAACATCGTTATACCTGGACAGGGGCAGACTTGTGAGTTTGGTGAGAAGAAAGGTCAGTGTAAAACAAACAACCTGAAAAAAAGCAGGGGGGCACAATGCATGACAAAAACATGTTGCTTATTTATCTCTAGGCTGTACTTTTCAGGAGACAACAGTCTTCTGATTAGAACACGGTTACATAAATGGAGGCCCTGTATCTATGCCTGATGAGCTGTAAGTCATTTGAAAATCAACCCAAAGTCAGTCATCTGAGACAGGAAAATGCTCTGTATGTGAAGATAACTGAGTATAACTACATCATTCAATGATGGGAACACTATGAGTGAGGGTACCTTGGAATATGGAGATGAAATGACTGACTCAGAATTGCTCCTGAGCTGCAAAACAATTCTTGCACAGCCAAACAGAGATTCTACTCACATCTGCAAAGGAGAAACTTGAGAGTAGCTGTTAGAGAGAGAAACAAATTATGTCCAAAGGGAGGGTGTCAGAACCTTTACTCACATGTTTTATGTTGTAAATAAAGCACTGGCCTTTCTATTCTAGACATGGAGTTATTGGGAAGGAGAACAGCCCTGACTGTGGGAACATACCAATCTCAAGGTCATGGTTCATCTGCCCTGCCACCTTTTTCAGTTATCCCATTTACTTTGGAAAGCTAAAGAAAAACAGAGATCATGTGCAAATAATTAATTTTAAAATAATCCTGGAGGAAATTTCTTTATGGCAAAGTATTCTGTTCTTTCCTTATAACTACACACACACACACACACAC
>VZRZ01003586.1:2311794-2354799 GCA_013398175.1 Climacteris rufus
CTTCAGGAGTAAAAGAAGTGATCAAGGGTTAAGATGAATAAATTTTTCTAGTCTTTCATAGATATGGCTTTAAATGGAAAGAGTCCTTAGCCAAAACATGTAGTGCCTGGATCTCTGAAATCATTTGGAATGACTGGTCTTTGGACCTAACTCTGGTATCAAGAGGAAGTTAAAGAAACTATGACTGTTCAGTTGTGTAATCAGGGCAGGATAGGAGATTATATGGTCTTAAAAAATATGTTACTTTTTTTTTTTACTCAGCTTTAGGCATATGTTGGAATCTCAAGGAACATATTTCTAGCTGAGAAGCAACCAGAAGAGCTGTGATTTCAAGATCTTGGAAACAGAGCTACTAATACCAATTATGACCTGCCCAGCTGATGGAAGGGTGGAATCAGGCATTGGTTTTCTCCCTACTGTAAAAAGTACAATACTGCACTTACACTGAAAATCATAAGCATATGTATTGAAAAATTAATGATTGCTTGCTTTCCTCTATCCACCTTAAGGCTGTTGTTGTGGTACAGCTGGAATTGTGCATCTTGGGGATTGGTTGACATCTTAAAATGAGCAGTGCTAGCAGGGTGCTGGAAGTGGTTCCTGATGGGAAGTGTTCAGTTCAAAATGGGCAAAGCAGTTTTGATGTAGTGCTTCTTTATTCCTGTTAAATTAAACTGTTGTAATGTTTACATGTAGGCTTTTCAGGACAAAGCAGACACAATTCAAGAGAAGCCAAAATCTTAAAACTAGTTAAACTAGTTAAAAAATAGTTAAAACTAAATTGAGTATAAGTTCACTCACTACTTCTCATATGTGCAGGTAGGTCCTTCCTACATATCCTCTGTGATTTAGGTTAAAGCATTCTGGTAATTTTTACTCTCCTACAATCTTACTCTTGAATCATTTTGAGTGGAAAGTAAACATAAATTGGGAGAAGTACCTACAGTAGCTGAACCAGAAAGGTTTCAGTTGTGCTAAAAATGCCATGGTTGGGGGTTCAATCTCCATATAGGCCATTCACATAAGAGTGGGACTCAATGATTCTTCTGGGTCCCTTCCACCTCAAAATGCTCTATGATACTTCGCTTATAACTTACTATCTCTGCAGGATCAAAATGCCAACCCGTTATGCTCAGAGCAGAGGCTGGTGCCAAAGTCATGGGAGCAGCACAGGAGTAAGCACAGAGCAGCAACAGCAGCACTGATGTGTCACAGCATCTGAGGGGCTGTGTGACAGCCCAGGTGACACAGCCTGGGTACCTCACCTGGCACAGCCGTGTCCCCAGCAGGAGCACAGATGTGTGACAGTGCTGTGAGAGGCTGTGTGGGACAGCCCAGGTACCTCACCTGGCACAGCCGTGTCCCCAGCAGCAGCACTGATGTGTGTCAGTGCTGTGAGAGGCTGTGTGACACAGCCTGGGTACCTCACCTGGCACAGCCGTGTGACACAGCCTGGGTACCTCACCTGGCACAGCCGTGTCCCCAGCAGGAGCACAGCCGTGTCCCAGCGCTGAGGGGCCGGTGTGACACAGCCCGGGTACCCACCCGGCACAGCCGTGTGACACAGCCCGGGTACCCACCTGGGCACAGCCGTGTGACACAGCCCGGGTACCCACCTGGCACAGCCGTGTGACACAGCCCGGGTACCCACCTGGGCACAGCCGTGTCGTAGCGCTGAGGGGCCGGTGTGACACAGCCCGGGTACCCGCCCGGCACAGCCGTGTCGTAGCGCTGAGGGGCCGGTGTGACACAGCCCGGGTACCCGCCCGGCACAGCCGTGCCACCAGCGCTCTCTGCTGGGCACACCGCGGACCTGCGGCGACACAGAACCTGCAGAGCCTCCGTGCACTCGTTGCTCGTGTAAAGGGCTTTTCCTCAGGTGTCCCAGCGGGTTGTATCAGAGGGACTCAGAGCGCTTTGGGGTGTCAGTGCGTTCATGCAGGTGTTGCAGAGGAGGGGATTCCTTACCATTGAGAAGCCACGTGATGTGAGGCACAGGGAGCCCTCCCACACAGCACTGCAGCACGAAGTCTTGCCCTTCGCTCACAGTGCATCCCTTCAAGACACTGGAGAAGCACGGAGCAACCTCTTCAACTTTAGGCCCTTTAAAACCACAATGAGAACAGTTCCTTTAATCCAAACTGACACAATTAGCTTTACCACTTAGTGACTTTTTCTAGGTATGCTTAGGTGACACAGCTGGGCTAACCATGGTGAAATGTTTTAGTGGGGGACAGAAATAATTTTGGTATAAAGAAGGGGGTCTTTTGTCATCGCCAAGGCAGGCATTGCCATAAAACTCTGTTTTAGGTGGTGATTTTCTATGCCAGAATCCAACATTTGCAGCCAATCAAGTATGCAGCATATTACCAGAGAGCTCAGCTCAAAGAATAAGGAGGATAATTATTCTCTCCTCTTATCTGCCTTCTCCCAGTCCCTCTCCCAGTGAGAAACAGTGTGACTTAAGGATGCAGTTTATAAGTCTCTCATGAGACAGGTATCCTGGTTTGCCTTTTGGCACAGCAAGAAGAAAAAAGTTACATAAACACGAACATAGGTCCAGAACAAAACTTAAAACCAGGTGAAAACATCAGAATTGAGGACAGGATTTTCTAAAGGCCAACAAATTTTTCAACCAGGCCAGTAAGACAGTGCTTTCAAGCTAAAAATAATTTTTCACTGGGACATGTTCTTGAATTTAGCAAAATGCAATTCTCATTCCTTCCCTTTCCTTCTTATTCACTTTACTGCACAGCATTGGCTTGCACTCAAAAAACATTTCAAATCTGCAGTGTAGAAATGCTAAGCAACTTCAAAACAACTAAATGCAGAACAACAACAATAAACCCATTGACAACTTGTATTAAATACAAGCATCAATAGGAAATCTGAGTAGAGAATAGGCCTCCTTGTGTACAAAACATTTATGGAGATGGTTTTTGCTATACAAACAATATGTCAGAAGGGAAACTGATGCAGAAGGTGGCTTGCCAGCTATCTCACACCACATTATTCACAGAGGCAGGAATCAGAATTAACCTGCATTGAGAAGTCAAATAAAAATTATGTAGTCACCACCCTCTGACAGCTTAGAATGGCCCAGGCACAGTTTTCAAAGTGCAGATGGGCTCACAAGGGCTTACTTACTTCTGACAGTTAACAACCAACTGGTGGAAGTCTGGCCTTTGGGGTTGACAGCTGTACAGCTATAAGATCCACTGTCCCTCAAGTGGGCTTTCTTTATCCATAGGCAATGAATTCCATCTTCCTCATATATTTGGACATCTTCTCCAGCCTTAATAGGTCGACCTTCTTTGAACCACTCCACATCTGGTTTTGGCTTCCCTGAAACTACACAATCAGACACTTGGATTTTTATGAACAGGTATTCATAAGTAGTGTTATTTAGTATAATTCCATTAGTTACTTCAGAGTAAATTAGGTAGACTTTACACATACATAATTATATAAACCTTAACAGGCAATACACAAAACTATTGCCAGAAAGACAGTTATTTCTGATCTCCTAAAACCTCTTTGCCAGTCCATCTTTTAAAATAACAAATATTCACTAACATGTAAAACCATATCTGAAAAAAACTTCTGCCTGAAAGCTGTTCTTCTAAAAGTCAAAATGGATGTGAAACTGAAACACAGAAGGTTTTCTCTGAACACAAACACTTCTTTACTAAGTGCTGGCACAGATTGTGGAGTTTCCCTGCCCTGGAGATGTTCAAAGTCACGTCAATATAGTCCTGGACTAGCTTTAGGCTGGAGCAGGGAGAAGGGCCTGTGAAAGCAACACTGGTCACCATCTGCAGAGAGGATTCTTAAGAGAGTTTCTGAGATCAGTTAAGTGCATTGGAGATGTTCCAGTGTGACTTCCCTGCAGACACCTTGCCTTTGCATGTAAGAGCTTGTGCGTCGGGTCAAAGCCAAATGAAAAGGCGTTCACTGGCTTCAATAAAAACTGGATGATCTACCTGTTTCTCTACAGTAGGGACTGCATTTCCCTACAAAACAGGGTCATTAATTAGTTAAAGCTTGCAAAGTGTGTGAGATGCTCTGACAGAAAACAATTCACATTTTTAGTAATACATCTGAAAAATGAACTATTCAAAATGTGCCATGACCTCTGGAATTTTTTCTCCTGTCTCTCTCTGGACTTGTGATACAAATTGTATTCTGTACTCATGGGGCAAGACTTACCAAGAAATGAAATAAGTTACCATGGTGTTGTGTGAATTTTTTTTTTTCCTCTAGAGAAATATAAAAACAATTTCTCTCTCATGTATGTGATTTATGTGAACACTTTAAAGTACAAATTTTACTTTTAAAAAATAGCAGAAAAATGCTTCCAAATTGTTTTCTGTTAAAAATGCAATTTAAAAAGAAAAAAAAAAAAGAGAAACATTCCAAATCTACTCCCCAGATTCAGCAAAATGCAGCTCTCATTAGTCTTCTGAGAGGTTAAAACCCATTCAAATTCTGTGGAGCAAGCTCTAAATCTCCTTTTTAATTCTGACTTTATCACTTCAGCTGTTAGGAAGCACTCAGATCAGGCTGACCAAATATGAGACATAAAAATAGATACCACAAGGGACATGCAGTGACTGATTGCATTTTCTTATCTGATTATTTTTTTGGCTCAAGGGCAAAATAAATAATTACAGTTCTGGAAAGTGTACCATCCATTTTCTCTCTTCTACCCTCACATGAGAGGGTCTAAAACTACCTCCTAGAAGGAGCAGCATTGGTTACATCTGGGGAAATGCCAGATGAGAGAGGAGATGGACACTATAGTATGTGTTGGTTTGAAAATTTCACTAAGGCAAGCATTGTGGGAACAGCATTAGATTCTGCATCTATTTCCAAAAGGCTTTAGAAGAACAACTTTCAAAGAAGAAGGAATTGCTTTCCCACTTCCACACACAGAAGGGGAACCTGACTAATCCCAGGGCCTCTGATAACTTTCATTCCCTTACCTTTGCTCTTGAATTTAATCTCCTGGCCTTCTGATGCTTCCAGACTCTGTGGATGGCTCTCAAACTGAGGGGGAATTCCCAGAGGCTCCCTCTTCTGCTCCACTGCAGCCCCCCGGGCTCCAGATCTGTTTTCTGCTTCTCTGCTCCTGGGACTGACAAGCCCTGTCAAAGGTGGAGTTTGTTGAGCTGACATCAGGAGCTGCACAGCCCTTTTCCTGTTTTCACCCTGTCTCATGGAAGTGGCCTGGGGTTCTGCCTTTGGTTCTGGTTGCAGTTTGACAGATTGTAGTGTGATGGTGCTTGAAGTTTTCTGCAAGACCTGAGGTCCCTTTTTTCCTTCTTTATGTTCTTGAGGAGATACTGCATTGGCTTCTTGGTGCTGTCCCTGCTTACTTTCTTTGGCTTCTCTGGTGATGTAAAAGGACTCTTTCTTTGCTGACACCCTGTCTTTGGTTTCAACCATGAGTTCTGTGCTGCTGGATTTCAGCTCTTTAGCAATCCCATTGCTGGTTGCCTGTTTGAATTCTGAATTTTCAACAGCTTTAACAGCAACTGTGGTTGGTTTTGATGGCACGCTGAAGGAAAATGAGAAGTTTAGATATGTATGACACTGTATGAAGACTCATTATTATTATCAGCAATGATATAAATTATAAGCCCTTAGCTACAAGGTGAACTGATTCTTTAACACAGATCAAGAACACGAGCGAAAGGGGTGAAGTGAAAAGCTTCATAAAGTGCAATCAGGGCTCAGACACTATCTCAGCTCAGGAATTTCTGAATAAAAATCCACTGCTCAAGATCCAACATGTTCTGTGGGTCAGATACTAACCTTGCACACACTGCTTTAGATGGGAAGCAATTACATGAGATCTGAATGACCACGATGTAACACTATTTGATGTTTTATTAAACTGAGGTCATGTACAATTATAGCTCAAAATGTCACATGAAATAGTTCCCTGAAGGGAAATGAAAATGTGAATTGTGTAGTGATTATACTATTTCTAATTATGGTGTCTTGTAATTTAGGTAATTTGAAAAGAGGACTGATAGGAAACTTGTCCACAGTCTAGGGGAGGGAGAAGGGGTGCTGGAAAATTAAAAACTTGACTGGATGTAACAATATCAGCTATGGATTTATTAAGAAGAGTTCCACAGAATTATGATGGATCTGCTACTCAGCACTTTGGGGGCACAAGAGTAGCTGACTAACTGGGGACTTGAACCCAAATTTCCTTCATTGATGATGACTGCCTTGATCACTAAGTTATTACCTGTAGAGCACTGTATCTGTCTCACACGTCTACAGTATTACTCCAAGGCAGAATTGGAACATACTTGACACAAGGGAAGTAATTTCTAGCCCAGCTCTGTTTTGCTATGCTTGTTGCCATTAACTTATTCTCTCAGAGAGACTTGGGATATTTATTCTGGTACTTTTGTCAGCTGGAGTTAGATGTACTTTTTGACATTTACAGTTACAACTGTAAGATTCTTACATTTTACAAAATATCTTTTGTATGCGTGTGTGTGAACAAGTGATGGGGGATGCAGAACTTGTCTGGAGAACTGAACACATGCGGAGTTCTGCCTGCAATGCTGCACAGTTTCATTTACACTAAACTTACTTTCAAGTATGTTCCTAAAAATCACGCAGAACTGAAAATCAGAGTAGCATAGCATTTTCAATTCTACTTTGCAGTTAGGACAATGTGAACATGGCATTTTGAAATTTCATCCAGGGCATCTGAGGACAGATTAAACATCCCAATGACTGTAAAGCAACTGGCCTTCATCAGTGTCTTACACAGACAGCCTTGAACTTTTCATTCCTGTATTTTCTATTCATGAAGAAAAGGCACTTTATAATATACATTTTCTAAATATTATATTAATTTAATTTAAAAAACCTTGATAAAGGTGTATTATATTAATTTTTTCCTTCTGGTTACTGTACCCCTACTTTTGGATGTATTTTCACGCAACAGCAAAGACCACAGCCATGCCACGTTTAGTTTATGACAGGGAAGAACAACCAGCTCAGTACTGACAAGGTGCACTCAGTTTGTTAACTCCAAAAAGGAAGTCTGACCCTCTGGTACAGCATATAATTTCTTCTCCCACAGGTTTCTTTTTTAGATTATTTAACTATTTGTCTACATGGGAGCAGCGAGCATAAAACCATGTGAATTTTGCTTTTCTGAACCAGACCAGAACTCTGTACTTCAGAATGCTGCCACCAGTTCCCCCAACTATTTCATAGGAATCTACTAGAACTGAATTTGGCAGCAAGAGAGAATCTTATTCCAAACAAACACTTTCTAACTTCCAAATATGGACTGACCCTCAAAAATTTTATCACTTCGTGAGGAAAGTTCATGCAGTAAATGTCAAAATTAGTGCACTGCAATTATATAGTCTGAGAAAGCATTCCAGTAAAAACATACCATGGAGGCTGAGCATATGTATCAGTTTTATCTGGACCTGAAATGCAAAAGAAGAAACAGGTAACTTATACACACAATACTGCAATTCCATAAATTTGGAAGATTTAAAGCAGTGAATATACTTAAGAACCTTCACTCCTCAAATTTTCAATCCATTGAAGTCAAAATTGACTATCACTACAGCTGAAATTGATATGGATAACAGGAAGCTGCTCAGTTGAAGCCCAAAGAGGTCTTGGTCCATTTTGGGACATTGCTGAGTCACGTTCTCACACCTCTGGAGAACTAAAGGTTCTGAGAGGCTCAAAAGCTCTGTGTTGAGGGAGAGAAGTAAGGAAGAGGATTGCAGCTGGGAGGCAGCTCGTCTTATGATAACCCCACAGAGCTTGTGGAAGTGGAGAAAGAAAGCATCAATCAGTCCTACACCTGAGCGTGCGCACAGTGAAACGGCAGCTGTCCTCTGGCTAAAACACAGAACCAAATGAACAGCAGTAAAACCTCCCAAAACCTGGGCCCACCTGTAAACATTTACCAAGCCATTTGCTGTACAGCAAGAACTATCATGTTTAACATGAAAAACAAAAAGGTAATGCATCACACTTCTTTGCACCACCACGAGGAGATCTGGGAACATGGCTGAGCTTTATTGATTTGCCAAGGTGCCTCATCAGCTGCATTGATAAAACTGAGCACGTATTTGCCCTCAGTCAGTCTCTTAGTTTGTAGTCTTCCATGCATTCTCACAAACCTTGACAGTGTTTGTTTCTCTTGGGACCAGCATGAGGTAATAGTTGTGAGGAGAGAACTACCATTCTAGGTCAAATACCAATCACATATCTCCATTACCCCTTTAATTAACATTTCAGTATGCAATTTGTTTTCTCCTGGTCAGATCAAAGTTGCACCTATGCTGTTGTCAGATGTGAAACCGGAAATTAAAGTACAAAGACATGTAATAATTAATTTGCAAGTTTTTCAAGTCTCCAACAAGCACTCCATAAAAATGCTTTCAGAGTCTCTGCCTTGGGAAAAGACAAAATCATGTGACAGATGATATCCGGATTTCCACTGTGTTTTGTAAGCAAAAATTCACATCTGAATTCTTGGACTTGCCATACCATTCAGAGTGACCAAGAGAATCTATTTACTCAAACAAAAGTTGCAGTGAGAGCGGAAAATAACCCGGTGACCTCACTTCAATAAACTTGTCAATAAAGAGTAACAGAAATACAAAAATTAAAACTGAAAAGAGAGTGGATAAATGCAGAAGGGGAAGCTGTATAACTACTGGTTGTAGACAAGAAAACAGCATGCAACACTGTCAATTAAAAAAATATTTCCTCCTCCCTCTTCAACTTCCACTCTGGGAAAATAATAGAGCTATTGGAACAAAAATATCTATATATGTGATTGCATGTACTTGAAAGAAAATGAAGTAACTCTGAGCCACTTGACTGACTGCTAACCTCTTGCAGCAACTCTGACAACATGATATAATTGATAATGAAAAAAATAGGTATTATATATTGTGGTCAGGTAAGTGGAATCATCCAATTGATCAAGAACATTGCAAAAGAGTGCCCTTTTTACTGACCTGCACTAACCCAAGCAAGAATGCCCACATTATTCAGAGATGTGGTCAGCATCTGAAGCAAATATACACCACACCTGACTTTGTGACCCCAGTTCCGCATCGTCTCTCAAGGCAGATGTACCCGTTACAGAATAGAAAGCTCACCACTTCAGGGAGAGCAATGAAGGATCAAATGTTATGTTTAGAAAAAAAGCTTATTGAAAGAAAAAGCCCTTTCTGTAAAACCTCAGTTGAACAGGCAAACTGTAGAAGCTTCTTCTACAATGGCTCCACCAGATGGCAATTTACAGATTAAAAAGTACAGCTTTTAGTTGTAAAAAGGTTAGCTGTGGTTTTGAGCATCCTAAATGTAAATCTGTTTGTTATGTTCTTGATACCTTACAGAATGACAGCATTGACATGAAACTAAAAATCTTGCAACAAAAAATTCACTGTTGAGTGTGTATGTAACCCATTGACCTCATGACTGCAGCTGAAGCCAGCAGATGTGGATTTAATTATTTAATTGGGTCCAGTGACTGCTTACCCACTGACTGATGAACTTCCTCTTTAGTGTGGTTGCTGAAGGCTGTATGATTTTGAGGTTGATGTAAAGAGCAGCCTAAGAAGCATCAAAGTGCAAAATGAACTGTGTATGATAATGCATGCATGTAACAGAACATCCTATTTATGCAAAGACATTTGTTTGCTTAACAAGCAGTGAAATAGGCAGGGTTGGCAGTTGAGAAGCTTCAATTTTAATCTCATTACATTGTTTTTTCTCTCTTACTGTTTAGAGTTATGCTCCTTTATTTTATTTTCCTAGTTCTACAAATATAGATACAATTTTGCTTCCCAAGAGGGAGCTGGTATAAATGTGCATCTGGTGCTAGTACTCAACAAATACAAAATTAATTACTGATTATAATGAAAACTTCCAGGATTCCAATTGCTGCATTTAAAATCTATCTTCAAAACATGGAAGTCAAAAGCACAGTAAAAGTGACAGGTTGGTTTTAAAGAAAATTGTTACAAAGCACTTGGATAGCCTTCTTTCCCACGGAACCAACACAATGTTTACAAAGCTGTAGCATGATTCAGGCTACTACAGAAACATTTTATGAAGAAAGAGAGAGAAAAGAAGATAATGGGAGAAAATCAATGTTTCTTATCAGTATCAAAAACAAAACCAGAGATATTTTAAAGGAATGTCTGTGGCTCAGACGTTTTCTTTCTCCTGCAAACTCTTTGCTGTACCTTGAACAGTGAGCTCTGCAGACACAGATGCCTTCCCAGCGCTGTTTACCACTGTGCACGTGTAAATTCCTGAATCAGCAAGCTGAACATTTTGGATTTCCAAGAACTGGATGCCTGTTTTCTCATACATGTTGAAACGCTCATTTTGCTGTAACTGAATATCACCCTGCAAATGTCACAAGACACCATGAGACAGCAGCTATTGTTAAGAGAAGGGGAGCAAGAATTTTTTTAGTAAAACATCAGGTCAAAATGCCTTTCTTCTATCCTTTAGCCAAATTCCTTCTATGAATAATACTCATATGGTATAAACAAAACAATAAATTGTGTCCAAAATTCTGTAATTCATATCTGCAGGATACTTTTTTTCCCCCTTCTATTTTGCCACCTACTCATCTCAGTTTGGTTTTGGCCTTTCATTATTTATTATACCCATATCCCTAGAAAAAATTCTTTTCACTGTATGTGGGCTCAAACCAGTTTTATGTTCATTTTTGTTCCAGGAAGTCAAATGCTTTGAGCAAAAGCTAAGCTTCCAAGCTGGAGAGTAGTTCTCTATCTCTCAATAGCCACACTGGAGTTAAATCCAAAGATGTGGCTTTGAGGAAGGAAGAAACGTGTGGTTCTGTGCTCTCTGTTACACAGATGATCAGAATGACAGTTTTTGCCTTTAAATTCTACAAAACAATTGACCAATACATCACGTGTGAGCAAATCAGTGCTCCTGCTTCAGAATAAACAGAGTAAGACATTTACACACAGGCTTAACTCATTAATTCTGAAAAGTGCAATTTTAATTGTTGATGAAGTTTCCAGGACTTTGCAGTAGCCAGATGTGGTCCAGCAGTCATGTAAATTCTTTTCCAGGAGGCACACGTTATAGAAGGTGACAATCAATAGCAAAATATATAATATAACCTCCAACAAACTTCAAAAAACGTATGAAGAAGCACCAATGTGTAGATACAAACTGCTGGATTGATAGTCCCTATTTCCCATTTACCACACAGCCCTGAACAGAGAGAACTGAATGACAAATCCTGTTTTGATGGAGCTGAATGTCTGGAACACCTGAGTGAGCCTGGTGGGACTGGAAGCTGTGGTGGAGCAGCTGCCCTGCAGACTGCCCGGAGAGCCAGCAGGTCCCACAGAACTGACGGCAGCTGGAAGGAGAAGCAGACTCCAGATGGAGCCACCAAGTGAAGATGTCAGTGAGTGCTTCCACAGCAAGAGGCTGCCTGTGTTCAGAGATGGACCCTGATGTTCTTGTATTACAGACAAGGAGAAGTTTGGAATAAAGCAGACTATGACTTGGAAGCATTTTCCTGTTCTCTGAACAGTTTTCTGAGGGTTTTTTTTTTTTTTTTTTGCGGTCCCTTTTGACCCAAAAACCTGGATATATCAACAGAAAGTAGAAGCACTGATAAAAGATGGGTTTTTTTTGGTTCACTATATTCAAGGCAATTGTCTGTTGAAGGCTGAATGAATAGTTCAGCAGGGTGAGCAGGGTGCCATCTTCCAAATTACAGAAAGTAACTGTAATTCTTTAAAATACCAAGAGTTTCAGTAAAAATGGGCAAATCAATGTAATACCTAATTTTCACCTTACTTATATAAAGGGGACACTAGGACTTAAGACTTCAATATTTTTTTAATAGCCTAATGATTTTTAAATATTGCACATATATAAGTCTTTTCTGTAAATGTCCCAATTTACTGCAGGTCTGAAGTCGACAGCTAATTTTTCCTTTCTATGTCTCCTAGTTTATGTCAAAAACTTTTCTGCTACCACTGTTTTAGCAGAGGCCAGACTGAAACAGTTGAACAGTTGTTCATCTACCTTGAATTTTTAATTTTTAATTTGCAAAAAGCAGTCATGGAAGCCAAAACCCAATCACATCTGTTAATTCCTAAACAGTTATTTTTCTCTTCAATTCAATTTAATTTCTTAGCAAACATCATCTTCAAGATAATGTACAGGTAAAATCCAATGTGAATGGTACAGAAAAGGAAGTTTATGACTGAGACATGGACATGGAACTTGGGAAATACAGTTATAATTTTCACAGCTGTCAGACACTCCTCTGTAACCACAGTCAAAGCATTAAGTCCTAGCAGATCTTCCCTATAAACCAGAGATGGTAATAATATTATAATTTCTTGTCCTTTGTCCGTTTCCCTGACCTATTTAGTAAGGGTTTTGGGCAAGTATGTCCCATACTTGTATTTTTTTAATGAAACCTGAATCTTGTTTGGTGCTTTCAGATGATTTTTGGAACAAATATTTTCAACAATGAGACATATAAAGACAAACTTTAGACCGAGAAGAAAAACTATTATCTTTTGTGAGTTCACGCAGTATAAAAATAAGGAAGACTATGGCTCTTCTTGTATGTAAATTCTCACCATGATCATTTGGACTGCCAAGTGGATTTTATTCTTTCAAGTCACAAAATTTCAAAGGATAAAGAAAACAGAAATTGTGAGGGAAACCATACCTTAAACCAAGTTACTTGAGGCTGAGGTCGTCCTGTTATTTTACATGAGAATTTGCCTGTTTGGCCTTCACGCACAACAACCCTGTTGGGTTTTGTAGCAAACTTGGGTGGACTTTCTCCCCAGATGCTTGGCCTCTGCTCCACAGATGGAACAGTAAGTCTTCCCCTGGAAAGGCAATTGACATTCTGGTTTTACAGAAGAGCTGGAAGCTGTTGTGGTTAGAGCACACGTCAGGACGCATTTTAGACCAGTGGTCTGCCAACAAGGGTATATAATTGGTGGCAACCAAAACTGAAGTTACACGGTATTTTTTCTTGGCCAAAAGAAGAAATGGAAATGCTGGTGATGGCTGCTCTTGACTCCTCATGCAACTAAATAGTATTATGCTATGCACCCTCATCTGGGATACACAGAACATGTCTTGGGGACATTTTCAGTTGTTTATAAGCAGAGCTGGGCAAACCAAAAGATAGGAAACACTGCATGCATTTAGTTTTCCCCATTTTCTGTTTCTTAGTTGCCTCCTAATAGATTATTTGTGCATACATGTTTACTGTTCACAGATTTTTGTCATGTAATTTGTTCTGCTATTGAGTGCAATTGACACAGTAATGTGTGATTTATGAATCAGCATCTTGGTTTTGCAACATTTCTGACATGTCCTGGTAAATATTTTTGGTCTGGGGACAACTTTTATTTGTAGCCTCATATGCTACAAAGTTTGCAAAGCAAACATGAAGAGGGCACAAAACCAAAGTACACCCGTCCTGGGTAAATAACTCTTAAGTGCAAATGCCCAGCTCTACTTACATGGCTGGCACAGCTGGGAAATGACAAGTGGGATGAAACTAAAGTGGCATCAGTGACTGAAGTCCAAAACTGTAAACAGTTACACAACCGTAAAACATAAAACATCAAGCATATTATAGCATAAAAAAACCAAAAAGGGGCAACCTCAGGTCTGTTAATGTCAAAGGGAACACACTCACTCTTTGCTCTGAAGCTCTGGTACAAACACACATTAGCAGATGGTAGATGGTGATTTCTTTCTTTCTAACATTTAATTTCAAGCAAACTGAACCATTTTCAAGGCCTTCTTTTCCAGATGGCCTTGTACCACATGCAAGTAGGATGTGTCAATACCTCACCATTTCTACCAGGTGTCAGATACTAACAGAGACCGCATCGCCTTTGTCCAAGGTGCTGCCAAGACATGGTGGTTGCCATATAGGCAGCTCGAGGTTTCTAAGCAAGAGATGATACCCTAATGAAAGGATTTACATGGACAAGAGGACCAGCAAAAAGTACTGAGAGAAGGGTGATTGTAACACGCTAAAATGAAAATAACTTTATCATATAATTAAATAGCTTTTAATGTCATCTTCCTCATACTACTAATAAAGAAGATCATAAATGTGTATTAAGGAAGTACTTTAGTGACCATCTTAAGGTGGTGTTTCTATATTTCTATATCTGTATACATAACATATTAAAAGAAAATCAGCTACTAGCTGGCCTGAAGCTTTATGGCTGGTTCATAGACATGAACAAATGGAGTATATTTTTTTCCCTCCTCCTATCATAAAATTATTAATACTGAAGGGGAGGATAACACAAGAGTATGAAAAGTGAGGACAATCACTCTAAAACTATGCAATGCAATAGATTAGGATAGTGCTTTGTAAAGTCTGAATATACAACAAAATCTAACAGCAACCTCAACTGTCCTTTCTCATTTTCATTATTTATTCTGTGTATTTCTGTAGCATGTTTGTGATAGAGAATTTATCATGTAAAAGCCTTCCTGATTACTCAGTTTTACTTACCATTTTCACTGTCGTAATCTCAGTTAATTTTAAAATTCAAAACAAATATAAACAATGTCCATGCCAATGATGAAATTAAAATCTTCAGTTATAACTATCTGTATTCTGATTACTAACATAATCACAAACGTGTTTTTGCCTACATACAGGGCGACCCAGTGCCAGAGATACAAATCAGAAAACATTCTACTTAAATTCAAACTACTTATAAAGAAATTAATTCAGCTGTTGGAAGAATTAGGCCTGGGGCTTTTAAAACGGTGACATTCATGTAATTGTAAAGGCTTACTGAAGTGCAGAAAGTACAAGTAGGCTTTTGTGTGACAGCTTACATCACCCCATCAACCTGTTCTTGGTAACAGTTACTCCAAACCAGAACAATTATTTCTTTTGGACCACAGTTTACCCACTGTGTTGCTTGGAAATATTTAAATTCTGTGTGAGAGAATGCTGATTTCATTTGCTTTTATTTCTTACTGTTGATTCTTAAAGCAGTGTTTGTTCTGGCTTTAAAAAGAGACTGTCAGGTCATGGAAGCTGTGGGGAAGGACTCTTGAATATTAGAGAGCATAGAGAAGAGGGTGCAATATTACAGCAGAGGAAGGTGCAATATTTAGGTATCAGCAGGATGTTCTGTTTTCAGCCACATTAATTCCTCAGTTGGTATGTGGGAGCAGTAGCTGTACATCTTCCTGGCTGCCTCAACCATTTTGCTAACCCAGCAGCTTCCACAGTAACTATTCTGCTTGGGATGAATGGAGACTTCTAGAAAGAGTAATTTTACTAGTTTTCCTACCAAAATTTATTTAAGCATCTATTAAACAATATCAAAGCCAGTGGTCTTCTTACCCAGGGGTTTTGGCACTGGATGGCAGGCTGTATTTCATCAAGGGGTTTCCTGTAAGCATAGGACAGAAAGACAGGAAGTTGGAAGTTTTGTCAAGCCCATTGGGAATTACAGGTACTAAAGACTATGCAAAATATGCATTTCTCCATGTTTGAAACATAAAGGAGGAATGCAACACCTGCAGTATAACGTTTTGTCATCCATCGTCCAAAGTCAGGCTCTCCAATTTCAAAGCCAACTGTTAGCATTACTGTCTAACCCCTGGCCTCAGTTGTAACAACGCTGCAGATTGTTCAAGCAAAAATACTTTTTATACAAGTGAATGAAACGGTGTGTCTAATTTCTACAGTGCAGCAGAAATTCAAATGACGATAGCAAAAGGTTTTTAGACCGTGAAAGAAGTCTTACTTAGCTTGGTTGGGGTTTTTTAGTGCCGTGCTAGCCCAGAGTACCTTTTCTGTAACTAAAGCAGGAGCTCGTCTCTGGCGTGCCCAGGAGGGAGATGCCGCGGAGCCCAGCGCCACCTGCTGCACACAGCCCCGCCCGGGGGACACCCGCAGCCGCAGCATCAAACACACAGCTCCGGGGCTGGGAAAAACCTCTTGTTCTGGGGCCTTACAAGAACCCATAGCACTGTCAGACAGGACAGCCATGCAGATGGAAAGACTGCATCGTGTTCCAGTCACTCATTTTACAAGTAGCAATCACCCCACATGGGTATCTTTGCTGAGAAGAGGAAAAAAACCCTGTGCTTTGCTGTCTGGATGTATGGAGGGATTTTAGAACAAGGGCCGAGAAATTCAGTCATTGGGTACTGCTTTTCAAGTGCAGCAATGACCAGGTCAGAAAAAATTATATAAAAACAGCTTTAAAAAAATCCTCCACCTCCATGTAAATTGTCATTTACAAAGTTGTCACAACTTAAAACTAGAGGGAAAAATATTTCACATAATTTTTTCCACAGAAGGCAGTAGCAATCATGCCAGATCTATGCATATTTCAGTATGTAGTCTGAGGATATTTGTTTGAGATTTTGATTCTGAATACAAACACTGATTGTTTCTGGACTGCTGCAGATTTTTACTTCAAGAATTCAACCCAAAATTGTGACTTGAGAGGTTTTGATATTCAACAGATCTCTGACATGACCAAATTGGAAGGATTGAAGTAGTACAAGTGATTTCAATCCTTCCCTGGATTTGTCACTCTTTGAATTTTAAATTTGGCAGTTTGCAACTATCTAATATGCAGATGTGCTCTTAAAAATTCCAGGGTTTGATCTTTGCTATTTCCTGTGTGACATTAAGCATGCAATTACAACCAGGCATGCAGCTTAGCAGTTTCTGTCCTGCATGGCAACTTCCATGAAAATCACAAAGTTTAGAAGAAAGTCTTCAAATTCAGGACTTTGTTACCTGTGCACCATCCTCCACACCTGAAACAGAACTCACGCTTTATCTAATTGTACACATCTTAAACTGTGAAATGCAGTTAATGCACCAGTGAGAAAGCACATGTGTACAGTTGTGATTTTAACCAGACTGTTTAACACAGCTTGTTCCTTTATTTAAACTCCATAATCACCACCACAACAGTATGAGTATCTTCTTACCTTCCACGGTCAGTTCCACGGTCACCTGACGAACCCCACCCTCATTTGCAGCCTCGCAGGTGTATTTACCACCATCACCTTCCTGCACACCTTTGATCACCAAGCTGAACACCCCCCGAATGCTGCGGTCCACGACATAATGGTCTCCCTCTGGGACAGGATGCCCATTTCTGTACCATGTGATCTGTGGCTCAGGGTAGCCTCTGACCTGGAAAGATGTGAGAGAGAGAGAGTGGAGAAAAAGGAAACTTAACAGATGATGGTATCAGGAAGAAATGTTGGACATTTAGCAATGCAGTGGAAAGTTCTTGACACAGGAGCTGTTAAAGACATATTCTTTGCTAGCCAAGTGGCAGAAGATAATGAAATGAAAAAGCTTTTGGATAAGTCAAACTTAAAATCATAAGACTAGTCAGGCAGATAGATACCTATGAAGAAAAATTTCCAACTAGAATGGTTTTTTTGCAGAAACATAGTGACTGTGCCAATGAAAAACCCTGGCACCTACATCCCCACTGCTCAGAAACTCAAGGACAATACTGCTACTACACCTCTAAGGATGCAAGATTGCAAGGTAGTTGGACGAAATACTTCTAGCATTGTAGTGGCACGAAGCCTGGCGGCCTGGGGCTGCTTGTGAGAAAGTTTTCTTTCTCATGTAAGTTATGAAAAACAATAAGATAAGGACCTGTTGTTTTCCACAGCTGTTGTAAGTCCAGGCATGATATGTTTTGATTTGGGTGGTGTAGAACCCAGCCAACCATACCGGGGGGTGGTTGGACACTAGCAAATCATCTACCTGGGTTCCTACTTCATAAAAAGGGAATGGGACAACAAATGGAGTTCGCACTCTGCTCTGCTGCAGACCAAGCTGTGTTGCTGTGTCCTTATTTCGCCATTGCAATATAGCATGGCTGCCAAGGATTTGGCTTTTAATGTAAATCTGTATATAGCCATCTAGTTTTGAAATTTGCTGAAATATGTGAGCTCCTGACCATATACACACAAGAAATGCAGACACATCAAATTTTGTCTTGATCTTTAAAAGGAGAAGATAAGGAGCTGTAATTTGAGAAAGTGTCATTAAGGTTCATTTTCATGTTATGGTGGGACGGGACTACACATATTCATACAAACACACTGTTCAACTTAAAGAGCTCTGTGGTCTACTCAAAAGAAGAATTTTCAACAAATTAACCAGTCCCATTCTCATTAAATAGCAACCATATTAATAGATGTCTGCCTGCTATGGCATTAATGATACCTTCAGCTTTGCAGGCAGATCCTCAGTTGATGTGACTGAGAACTGAGTTAATGATTTGCAATTGAGCTGTTGAAACTTGATGAGGATTTGTGTCTTTCTTTTGCAAAAAATAAAAAAACGGAAAAGCAGACATACACCAGTTTCCAGAAACAAAATGCAAAGAGAAAAGAAGTAACATTCAGGCAAATGTTCTTCCTCTGCTTTGTGAGAGATGCTATCCTCTTTGAGGATCTCTGTAGTATGTGTTAATTGTTGGCACACTTGCCCAGTCATCATAACAACTCCTGATTGCAGTACTTCTTTTCTATTCCCCACTCTGAAATGTTAGCTCACCATCTTCTGACTCTTTGATCCTTTCCCTACAAAAAGTAACTGAGTGGATCAAGATGAGCTGGGATGAGTAATAGTCATGGCTCTGTTTGCTCACTGGGAAAGAAGCAATGTTGCATTCTGAACTACATATCAAATTTTGGCAACTGGGCAGGAAGTCTCTTCAGCCTTCAGGCAGGCAAAATATTGATGATCTGTCTTGATGTGAAGAAGGCTTGGTTGTGGCTTGGGCAAATTCCTCCCAGAATTCTGCTCTCAGTTTCCAATCCTCATTTCAGTGCTGCTTTCTCTGACTGCACAGAACTTACTTTCCCAATTACAACCTTTAGCCAACCAACCTTACCCATTCATAGGTTATATTCTTTAAAAATCTTTCATTTTTAATCCAACTCCACCTCACTCCAGCTGGGTTTCTCATCTGCTGAAGTTTAACCTACAGCTGTCAGAATTTTTTCTCTTCCCTTTAAATCTTCAGAGATCAATTCAGACAAACTGATTCTGCCAGTGATGTGGTGACCTCTTCTTCCCGGCACTACTTACTCAATACTAAGGATATTAATGTTTGCCAAGAGTTGAATATGCTGAATAAGCTGGAGAAACTTTCCACTTCTGGTATAACTTCTCAAGTTCTTTCTATCTTGAACTAAGAAAAAGGCATGTTTCATGAAGTATAGATTGTGTGATTCTGAAAAATGGGGAGCTGATTCCTGTTTGAAAACACCACAGCATCTTTCTAAAGCTCTTTGTGGCCGTGGTTTTTCTTACTTGTGCTTTCTGAGAAGCAGCAGCTCCTGCTCATCCTGTTGCCTTAGGTTTAACCCTTATATTTTTCAAATTGTACATTGTCTGGCATGTATGCTTTATATCTCATTGCTGTTTTCTATAGACATAACACTACCATTCTGTACTTACTCTCCAAGGACATGCAGGCTGCCCAGGCCCAAGCTTCTAAAGGGGGGGGGGAGGGAGCAAGCTAGGGGGAAATTGTAAAGTTTTAATTGGTAAATCTATGCTGATATGCGAATGGACCAAGTCTATAAAAGTGTGGAGAACTTGTGACTCGTCGTCCATTTTGGGTGATGCCCCGAGGAGGGGGCTTTGTCTGCCCTAAATGTACCTTTGAAGGCCCTTCAAATAAATTATTTGAATTATAAACCTTTTATTCCCTTACTCCTGCCTGGCCTCAGTTTTTGAGCTAGACTTTTAGGCATCAATCCCAGACCCCTCACCCTTCTCTGGCATATTGGTTTAGTGCTTACTCAGAGTGCAGGCTCCAAGGTATATTTTTCTCAGCACATTTCATTTTCAGAAAAAGCGAGTTGTGAAGCATCGATATGAGATTGTTACAATGCTCTAACTCCTGTTAGTTGATAATGTGCTCACTGTCACAGAAAGTGACTTGTACCAAATAACTGTTTCTTAGTATTAACTTGTCAATGCCCTCCTACCCATCTTTTCACTGTAGATTAAGAAACCAAGACAGAGATTAAGTGATTTACCCAAAGCCAGAGAGTATATCAGAACGGAGTTACTACCTCTCATTTTTTCTTCAATGGATATTGAGATTTACTTGAAATATTTGGGGGCAAAATGGTTTTCAAACGGATATATCAAGTAATACAATACAGAAAAATGAAAGAATAGCACTTCAATTGATGTGAAGACAGAAACACCTTTTCAGTGGTTCTGTCTTCACATCACAACCTCCTTACTAGCATTAGTCCAGCCATACCTGTTTACAGCTGCTGAGATTCTGGCCTGTGAATGAAAGTCATCAATCACCTAATATATTTATTGTTTTTTTCCAGTTCACAATAATTTCTTCTGGTGTTTTCATTGTATTGTTCAACCCAGATTCAAAGCTCCCAAGCATTAACCTTCCATCACTTATCCCAAAGAACAACCGGGTTTAAGCAATGGGAAACACCTTTCTTCCTTTTCCATTTTGTTTTATCATATTCTTAAGTGCCTCTTGGACCACACAAGGCCATTTTTAGCTGACCCCTCAAGCTCTGGTAGACCATTATATATGTCTTTCCAGTATCACATGGCTGAGGCTACATTAAGTATTTTTCCACTTCTGTGTGTGTTTATTTCATACTTGCTCTGTCTTTATTACTTTGCTCATCCACACCTCTACACTGAGGAAATGCCACACCAAAAATTACAAACACAGGCAATGAGCATTCCATTTCCTTTCAAAAGGTTGAGTCGCTCCCTTCCCAAACTCTCATTTCTTTTTTCTTTCATTTTTTGTCAAAAATTACATGATGGGAAAGCAGAAGTTTACAGAATTGCTCTGTTGCAAGGATTTATTTCAGGTTTGGGTTTGGAATGTGTTTCAAACTGAGCCAGCCCTCTCTGAAATACAAAGTCTTGCCATAAAAATGTCAGGGACCCTTAAACAAATCACTGGTTACCAGGTTTTGATCCTAATGGATCAATTCCAGAACTGCAGCAGGTTTTATATTGCTCCAAACCTTTCCAGAGCTCACTAAAAACATCTGCCTTGAATAAATCCACAGCAAAGAGAAATTTATCTGCTTATTTAATGCCCAGCAGCAGCAGGCTATAACCTTTATTTATAACTTGGCCTGTGTGAGTACTGCCAGTCCCAGTGAGGCTACAGCTTCTCTTTACCTGCTCTACAACAATAACAAGTGGAAAATTGACAGCAAGCAGCAAATAACCATTGTATTAGCACAAACATCAGTTTTGAGTTTTTGTCTGGACCCATCAATTGCTTAGAGCCTTCCTGGAAAACTCTGCTAAGCTAAAACAGGCCTTCTGCTCCCTGCATCAACAGCAAGTGGAAAGAGCTGAGAGAGAACCTGTTGCATGTGAAACTCCCAGAGTTCAGATTGTTCTCCATCTGGGTCTGAGAGAATGCTATTGGAAAGGGATGAGTCTAGGTTCCCAAATTAAAGAAATAAGGGAGAAAAAAACACAACAAATCCATGGGAGTTGTACACTACAGGTCAGTATTATTAGAAAATGTGCCATTACATTCAGCTGTGTGTCTTTCAATCTGTGACAGTGGGGAAAGACATTCAGTGACTACCAATACCAAATAAATTCAGTGGTCCTTTTTCTTTTCCAAAAGCACAGAAATATTTTCTAAAATTTGGTCTCTATCTATGCTCCATAAAAGAGCTATTTATATACCAATTTCACAAAACCACAGGTTTGCCTACTTAAACACAGTTGCAGTAGCAGTTTAGGGCAATGAGATGCACCCTTCTGGCTCACGCTTTTAACTTCAAAGTCATATCCTGCTTTACAATAACTACTGCTGACTCCAGTGAGGTCAACAACGAACATAAACCCACAGCACCCAAAAAGTCAGCCATAAGTGATAATAAATCAGTTTAAATGTGAAACACTGATGGGGTGTGTACTGAGTATCGTTCACTTTGACAGTAACACCTACAGACTATTAGAAATGATGGCAAACATTACATGACATATTCCAGTACTACATCCATTATACTGACTGAGGTGTTCAGTGCTTGATGTTAAGGACTAGATAAATGTCCCCTTTTGCTGCCTAAAGTCACATTTAATACACAATGAGATCAGGAAGAAAACAGCTATCAAAAGGATTTATTGGCTTGCAAAACCTCCCCAGATTACATCATATATAGACAAGCATATCAAAAGTTGTACTAAGACTGGCAACGTTGCAACTGTTAAGGTTGCTTTTCAAAATAACTCCCCTCATAGAGATGATTTCATATGCTGAAAAATGAATTCACTAATGACTAAAATTCCTTTCAGGAGACAATCCTTCTCCCATGAAATCAGAATTTTAAAACATCCATACTCTGTCAACACACAGTGCTCAATTGTGCTGCTATTTCTGTCGACTACCTTTGCTTTAATTTCACAAAGTCCAGAATTAAGACCTATGTGTGTGTAGTATTCAATCATTGAATGAAAGAATCAGTTCCATCTAAAGAGAACTGATTTTGAATTTACCTTTGAAAGTCAGAAATATTATCTATTCACATGCATATAGTGTAGTTAACACATTTATAATTAGACTGTAGTGTCTGGAAGCAGTAAATCACAATGAAAACAAAGTTTGTATGACCTGGGTAACAACTCACAGAAGAAGAATGGCAGTAATGAGAAATGTTTTCTAATGCATAAAGGTACCTCTAATGCAGAAGAGAATAAACTATATCCCCCATCCACAGTGGAACGGGCAAGCAATAAACTTTCAAGAGAAATTGGCCAGTGAGTTGGTAGATTATTTCTGTCAGCAATCATCTCCTTTAAAGGAACAGCAGGTGTTTTGCTTATTTGGCTGCCTGCCGATCTTAACATCAAGGAATGCCAGAAACTGAGGAAAGCTTGAGAAGGTTTTGTAACCTATTCTCTGTTCCATGCCCATCTTCAACAGGAAACCAGTAATTTCTGGGATTCACACCTCAGAAAAGGCCACAGTGATTAGAAGTTGCAAAGGGATAAAATGAGGATAGCCTCAGTCACAGCTGTCAGATGTTACCACTGAGCTCCCAAGTGTAAGTGTTGGGCAGATATCAGAAGTCACACCAGAAGGAAACATCAAGAGAACTGTGAAAAACCATTCAGAATGTCTGACAAACTTTGACCTTTATTCTGCTGCCTGCAAATATGGCATAGCAAATACTCATTACTGACAGGTAGTAAACTACTGGCACTTTTTGCAAAACTTAAGAGTAATGAGCCATCAGATTGTACCAAGAAAGCAATAGAATAAATGTGATTAAGTAGCCTGACACATTTTGTAGGTGTAATTCTAATCAAAGTAAAGATACAGGAAAAAATAGTGTTAGCATTTACACTTGAAATGTGGTAGAGATTGTATAGTGTACCTCTTCTTACAATGTCCAGGTATCAGCAAAAATAGAGTATTATTTTCTTTATTTCAATTTACATATTAGATGGGCTTATCGGAAGGTCCTACAGTTGTAGGCTCTCATGCAGACTCAAGAGATTCAATCCAAACAGCAACAGCTGTTCTGTGGATGTGGCTCATCCTAGGTCCTACAAAAAAAGAGGTGTTTTCCATAGTCATTAGACTGTAGCCAGAACCCTCTCTTTTACTTGAATCAAGAGCCAACAGGTTTAGGACCTGGACCTTGACCAAAAAGACTTGCAAGGGGAATGAAGTACTTGAGAGCAAACTTAGCAGAGGATGCTACATCATACCATGCTCTGCCCATGTAGACAGAACTGTGCTTTCAAACTAGAGAAAGTAAGACACCTCATTTTAATATTTCACATGCTGTGAAGTGTAAATTTCAATCTTAGAGTACTATAAAACTGTTGAGACTACAGCATGAACATTATAACTACAGCCCACCTAATAGGTGCTATATTTTGCTTTTAATTTAATTTTAATTGTTAATACAGGTGGGAAACATGGTTCTGGCCAGTGCAGCTCTTTTTAAGTCTTGTAACAAAATGTCTGTAAGGCTCAAGCTGCAGTTTGCTTTAACAAATGAATAGCAGATGTCCTTGATAAAGGAAAGTGGACATGATACATTGTTAAGCTCCTTCTGAGACTTTAAACACACACAAACCATATCTCAAGAATAGTTTATCCCTTTCAAAAGCTTGCTTCTAAAACAGAGAACTTGCCTGGCAAGGTTAAACATGAAAATATTAAATATTTGGAGACTTAGCTATGACCTTGCAAACAAAGTGAATAACCTCCCTCTTCTACAGAGCAGTCTAGAATCCACAGTTGTCTCATTAAAGCAAAAATACAGAGTTAGAGCAAGCATGCTCACTTCAAATCTTTACCTACTGTACATACAGGGGAAAATAATGGCATTTCTGTAAACCTTGTTTTATTTTTTTACTTTGCACTTATCAGTGCCAAATGGCATTTGATACTTTGTAGTCCAAGCACCAAACACAAGATCCTTCTGCAGATGGCACTCCACAAATTTTAGTCTTGACTCTTGAAAACTTATTCTGCATAATCTGCTTATTCTGTATCACACTATTTCAACCCCTTTCTGCAGATTGCAAAGGTGCTGAACACTACACATACTACCACAGTTCTTTAGGGGAATCAGTTTTTATGGTGCTCAGCAGGGAAGAATTTATGACCTATCCATGGAAGACATGGTCTGCTAACTGAAAAGCAGACAGCAGCTGCACATGATTTCTTCTTCAATCTTCTACATTTAATCATATTCTTTTTGTAAAATTCAGTGTCAAGAGTTCCCAGAGGTGCACAGAGTGTTGGCTTTGTGCTCAGTCACCAGATTATAGCTGTTTGAAAAAAGCATTGCTTTCCCAGGTACCATAACCTCAACAAGAACATTTTTTTTTTTTTTTTCTGAAGGACTCAAGTGGAATTTCAGAGTAGCACTGGGTGTCAAGCTGCCTCGAGTTTATCTATTTCCTAAGTTCAAACACCAGTCCCAATAATGCAGCTCCTAAGAGAATGCTTAAGCCCTACTAATGTCTTTTGGAATTACTCACATGTACAGGTGCTTTTCCTAAAATAGATTGTATTGCATTTAAAGAATAAATTTAAATGTATCATATTTGAAGTTACATTGTTACAGAAGTCTTCAGACAGCCACAAAATACGTCACTCAGCTGAAACATCACTGAAAGATCACTCAGCTGAAACACAGAACCCTGTCAAAATGGACTTTACCCTTTCCTGTACAGAGGACATGAAGGGAACACACTCTGTAGAGAAACACGTCTGTGGAGCTGGGATGTCAATCAGCAACTGAACCAGAGGCTGTAAACCTCTGTTACACTAATGAGGGCATTTTCACACAGGTGTTGCTGTCTCAGACTGGCAGAGCTCTTCTGATGCAGCATTAATAAATCATTCTACCAGCAGCAACATCTGCCTTTTGATTTTCCCCACACTGTAGCCAGCTGACCTGTAGCCATTAAATGCACGATAAGAGTTTTATGCAAACCACCCACAGAGCTCACCTGGACCTTTTTTCTGTAAGTACAAGTTTTCTGAACTTAATATGAGATTATAAGTACACTGAATCCCTGTCAGTCTTTAGACCTATATTATATTTAATCATTGTCTGATCTTTCACATTTTTAAAAAGCCTTCTCTGGGATGCCAATTCAAAAGCACTCAATTTCTTCAGTGTCACCCAGATGCTATCCTGGCACACAAAGATGATAAGATCTCCACGAAGTGGCATAAAACTCTCGCAAAGTAGGAGTGTGCAGGAAACTGAGTTATGTGGAAACTGAAGACAATTACAGCTTCAAAGCAGATCACTGTCACTTAAAAAAATGTAACTTTGACTTCGTACTGAGGATTTGAGACACGGACACGCTCAGACTTTGCCAAACTCACACTTAAAGGAATTTAGCTCTCCATACTTAGTTCTGTTAGATCAAATAATCTGATCATATTTCCTCCTTGCCAACAAGTTTGCTACTGCAGGAATCAATGCAAAGACAGAAGATGCAGCACAGGGGGGCCGCTGCTCTTCTTACCACGAATTATGACTGGATGTGTCACACAGTATGGGCCAAAAGGATCTCAAAGGCAAGGGCAAGTACAAGAGCTCTCAACACACCTGCTCCTGAGTGAAACTCTCATCAATTTTAATGAAAATTTTCCCTGGTTCTGAGTCTCCCCTTACAGAAAAAAAAAAAAAAAAATGCAAACGGCAAAGATGAAGTTTTCTTCCCATGGACCAACTTTCCAAAAGTATTCAATTTTATGAGGTGCTGAATAGTTTAAAATGCTAATTGCAAAGAAATAGCTAACCTATGTCTGTGGTGAAGAGTTATTTAGGATTATGCAGTACAAATGTAAAGGAGTTCAAAGGGAAAGAACTGTGGCTGTGGAATAGAAATAAGACCCTTGTTAATTGTTCCACATAGCGCAGTAAGGCCCTAAAATTTGCTCTCTTTCCCTCTCCTTCCCATCTTTGGTGATTTCTGGATCAAGATGCCTATCAAACATTACCAAATGAAGCATCTGCTTTAAGTCAGTAGCAGTGAGTTTAGGAGCACGTCACAAGTTTCCAGACAGGACCAATGTTCACTTCAGAGCAGCAGCAATCTTTGCAACAGAAAACATTTTGAGAAGTCAGACCAGAGTTTCGAAAAGCTGTCACAACAGGAGGGTTCATTCACTTCCAGTTCAACAGGACAGCCTGATTTTTGGTGTATGCCACTACCTTTGTTCATAAATTTTATTTGGCAGTACTAGAAGAAAGACAGAAACATAAACAGTTTCACACAATGAAAATAAATAGTTGGGAAATTGTCTCCCCTCTTCCCACCAAAAAACGCTGAGCTTTTAAGACTGGATGAAGATTTTTATTTTCAGTTGTGAATCCTTTATTCATCCTTCATGGAGTATCAGTTCAGAAAGGTGGATAATTATTGTTTAGATAAAGCACCAACATAAGTCCCCTGAGCAAGTACAGGATGAAACAAACACCAACATTTTGCTCTGTCATTAGCAAAATGTTTGCATGTCCCCACTTAGAAGGAAAACTGCAAACATTTAGTTGTTTTATCTCACAGAACAGATCACAGAATCCAGAGGCTTTAAGGCACAGCTTGAGGCTGGGACATCATCAGGTCAAAAGACTGCTGATACCACACGAAGGAGGCACAACCAAACACCATCAATTATTTTCATAACAACAATCCCTTCATAACTGTAATACCTGGGGTTTGAACTGGCAGTCACTTTTTAAAGATGGCAATTCACTCTGTTTCCTTCCTTTCACCAGAGAATGTTAATCATTCACTGCAAGAGAACTTGCAAAATGCATTCTCTGTTGCATATAATTTCTAGAAGACTGAAAGATTTTTTCCTTTTTTTTTTTACTTACTGATGTATGTAAAGTTTCTGTCTTAATAGAATAAGAATTTGTTTCATATGTCACTGAATACTAGTGGCCCTATCTTCCTGTAGAAGCTACATCATTGACCAAATGACCTTCATACTTTCCTAGCTCAGAGATGCTGTTCTTAGGGATTCGATACCAGTATCATACTAGCACACAATCAACAGATAAGGAATCTCTACAAATTTACATGAATGCATGACCTGTTGTGGAAAATTAATGAAAAAAATGCTTTCTTCTTCTGCTGCAAACACACAGCCACTGGAAAATATGTTTGGAGCGATGAAATTCTTCATTAAGGGCAGCAATCCACTTCAGAAATGTAAGGTGGTAACAAACACCCTGTGCTTTGAATGAACATGCCCATACTTTATCACTTTCCCACCAGATAAGATTTATTTCCTGCAATTTAGGAGTGGACACTGCCACAGAAAATGCTGAAACTGGATTTTGTTGCTGAGTTGCCTGCACAGTTGTATGTCATTTAAAGACTGTCTGCTGATAGTGACAAGGGCTGCTGGAAAAGGCTGTGCTCTGGAGAGGTTATAAAAATTCTCCTGTTATGTGCACAGCCTTGTTAGTGTCTCTTGGTAGGGCAGAGAAACTGGGCATGAAGTGTCATTTGTTATAAACTTCCCTAAAAAGTGCTACTGATGTTGTTACGAAGATTATAAAAAGCAACGTTGGATTGTGAAGATATGAATACATTGGACAGCCTAAACATTTCTCATTGCACCATTTATTCCACCATGTGCAACTTCCTGCTATGCCTTAAATAATTAGGAAATCCCTACAAAATCTTATTGCAAAACATCAACTGCTCATAGCAACAGTCAGTGATTCTTTTACCCTGTAATAATTTGTGATATCAATAACTTCACACATAGACTTCCTAATAACATCTTAGCAGAGGTAACTCAGACGGTACAATGTACAAATGGCTGTGTTTAAAACAAAAATAAAACCCAAGGGCTGAGCAACCACTGTTTAAAAGGAAAACCCCTCAAAGCACTAACTGAAATACTAAGTATAAATTGCTGTGACTATAAATTTCTAGTTCCACAGTTCAGGATAAATATTTATAGATATGCTGAGTTCAAGAGGAAGTTTGCGGGCTCATCTCTTCTCTCTAATGCTTTCTCTCAAAACTAAAATTGCTGTGATCTTGGTAAGAGAAATACACACGTGCACTCCAAAGTAGCTGTGTCTGTTTAGGTTGTGGAAGAAGTGCTTACTCTGCATATGCTTTCAATAGAGCTCCACTTTACTACAGTTGCTGGCATTCCTATTGAGAGGTCTGAACATCCAACATCGTGTTTTCCATTAAATCTATGGGTGTGCAATAGTCTCCCAAGCAGACAAACCTTTGTCTACACGTCTGTTCATTTGCATATCCCAACAAACCAGCTTTGGGTCAAGGCTCTGAAGACCTAATTCTGCCACTGTTGAAGTGATGCGCTCAGTCCAACAGCAGTCACCCAGAGAGCTGTGATATTTGCACCTAGGGCAAATCTTAACTTTCTCTTCCAAAATCAGAAGATATTTATCTCCAAAAAGGATAGGGTCATGTCTAGGGAAGTGGATGGGAATTAAACCTCTGGATGCCAGCCCTTCAGCTTCGAATCCAGACATGTACCTCTGTATGTCTGTGTCACTTTGCACAAGCCAATAAATCTCACCGTGCCTTGGTACCCTGCATAAATGTCAAGATGGTAACAAAGATTATTTCCTCTGTTGTTTTAGCTAGGAAGGCCACCAGAGAAGGATCCAGCTCCACTCTGGCCTGTGTATGTGTTAAATACTGCAGACAAACACTAGGACTCCAGCTGAATTAGACTGTTTAAACGGTACCATGAAACAAGCAAAAATCAATACCATTTGCCACAGTACTTCACTCTGTATTTCCAAGATTTTGTCATAATTTTTATTCCAGTGCCTTGGCTTGTAGCATAACTATGTCTTGAAATATTTCTATTTTCCTCCATGCAGAGATAAGCCGCTGAGTTATTCTTTTATAAAGGAACATCAGAATTTATATACACAAAAAATAATCAAGCTTAAGTGTATTGAACTCTTGTTCCAGGGTGTTCACAGAACAGAAAAACTCTTTATTCACTGTTTTCCAGTATGAGAGTTTGATATAAATGAGCTAGATTTAAGATACAAGTTACATTTCGCGTAATACCATGTGTGGGGGTACTTTTACAAAGCAGTGTGCATTGCATTAATATTCTAAGCTTTGCAAAAACAATTTAAATAACACATGCAGCAGAACTAGAGGCTTGCTTTTGTGTTATGGAACATACTGAAAGAATGGCAAACTATCAAGCCACACAGTTATAATGTGACTCTACTCTGCAGCTAGAGGAAAATTACCATTCTCATTCAACATGAGTGGAGAGAGCACAGAACTGGATGAAGTAAGCTCAATATGCCATTGCCAAGAGGCAAATAACCATGAGCAGAATTATTTAATTTGTCAGTCTTTGCCTCTCCCTTTTCTTTGGGCTACATGTGCAGACTGTTGTCATCTTTAAATGA
This sequence comes from Climacteris rufus, assembly GCA_013398175.1. Classification (NCBI taxonomy): domain Eukaryota; kingdom Metazoa; phylum Chordata; class Aves; order Passeriformes; family Climacteridae; genus Climacteris; species Climacteris rufus. The sequence continues at coordinate 2,341,837 of VZRZ01003586.1, forward strand.
AAAGTTGCACTTGGAGTGCAGTAAGACTTTTAATTAGTGTTTTAGTAAGCTCAGCTGTTGTATTTATAATAAACAGTATATTCCAGAGAGTAATATTTACCATAGTATTTTGAAAAGATGCAGAAAAGCAAGTAAAATTCATAAAAAGAATAAATAACTTATTTTTTCCATTTTGCTTCATTCTTCACATGAATTACAAAGGTCTCCATCTAAGCAATAAAAGCAATGCAAAGCTGACTTTGAATTTGTACCAGTTTTAGCCACAGTATTTTCAGAAGGCAAAGATTGCTTTGTGCTGTCTGGATACAGGTTTACAATGATGCACTGATTTACAGAGAATAAAGTTATCTTCACCATCAGAAACTCTAGAATTTTTTTTAAATGGAAAATTTCCAGGTTTTCACTCTGTCTATTCCTAAAACTCCTCTGAAAAAGAAAGGTGTAAGAGCTTAAGATTATCTCTAGAATCTCACTACAACACATCCTTAATGTGGGATGGCTAACCCCAGAGGACAGGTTACTAACTTGTGAGTTAACAAACATGATTTAATCCCCAGTGTATAGCTTGGTTGTTAGGTTTCCTAGAAGAATAAAGTCAACATATTTAGGCACGTAATTCAAAGACTTTATACTGGACTAGTGACCTCAGGGGTGGCCAGTCAGTGGAATGCCTTGATTTTTTGGCTCCAACCAGTGCAGAGAGCTTTGCTGTGTAACCTCTGACAGCAACAGGAGTAGCAGTGTCTCCCTCATAGGCACTACCCCAACACATCGACATCTCTCCTCTTTTAAAGGTTATTTCCCCAACAAAAGAGAAGAACATAGATGTATATTCACATGGGATGCTGAATTATTAGCTGGGATGACTTTTGGCTTAAGAATCATGATGAAGGCAGGTTTGTCCCCAGACACTAAACAATGAATTCTGGGAACTTAAGTAGAAAAATGGATGCTGTTCCAGGCCCCTGCTGGAGATTCAGTAACCTCCAGTAATAAGATAATGTCTTACAGACTAAACATTAAAAATTGAACTGGGAACCTACAGACGAACAATCTGGCCTTGCCTACTTTTGCTCCTGACTGTATCCTCTTTTGGGATCCTGACCCTGGTTCATTGCTTGCCATGTCTGGGAGCACCAGAGAGCCCTGTTAGAGCATATGGCAGTGCCTGCTGGGAGCAGAGCCTGCGGCACTGTGGCCAGCTGGGGATGGCACAGCCCGTGCATGGCTCAGCCCCGGCTCCTTTGGGGAGCAGCCAGCCCTTGCTGCTCCCTGTCAGACAGAGGGGTTTCTGCCCTTCGTGAATGGATTGAATTCACAGCAATGTAATTTTCTGTTCAGCATGCACTTAGATACTGGGGAGTCCAGATTTTACATGGGAAAAAATTTATGTTGTCTGGGTTTGCCCAGTAGGTTTCCAAACTTCATACTATATCCGTGAGTGAACAGAGCCAAGCAACACGTCAAAAGCAGAAATTTTTAGCTTTGGAGTCTAGGTGCTAGAGCAAGCATGGACTGAGCAAAACCACAATGAGTAATGATGTGTTTTGATTATAAACTTTCTCCACATGTGGCCTTCTGCAAAGATTCTGAATGCATCATGCTTGCTGTCTACTAATGACTGCTCTCTTTTCTCACAGGGGCAAAGCAGAATTATATCAAAAATTGTGACCTGGTGTCATCTGGTACAAACTCTCAAGGACACATTCATAGACAGCCAAAAGCACACTTTGCTATTTTACACGGGGTTCTCATTGCTACATGTGGCCCTGAACCCTTCCCTGACCCTTCTGGTTTCATCAGCCAGATGCAGGAAAGGGCTTGAAGTTCAAGCCTTGTTTACGATGTCAGAAAGCAAATCTATTACTAATTAGCCAAATGCACATGTGATAATAAGCATCCCATCCTACCTTTAGGGTGAGCTAGAAAAACAAAATCTAAAGGTTTTCCAGCTAGACATATATTTCTGGAAGAAATAAAAAAAAATTAAACAAAATATCTTCCTCCCTTTTCATACCTCTCACACCTATTGCAGCACATGGAAGAAAAGTCAACTATTCTCACAGTTTTGCTACAGTTACTAGATCTTTTTTAACTTTTAAGCCCAATATGACTGTGAAAGGAATCAAATGCACAATTCCCAAAAAAATCAAATTTAAAACATCATAATGTTAAATTGCGGTCGTGTCTCATGTAGTACTAAAAACGTTTATTTAAATAAGAAAGCACAATGCTACATGATGAGTTTTATTGCCAGTGGAATCAACCACAACAAAGACTTATGAACTGACCCAGAGAAGCAAAGGAGACTTGTCTGGAAAAGATGATGATATTTTTCAAATTAAAAGCAGAAGTGAAGAACTTAATAAGACTTTGTTGAAATTTGAGAGATTCATGATTAAGCATCATGGGACAAAAATCCCAAGAAGAATTATACTGACTGGTTCTACTCTGACCTACACAGATTCAATCTCTGGCCATATCTTTGTTCATCTATTTAGGATATGCTGATTAGCTGTTTTTCCCTTCAGAAACAGCTAGGTTTTCTTCTATTCCTTTTTCAGACATTTTTATGTTATCATCCCTAAACAGTGGACTTAAAAATTAGCTATGGCATTTAGTCCATCCCCAATTTTTGTAAAACACTGAACTTCCTTTACAGCACAATATGAATATTTTATATGTCCTTTTCCTCAGCAAATTTGTCAATACATAATTGGAGATTTTTTTCTGATTTCTGTTTAATGATTATAAAAAATAGCAAGTCCAGAAATCTCTTCTAATTAAGTAAATTTGCTTCAAAATCAACCCTAGGGATAAATCAATTTATCCATCTCTATGGATAAGTTCTTAAACAGACACTCGTTTCCTCTTTACGTGACACAAAGCCATTACAACAATACATTACAGTAGTGGGTGAGCTCAAAAAAAATACCTACAATAAACTTCTCAGAGTCAACAGTTTGTTGGTTCCCCCAAAGCAAACTGGGGGCAGGCAGATGCAATTAAATCACACAGATTTTTAATGTCTGCTTTGTCATGTGATTTTAATTGCCTTCATCTCCAAATCCAAAATAATTAGAAACACATTAAAGAAAAAGTAAAGAAAGAAAGCGGTGAACAAGAGCAGCACAAATATGTCATCTGTCTTCAGCTAAAATAATACAGGTGTGCATAGATGCTACACAAAATAATACAAGATTTTCTTTAGTACCTTATGTACTTAAGTTGTAGAATTTTCAAAAACTTCTGTTATTACCACCACTGTTATTAGATTGCTTTTGATGTTCCTTTAATTACAGCAGAACAAACAAAAAAAGGGAGCCAATCTTTCTGCTACTGCATGGGGGAGCAGAACTCCTGTCCCCACGGTTGTAGATAAGCAATTAAGGTGGGAAAGAAGACAGAAAGCAAAAAGACCAATAAATGTGATAGGGACAAACAACACATTTCTTCCACAATTTGGGCGTGGGTGAGTTACTGAACACAGGCTCAATTATACAAAAGAATAATTAAGAAATGACAACTCAGAATAGGGATACTGTATGTTCAGTGTTCCCCAGTCACGGCCTCTTTCCTGCTTAGAAATGTTTGGACGGAATTTGAGGATATTCAGCATTGTCTAGGATTTCTGAACATCTGGCAGATGGAAAAAAAAAAAACTCTGCAAAAGGTCTGACCAAACTTTGCTGCCAAACATCCAGAAATATTGGCTGTTGTCTCAGCTCATGCACAGATCAGTTGCATGGGACAGTGTATGAAGTCCAGCACTTTTGTGCATCATCACATGCTCTGCACACAGACTACACAAGGAATGCTTAAATACTTCTACCAGGAAAATCCTGAGTATAATTATGATGGCCAGAGGTGACAGGAATGAAATGAATTTATGAGAGACAGAAGTGGAGTTCACAGACCACCACTCCTGTCTAAAACGTAGAAATATCTTGAGCAGCAACTTGAACATCTACATTTTTTTTCTAAAGGAAGTATCATTTTCAAGGCAGGGAAAATGGGTGTCAACATATGTCTGTTTGTGTCAGTTGATGAAAGGAGGTGTGATTGAATAATTCTGGGTGTAGATGACACTGTGTGGGGAAGTAATTTTGATTGAATCCCACCTTAACCACTTCCCAGCAGAGCAGACACTTCCCCTTTGGCCTCGTGTAAAGCTGACACTGTTTCTGTGTGCCAGTATAGTCATACAGTAAAATAAAACCAAATAGAATGATGCATGCATTACTCATGAGAACATGTATGTGGTAAGTGAATATGATGGGAGGTCAAGTACACCAAGGAAGAAGACACAGCAGTAGCAGATCCATGCAGAATAACAGTGTGGAATAACCTGTTCACAGCTACCCAATCTCTGTTCATTTTTGTGGGTTTTTTTGGGTTGGTTTTTTTTTTTTTTAAATTTTTTTTTTTTTTATTTCAGCTGTCTATACCTCAATATCTGTCTGATAAAAAATGTCTCAGTAACTTCTCAATGCACCACATTTTTCCCAAGAACACTCAGTGGTACATGGAAAGGAAGATTAAATAAAATCTTGAGTCAAGCCGAGAACTTTTTCAATTCTTTTCCCCTCAAAACATGCCAGTGTTTCATATCAGGTTTCTGGGAGTATCACAGTGCACGGCAGTTTTACAGATGACCACAAGTCCTGTCACAGCACTCAATTCCATCAGACAACTGTCTCCCATGAAAACATGTGTCTTTCCTGAATTTCTTCCCTATATATGGCTCAGAATAGGCACCCCTCCAGAAAGCGCAGATCCAAAGCCACTGGCAGTTTCATGCAATTAGCTGCCCAGCACATCTTGTAACAGCAAACATCTCATGCCAGCAGCAAGGGATGTTGTGCCATGTCATCGTCCTCTGTCATTACATGGGCTTCTCTCAGATCCTGTCGTCTGAAATCCAGTCGTATGATGTAATTCAGGTATGCTTCTGGGGTGCCTGCTGACTGAGGGTTGAAAATGGCACACACACTGCTGCCTCGAGTCCAAAATTAAGGGAAGATACCAAAGGTTTTGTCATGCATAGCTGGTGCAGCAGCCACAGTAAAACAAACAGGTTAAAAATCAGTTTTTCCATTAGCAAGTAGTTGAAAGAATTTACAAACGCCACGGGAGAGTTTCCCTTTAACAAATTCTTCATTCTTGTAATGCTTCCCTACTCTTTACCTTCCCTACTCTTTACCTTCCCTACTCTTTACACACTGCATAAATGGGTCTCCTCTCTATGCCAGAACAGATGACAGAATCACTGTTGATCTTCCCATTGCCTCTTGTTTCTCACTGCCTGATCCCAGCTCACTTTCTCAGGCATGATGTTCGAAACAGTACCTGTGCAACCAGCAGCAGCAAAAGCAACTCAAATTGAGGCATGTTGTTGGACTTAACTGCTTTGAACAGATACAAGTGCAACTGCAGGGTGGTAGAAGGATGACCAGAAAGCACATTAAAAGGGGCAGAATTTGACGTTGACCTGATCTGCCTGAAAATTTACCATCCAGCTCCCTCACCTGGAGAGTGATGGAAGGGGAAGAGCAGAACAGTAACTACTCAATGGGCACCATACTGAATTAAGTACCCCAACATATACTCAAACCATGAGCTACATGAAATCTAGCTCTCTGGGATTAGAATACCAGACTAGATTTAGTACTTTGATATCCTGGTTCTGCCAATGGACCATGTCTGATGGTTCACATGAAGCAGAAAAACCACCCATACTGCACTGTTGCCAACTATGCAGTGCTTTGCCTAAAGAGCAAAATTCTTTCCTGCTCCCTAGGCAAGGAGTTTGTGGTCTGTAGAACATTTGGCTGTTCCCCTCAAGTAGCTCTGTAGCACAAGTATTTTTTTAGGCTCATAAAATTAATGACCACCAATATTATCCTCAAAAATTATACCTGTGCAGCCAAGAGACATTAAGTGCTAGCTGCAATCAAATACAGAGGTTAATATAACTCTGGACAGGGAAGGGTTTGTTGGAAACTGATGGTTCTTTGACTTGTTATTTTTAACTGCTTGACACTGTGACATTAGAGTAAAGAACCAGAAATATTCATGTTATATTTTTGATGTAGTGAGTCAATTGTTATTTAAATTCAGCAAAATGATGTGCAGGCATCTAATCACATATTTATCGATTATAAATACTTGTTTTGGGCAACCAGCTTAATTTCTTTTTAAGCTTACAACCCTGCTGCAGACTACTGTATTGGTCTCAGAACCAAAGTTTAAAATTGGAGGGAAAGATAATCTTTAAGGTCCTTTCCAACCCAAGCCATTCTATAATTCTATGTTTCTATGAAAGATTGACTGAATGTGGTTCAGTGTTTGGAGAACTGTAAAGATTCTTTTTTTGTTGTCAGCTTCTCCATCAGTTTGCTGCAGAAACCTAAGTAAATCTCCCTGTGCCATAGGTATCTTTCTGTACAGAAGTCAACATGGACTAGAGAAATGTGGATGAGAAGTGACTCCTTCTGTGGACAGTCACAGTGCTGGAGTCAGTCCATCCTGCTGCCCCATTCACCTACACACACCACCAGGACTTCAGGGTCCCAGGATTTGTTCCTGCTGCATGAAGCTAATCTTCTTTCTAAGATTTCCCCAGAAAGTCATGAAAGAACTTTTTTAGCCTCCTAAACACAGAAAGAGAACCAGAGGATTAGCTTGCCATCTTAATCCACACATGACAAGGCTCTCAAACTCCAGGAAAAGGTGAACCTGAGCCACCAGGATGGGCCAATTCAGGCTGAGAGCAACACTTACACTGTGGGTATAGGTGGATGCAGAGTCGTGGCAACATTTAAATAACTGCAAGGTTCTACAGTGGAGGCATATATTCCTCTCTAACAGCTACAGCAGAAATTTACAGATGGATAAAGTTGTTCAATATTTAAAAGTCAAATTTCTAAATATGAAGGAAGAGGTCTTCTCAAACAGGATGAGGGTTGAGACATAAGACAAGCTGCAGTCTTAAGTCACTGAGCCTGTAGTCTCTGAAAAATCAGTGAACAGGATAATAAGAAATCAGGTAGGCAAAAAATTAGACAAAGTTGTGGAAATCTGAGGCCACCCTCTGCCCTTCACAAGAAAACTTGTACAGACTTGCAGATTTCAGTGAAAACTCTTTCGAGGGGCTTCTGTCCAGAGCTCATATTAATATATGCTTGCCATCCCCATAGGAGTTAGAAAAGCTAGCAAAATTCATGGAGACATTTGAAAGCTTTGTTTAATTTTACAAAAGGAAAATTATACTATTGCATCCTTATTGGTCTACTGTGATGTTTCCACCCTTTGCTATACAATAGTGCATCTGAGTTTCAGAATGTGAGAGAGACTGACACAAATTAAATTTTAAATTACATACATGGCTAATGACCTTGTACTTGTAAAGTCAGCATAGTAACGTGCTCTGTGTCCTGGTTAAACCATCCTGCGCTGTTTCAGAAAGTGAAACTTAGGAACACCCAAAGTCTGTAAAACATTGATAGGAAACTCTGCTTGGATTAAGAATTAATCAAATGTTAGCAGCAGCATCAAAATACCACCTTCCCTGACAATTTAGAGATGCTTATTCAGGTGTTATGACTGAAAAAGATTTTCCTGTCCTCTCATGTGACACTTGCCACAGAAATGACCATGATAGTTGCTACAAAGAAAGGAACCTTCTTCATTACCATGCTGTTCAGCATTATAAATCCAGTGGTGTTCAGAAGAATTAGAAAGATTAAGATACACAATCACAATTTAACGTTGCAAAATGCTGATAAATATTCCAGTGTTCAATACAAAAGAGAAAGAAATCACTTAAAACAAAGCCTGGTATTTTGGCCTGCTCTCCTTTCCCAGAAGTATCTCAAAGGCTCTGACAGTCAAGCTACAAAGCCTTAACACAAGGCATGAGATTACTACCCTGAGCTGTTCACCTCACACACGATGTGCAGTTGAAGAATAGCACATCAATCAAGTCCTAACAAGTCCTGAGAACACATGACACTATTTCACAATAATGTGTGATGGTTTCCCTAAAAATCATCTCAGCAATTTATTGATGAAAAACTGAGATGTCCATGCACAGATGTTTGGGGAGCATCTAGGGGAGGTAACCTTACCTTTGCCTTACTAAGTGTTTCCACCCTCAGTTTGTGCTCCAAGCCAAAAGCATGCTCATACTCTTGAATTAACTTTTTATGCTGAGGTCACACTGGAAAATGGAGATCTGCAGTCAGATATAGATAAACTTCCTGAGATTTTAGTACAAAAATCAAGGTGGTAGTGGGATGAACAGAAAAAAAAAATCCCATTAAAGGTAGCTCCAGTTCCTTTCTACCTCAAATTTCCTACAATTATGGGCTATTTCTCAATTTCTGCACTCTCCTTGATCTTGAATTGCCATTTCACAACTTATCTAAAAATGCTGCTGGCAAGAAAACCAAGGCTAATTTTGGGGCCCTCTCTTCCTTGTTCACTTAATGAGAGTACAGGATCATCACAATATCAGATTTATATCCTGTCTTGGATCCTCAAAATGTTTGTTCTTTCTGATAAGATCAATTCCACTGCAAAGAAACTCTTTGAAGAAAAGCTCCTGTCTAGCCATTAAAAAAACTTTTTATTTTTCTTTAGCCTGAGTCTGGTTTCATATTTATACTGCAATGACCCATCACAACATGTGTAGCCTATTTTCCAAGACAGAAAAACCTAAGTATGTTGAGTAGCTTCTATTACTAAATCTTAATAAACTGTTTTTGTTAAGATTGTCCTTCTCAGCCTGTTCTTCTGAACAGGTCCACTGTCCTTCTGAACCTCTGAAACAACAAAGTGGCAGAAGAAGGAACGTTGTACTAAGCAGCTGAAGATGGAGCCAGATTATACAAGCTCTGCAGGCTGCTGCAGCTGTTAAGTGACAGTACCTTTCAAACTGGACTGTTATATTCCTCCTCACTTTGCCCATGTTACTAGACTAAGAGCACAAACAAAATACTAATATTGTCACCCGCATTTTAAGAATGGAAAATTAAAGGTTTTGGACCAAACTGCAAGAAGAGGTAGTTAGCTTTTTCATCAAGTCTAACCAGGACTTCAATCAAAGTTTTGTTCCTTCAAGGAAATGAAACTTGACAGTTTAATTAGTATTGAATTTGTGTATTTTTTTGAAGCTACTAAAAAAACCCCTCTCAGACTTTACCCTTCCAGCCTTCAAAGTGGCTTTAAAAAGGGGATAGGTATCCCTGGAAAAGTAATGGTTTAAAACTGGATCTAAAAAAAGTGCAAAGCAGTGATGGCACTCTAGCTTGTAGGTCATTATATTTTACAATTGTTTCCATTGGACTTAGTAATAAAAACTCTGCAGAGTGCAATAAAAACTGGAAATATCCCACTTGAGCTTTTAATTAGGAAACATGAGAACTATAAAACCAAATCTTAGCACGTGCTTCAACTTTGATTTCACTGTACTGTTATTGCCAATTGTAGTGTTGTCTGGAAGAACCAGAGTTAGAACACTGTGGACAGGTGTCACATGGAGAAAGTAGAAACCCTGCAATCTTCCCACTGTGTTTACAACACGGTGAAATAACGAGGGGAAGAGAAGAAAGGATACAAAGAGTAAGAACAGGAATGCTCACTGAGACTGGCCAATGACACGCACATGAAGGGTTTCTGACTGGTGCCTTAGAATCACACTAAAAATAAGCAAATTTTAAAAAATCCTAAAGCTTTGCTAAAAAGCTGTTTGGTTTAGACGCTTTGAAATTTGCTTTCTATGAAAAATGCCAACTCTTCTTCAAAAAGCAAATCCAAGAACTACTTCTGAGTTTCCCTTTAGCACTTCAAAATTCATACACTCCAAAACCTGTTTTCCTACACAGTTCCTGTTGAAAAATCCCAGTTCCTGGCCTGCTCTTACATAAACAAATAAGAAAAATATCAGATGCCCTCTACTGGCCCTCTGTTTAAGTTAGAGTTTCAGGAGTTATGAATTTCCCAAATTCCTTCTAGTCCTTGCTTTTGTTACAGTAAAGTTGCAGTTTCCTGCCTCTGTCAGACGAGTCCCACCACTTCAAAGATAGAAAGAGCAGTCGGTTTGATGGTGCAGCTGTCAGCGTGCAGTCGGAGCGTGACAGGAACCAAAGGAAGCTGAAAGGGCTGGGAGGGAAAGCTCACAGCTCCAGGAAAAAGAACTGGGTTAAGGGAGGAGAAAGGAAGATAGCTAGAACAAGTACATACCACGATTGACACATGAAAGAAAGGTGGATGTCAGGAGGAATAATTCAATGTCCCAAACATGAGGGGAAGGGGAGGACCTGGGATACACACCCCATTACACACCCTTTAAAACCCTTCGAGTCAACAGGTTTTCTTGAACAAATCAATCTTTCCTCTGAAAATGCTTGTTTTTCCTTCAGGTTAACAACACATATAGAAGTGGTGGTGCAGACACATAACTGTCACAGCCCCTGTTACAGATTCCTACCTTGACTGCTAGAAGGAACATGCTGCAGCAGGGTTAGATTTGTGTTACACATGAAGCTTCATAAACAGGCAGATATTTGGGATGCAGGAATGTGATTATCCAGTAGCAGAATAAGTAGAATTGCAGTAGGAGAACATGCTGACTAGAGACAGCCCTTGAAGCAGTTTTTCACTCAATGGCTGGCAATACTCAGGTTTTGAAACACTCTCCTCTACACAGACACAGACCTGCAATGCTCCTGCCTCCTCAGGAGGGCAAACACCGGTGTATCCTTCTTGAGTAAAGACAGGTATTGCAGAGGCAACTTCACTACCTTTGCAGCCTACTAGTCAGCTTCAGAAAAGTGCAAAACGCAGTGGAGAAGCCCTCCATCATCTGTTTCTTACCTTCCCCTCAAATCTTGCAGTGGCTCCCAGCTGCACTCGGATATTCCGAGGAGGAAGAGTAAATGCTGGTGCTTCCGCAGGGACAGGGGGACTGAGTGTCAGGGAGGTTTTGGAGACTCGAGTAGATGTCACCAGTTTCACATCCCCCATGATGTGGACTGTAAAAGAGAAACAAGTGGTAACATACAAGTTCTGATGTTTAATTACCTTTATGACAGAAACAGTTAAGAATCAGACCAGGGGCAGAGGTTCTATATGTGTGCTGCATTTGTACACATAGCAGGAGTCTTCAGCCCAAGGTGACAGGTGCTATTTTCTGGGAGGGAAACTGAGACCCAGGAATGGTGCCTGTGTCTACAGCTGTGGTCACAGTCTCGAGGTGAACTCAGTTTGAACTCTCAAGTCTCAGGCCAGAGCCTTAACCAAAAAAGTCATCCTTTACAACTGCATTAAAAGGTAATAACTTATTTCAGGAGGATATTTTCATAACATGACTTTGATTTTCCTGGCCTGGAATACAACAAAATCAATAAGTCTCAAAAGTAGAGCCAGCATTAAACAAGTACTTAAGAAATAAAGAGACCTCTGTTTGCACTGGATTTAAGTTGCAAGCGGGAATGTGGAAAATCTGATTTTTCATACCAAGCTTTCAAGATCTTAAGAAATATCTGGATATCTCCCTGCAAAGTACTGCTAGTACAGAACAAATGCTTTTGCAGAAATTCAAAGTCTCTACTTTATTGCAAATCCTTCTTACAGCACACAGACTAGTAAAATAACACGGAGACCAAATTTCATAATGCTACAAGAATGGCTTTTTAGAAACCTATTTATAAATATCTGCTTCAGAAGCAATTCTTGCAATTCTTAAGCTGCACAGTTCATACTTCCCAACAAAAAGCAAAAATTACTGCATTTTTTTGAGGAAAATATCATGGTTTTCTGGAAAAAAGTAGTAACTGACCCCAGTACTAACTCCTTGAATTATCTATGTAAATTAGAAAACCCACTGTAAAATGTCAATTTAATAGACAATTCAACAAAAAAACAAACAAACAAACAAACGAGAGAAATGTCTTGATCCACTAATAGGCCATATTAAATCAATGAAAAACACTGGACTTCCAGTCACAATCCTCTTGCCATACACACAAATCCATGACAGACTATGTATTCATCTGACTCTGGTGAAAGTTGCAATAAGCAATACTTCAGTAAACAGTGAGACTTCAATTTGAACAAGAGAAAAAACAATTAAACTAAGGACACATTATTCCTGGCTGTAGGAAAGATACTTTTTCTAGAAGAGGCTGCAGTTATTTGGGGAGCAGGGGAACAGAAAACTCATTCATTTCCAAATGAGACTAAAACTCCAATGTCATATGTAGGCACATGAGAACCCAGTCTGAGAATATAGTTCTCCATATGACATACCTGACATACTCTATAAACAAACAGAAACACCTTCTCTACATTTATCAAAAACAGTTTAAGAGGACAGCTTCTCTCACAGAAGATATCAGTGTAAAAGTTACATATTTCATCTGAGGTTTGTCTCCCTCACAGCCAAGAGAGAGAAAGGGACACCTCCAGAGGGTGTTTTGCTCTAAGGTGTGGAAGCCACAGAGCTTTGTGCTTCACAACATGCTCTTGTCAGGAATTGTAGTTTAGAAGGCAAATCCCTCCAAGATATCAGATAAATCATGTATGCACACAGATTTAAAAAAAATGCTTGGAATCTCCTTCCTCGTTCATAAGAATACAGATGAGGTGTACTTCAGATTTCTTCTGGCTTGGTGCTTTGTTAGCATTTCTTTATATTGACATTCAAAACCCAAGAAAATCCTCTAATGTTTCTAGCATTTGAATTGCTGAGGCCAACACAGAAATGGAATAAAGATGATTTCCTTAACCATGATGTAAATCTTTAAATTGGGAAATTCTGCCTTCATTTACACAAGAGTTAATCTTGCAGTGAATGACTGTATTGGCACCCAGTCACTTGAGAGCACAGAACAAGTCTCCCTTTCCAGTATGAGCAATTCTCTAAAATACAAACAGAAAAAAAACAAAAAAAAGCAAAAA